>JALGAQ010000009.1:5281768-5307397 GCA_028829895.1 Sinotaia quadrata
ATGTCACTGTGAAAACAAAGTATCTTGGTAACGATCAGCGGGGTTTTTATTCTACCAACGTTTCGGTCTGCTGACGCGAGAACTTTGTCAAGGTAAAAATGTACAGAATATCGTGCGACAATCATTATATTAGAAGCTGGAAGTGGTTGATCCAAGCGCCTGTCTTGAATTTTCTTTGCGTGTCCTGTCCGTGTTCTCTGTGCGCCGTCCGCGACATCTGATGATTGCTCATTCCCCCGAAGTCCACGGTTCACTCGATGACTGATCCTACGGTGTCGGGTTAAGCTAATAACCCCGGTGTCATTTTACCCATATGGATATTCCTTACACGCATAACTTGTGATGATTCACGCTAGCCGGTTCCTTGATTAATGGCGATGGTCTGCACAGAAATGTGCGGAATGTGATCGTTGGTGATATTTCTACAGCATATCCGAGGTGTTCTGGTTATTCTAGTCAACATACTCAACGAAGCGCGCCTTAAGGGGCTGCTAACATTGTTTTCGATCACGTGGTAAATTGATTGGTCACCAACATCAAAGCACACAAGGGGACGACTAGATAATCGCTCACTTGAAGGTCATTGCAAGCCGGACGTGATTTGTGGGGGTTAGGTGCTGCGATGATCGCACGTCACGAGATCTAGATCATCTAATGCGAGAGGGGAAAATATCATGATAGGTGCGGGTGATCAACCGGGAATGGATACTTCGATTCACTTTCCGCTTCGCAATGTCAGTCAGACCGTAATTTGAATGACTCCCAAAAGTGAATTTGTTTCCAAGTTTTTCATCTGATAATACTTTTTGTGAAGTAAGTTGATTTGATTTCATGATTTTTGATTATCTTTAGTAAAAGAAACTTAATTTTCTAGCCATGGACAAGTTTCTAAAAAAATCTGATCAATCTGCGATAAAACAGAATGTGACGAATTAACGAAAAAGAAAGAAGAGAAATTTTAAGGAAGAATACATCGAATATAGTTTCATAGCGTCAGGACTGGATGATGCTCAGACTTCTTATTGCTTGATCTGCAACTCAACTTTGTCGAATGAGTCTCTGGTTCCAAATAAATTGAAGCGACATTTGGAGTTAAATCATCCAGCGCACAAAGAAAAACCAAAAGAATATTTCGAGAAACTTGCAACTGAAAGGCATCATCAATCGAAGAAGATTACAAGCTATCTGAAGCTCCCTGATAAAGGACTTGTTGCAACTATTGGCAAAAAGAAAAAAAGCCCACTCTGAAGGTGAAACGATAATCGCGCCAGCACTTGCTATTGTTGTTGAAAATATACTTTGATCTGAAGCCGCCGAGAAAGTTAAGAAAGTTGCACTGTCAAATGACACAATGTCTCGCCGAATTGAAGATCTATCATTCGATTTGAAAGATCAAATTCGTGAAAAATTCGAGATGGAAATCGAATCAAAAATACTGTGGTCTCTTCAAGTCGATGAATTTACTGATATCTGCGGAAAAGCTCAGCTTCTCGCGTTTATTCGCTTCATTAAAAATGAGAAATTCATGAATGAGTTCTTTTCTGCGATGAATTGAAGAGCACAACACAAGGAAAAGACATTTTTTGAGCTGGCGAACGGAAAGTTATGCTTTCCAAGCTGAAGTGGAAGAACTGCGTCAGTGTGCGTACCGATGGCTGTCCTTCGATGCGAGGAGAGTAAAAGGGATTTATTGCTCTCGTTCAACAAGAAAATCCAGATATAATTACGACTCATTGCATGATTCATCGTGAAGATCTCGCCGCCAAATCATTACCGGAAAATTTGCACTCACTTTTGAATCAAGCTGTTAGAGTAGTGAACTTCATCAAGTCTCGGCCGCTTAATTCGAGAATTTCCGCTCAACTCTGCGATGCCATGGATTCCGACTTCAAATCTCTGCTTTACCACACCGAAGTTCGTTGGCTGTCGAAAGGAAAAGTTTTGAAGCGTCTCGTTCATCTCAAAGTCGAAGTAATCTCATTCTTGGAAGTCGAGGAAACAGATTTTGGATTCGATATTCGTGACGAGACTTGGTGGCTCAAAGTTCAGTTTCTCTCCGATCGGTTCGATAAACTGAATTCTCTCAACTTGAGTTTGAAAGGACCATCAGAAAACATCATCTCGTCGACATCCAAACTGAAGTCTTTTGATGAAAACCTGACGCTATGGAAAAACAAAGTATCGAAGGGTATTTTTGAATGCTTTCCTTCCGTCAACGATTCTCAATCGAGGAGCATAATCACTGACGAAATTATTTCCACACTGACGAGTCTCC
Source organism: Sinotaia quadrata (assembly GCA_028829895.1). NCBI lineage: Eukaryota > Metazoa > Mollusca > Gastropoda > Architaenioglossa > Viviparidae > Sinotaia > Sinotaia quadrata. The sequence continues at coordinate 5,284,044 of JALGAQ010000009.1, forward strand.
AATCAGCAATTTACCATTATTTTCCATCACTTTCTATCGACGAATATGACTGCGTGATCAATCCATTTGGAAGCAATGAGATATCACTTCTTTCGTGTGAAGAGGAAGAAGAGCTGATTGAGTTGAGAAATGACAAATTTCATCGACTGGGATTTGCCGAAAAAAGTTTGGACGAATTTTGGCTCGACTTGAAGCAGTTCTTTCCAGCACTAAGTTTGAAAGCAGTCAAGATCATTTTCCCATTCGCGTCATCATCGTTCTGTGAATTCGGATTTTCAGCTTTGACTGAAATCAAATCAAAAAGAGAGCGCGACTCCTTCGACTAGACGACGAAATGCGTGTTTGTTTGTCAGCATTAGAGCCACGTTTCGATCTAATCTGCTCTCGAAAGCAAGCTCAACGATCGCATTTAAATTTTAAACGTTAAAAATAAAATTTAACCAAACTAAGTTTTTTTGCTCAAGGTGTCGCAAAATTTTTCAGATATCCTAAGTGTGTCGCGAGGGAAAAAAGGTTGAGAACCACTGTGATACTAGGTGTCAACTCGGTGTAGTCTTATGACAGGGTCGTGTTGCGAATTATGAGGCGTAGGATGTAGGGGGACAGAGATTATCACATGGCGTTGTGACAGCGGGTGATGAACAAGACGGGCGCTGAGCAATAAGAGGCAGTACCAAACGACAGGACAGGCGGAGAAAGAAAAAAGACAGGCTCTAGGACCGACGAACAATGAAGACCTTGATTCAGTTTCCAATATAATGACAGTCTTATATCGTCTTGGCCCCCTTTTCAGCTTGATAAAGGTCTTGCAGTAGCAGACCGAAACGATTGTTAACAAGATACTTTGTTTTACAATGACCGTCCAATCGGTAACAAGCCTTTTTAAACTTAACCAACCTCCGTCATTCTTAGTCTTAAGGAGCATTTAGTTTCAAAGTAAAGTACAATAATAAAATTGAGACCGAGATATTTTCATCAAATGTTACATAGAATGCTTACTATACGTTCTTCGAATCATTCTGACTAACAGAATATTGGATGAAATTTCTCCCTTTATTTATCGGACAGATATGCCGTCAGCTTATTGCAATGTACTCGAAGATTTACATATCTAGGATTTGTGACCTATCGTTCATGCGAATTCGATGTGTTATCAATGTTCATTCAAACGCTCGACCTTGTCCAAACCACCAGGGACGTAACTGCTTATGGTAGAGGATAGTGAATGTTGGTCCGCGAAAATATTATGCCGAGACGTTTGAGTTCACCTCTGCAAGAACGCATCCGATGTTCTTCAGGACTACGAACAAGAAAATTTAAATAGTGTTTTCGATTGAATAAACAGCCATTCCTGATTACCAAAGTAAATTATTCAATTGCGGGATATTTTTGATATTTTTGATTCTGAGCTTAACAATATTATTACGTGATGCATCAAAGTGATCACCGCATTTTAATCCAACCCTCTATTTTCTCAATCTTGATCAGAGTTGAGCGATAATAGTTACGTATTTTAGCTAGAGCTTAGCATGTCCTCGAATAACCACTATCCGACATTTCATTCATTCATCCAAACACCCAGCAACGCACGTTTGCATTATCTGTTCTTATGCTCTGCGCTCGCATCTGGGTCAGAGCAGATAGATCTAATTTCAATCAAGTGTACTGAAGCAGGCAGGAGAAACAGTGGGACAATGATTCCTTCGTTCTTATATATATATGGGAAATCTAAGGAATTTAGGGCAGGTAGCAGATTTGAAAAATCCTGATGTATCGTGCTACTATGTACCTGTTCGTAGCTGCTTTACTCCCATGTCTTGAACATTCGAATGCCTATCGAGGTAAGCGCTACGATTGCCCTGGAGTGGTGAATCGGGTCGGCAGCATGTAATCGATCGATCAGTCGATTGATCGGTCATGTGAGACACGTCATCGAGCCTTTGGACGCAAAGTTTAGTCACTTGACTTTAATTTGTCCTTATGAAAAAAACGTTTATCAGCTGTGTGTTGTCTCCAATTTTTGATCAGCTGGTTTCATATAATCTGTGTACAACTACATATAATCTGTGTATTGTATTTGAGCTGACGAAGAAATACCGAATGCATTGCTCCTCAACTTGTTTGTTCTTAAGTGGGGAAGTGTAAACAATATCGTAGGTCGTTATATTCCTTGCTATTTTACAAAGATATGTTTACAAAATTGTGAAGCAATCTGAGTGTTCGATCTTCTCAGTGCCGATCTTCGACATTTCCGTTTTTTGGAGTTGTTTCCATACTCGATCATCAGGAAATATACTCTAGACCTACTGTTCGTTTCCGAGTCAGGGGAAGAAGTATTAGCTTGCCAAAAGAAGTGTTAAAGGAACCGGGCAATGCACTCACAGGTTCGTGGTCGAATCTCGGTTTCACTACAGTTTAACACAACTCAGTATTTGAATTTTGTAAACAATTCTAGAGAAGCAGTGCGTAGATTGACTAGACCGCATTAAATGAATATATTGTCGCACGATAGCTTGAAGAGATTGGCTGAAAATTCTAGAAAGAAATAATAGCAGATCCGTGTGCAAGTCGTCCTGTAGTACGAGGGCAACAACCGCAGCTTATTAAATCCAATATTCTGATCAGTGTACCCGAAAATGCATTTCACATTCACTAATATTTTGATTCTTCTGCTCCTTTCAAACAGAAAATCGTTGTTTACTACCACTTGTGAGCGGGCCATGCTACGCTTACTTTCCGTCATGGGGATGGTCCCCAGGAGCCGACAAATGCGTACGTTTCATATACGGTGGTTGTCTTGGGAATGCGAACAGATTTGCGACTAAAAAGCAATGTGAGCGAGCTTGTAAACCGTACCGGTAGTACACGTGCTCAATCTTCTGTTATAAACACATTCTCCTAAATTCAATAAAAAGTTCATTCACAAAAGCTTCACTTTTTCTCACACGTGAATTCTGATGAATTGCATTCTGTTCGATGCCTAATGATATTGGGAATTATCATGAGCCTGCGATAGATAAATATGCGTATGTCGTTATGTCTCGAGTTAAAGGCATTGAGTTGACTGCTTCCGTTTGGGTTGTATCGTCCATGACATCGGCAAGGAAAGTATTTCTCATTTCAAATTATTATTAGTCGGTCCGGTCTAGTGAATAGTCAAAGATGTCTTGTAATACAATGTCTTATGTTCGCGCGCTCGAAACTAAGCATCTGATGAGTTTTCTTTTCTTCTTTAGTGGAACGAAGCTGTGAAAATTCGTGTATTGCCCAGTCCACGTTGCTTTCTGGTAGACTGTTCTCTTTAAACTGCCATCTTCATGACGTTTAAATCCAACATCCAAGAAATGGAAGAAGCCATCCAGTTCCGATTCTTATGTGAGTGAAGTGCGTTGTTAAAAATATTGGTTATTGAGGACAAATTAACCGTGTCTGGTAGAATGGCGGAGATATCATCTACTTGTCGACGGCATAGAGGCATGTGTCCTAGCTCGCTCTGTAAGTGGTGCTCAATCTTAACCATGAATATATCCGCTGATAGTGGTCCAAGAGATGTGCCCACCCTCACACAATCTCTATAGCGATATAATTATCTATCGAATTTGAAAGTGACCTTGGAAGTGCAGCTCAAAGCATTTCCTTTAAGTTCGCTGTGAGTAATGCTAGTGAAAGGTTAGAAAACAAATTGAGGAATTAGCCAACCTACATTGGATATAATAGAGAGACACGATTTTTCCCATCGTCTATTGGAATTACTCTGCATACTGTTGAACGGTCAGTCGCAAATAGATATTGAGTTCTACCGTAATGATAATGGACTTCGATATATCACTAGTGAGTCCTGTAGAAATAAATAAATAAATAAATAATAGCGGAAGTCCGAAGAAAGAATAACAGTACCATATAAAGAAATACTCTAATGATGAAGACCTTATCGGGTAGATAAACAACAGCATGATTAGAATGGGACGGACAAATATAAAAGAAGACTTGCCTTTGAATGGTGGAAGGGAAAGGAGAAGTGACGATGAATATTGTTTTTGGACAGACTCACACAACAAAGAATACTTAACCATTAGCAAAGACGAAGCATTGGAACTAGAGGTAGGTCAGTTTAAGATATCTTCTTGATTCATACATGTTTATAACGTGTTCCCAACGGAGGTTATACGAACAACCACCGCAGGGGGCTGTCCCCTCAAAAAGACACCTCTAGGTCTAGCTTATAATAAAAAGCATAGCACACCGGAAGTTATTTATAGAACAAATATGACGGTTAACAAGGTATCAGATATCAGAATCAACCAAGATTCTCAAAGAAGTCAGACCAACCTGACTGAGGGGATGAGGAAGTATCCAAGTCTTAACAGTCTGATCCGGTGTCAAATTAGGGGAGATGAAAGGATGGCATACCATATCGAATGCATTGTCGAGAGGATTCCTGTCAAGCAGATCATGGTTAATTAAGATAAGGCATGGGTCACGTCATGCTTTGATCCTAAATATCCAGCTCAGCAGAGTCGACAAATGTAGATTAATTAAGGGATGCGTAATTAATTAGATTGTCATAGACGATAAGTGGGCAACTAAGAATGGGGGAAACCGAAACCATTCAGGCCAAAGAAAAAGGAGCGTCCACTTATCACCCTCTTCAAGCCAGGATAGTTGGACATCCAATGTAGACAGGAGACACTTGAGGTAAAGTTGATGGGGAGAAGCGGAACATGGACACCTCTGACTAGTCAGCAAGAGGACTAGTCCGAGACTAATAAGAGGTACCCTGTGGGCAGACACCCACACAGGGCCAATCGGATGCACAACTGGAACAGGCTGAGTATCCGAATAAAGCTATTTCTTGACGGATTTCATACAAGCTTCATCATTGCTTGAAAAAGGTCCAAGAGTGCTGAACCGAAACGTTGCAAATGTAAAAAAAAATAACCGATCGCGTACAAGCTTTTCATAATGAATATTGAGATCCTTCGACTGGTGTTGATACAATGATTGTGGAGGCATTTAAAGTCATTTTTGATGTCTTTAGAGGAACATTGACGAAATTACTGATAAAGCAAAATATCAGTGGTTCGATTACTTAAAATATCGTTTTGTTTTCTCGAGTGATCCGTCCAGTTTATTGATGACTTTCGCATGCTTATTCCACGTTTCTTATCACGCCTCTCGTTTTTATTAATGCGACATCATTGTAATAATATTAGTTCCACATTACATTATATTGTCTTCAAAGTGTTTACTATGATTCGTGAATTTTGGTCGGTTTGAGTTTTCATCATAATACTGCGGGATTTATTTCTGCCTAGCTTCTTTTGCTACTCATAAGTAGTTAGGTTTCAGCCATTTTTATTTTAGCTCTGGGTTCAAATTCAATCAAACGTGGTTTAACTGAGACGAAATTCGAACTCCGTGCGCTTTATTTAACTAACCAGGCATTATCTAAATTCATCTCTCCATTCAATTACGGAATGTTATTATGCTGATTGACTTTATTCAACTTGTGCCTTCCCATCAATACGACAGACTGAGCGCCAAATATCGCTGTAAGTTATTCGAGGACTACTCAATTATTTAAGCTCAATCATCTGACTAGAGGAATTCGAATGTATGCTGTTTTACTCGTGCATTGCGAAGATGTTCTCCATTGAACGATGCTGACCTTTAGAGCTTATAGTCAACACGGAGGCCGTTTATAAGCACCTCACTATTTCGATCGGTAGAAAACTTGAGCATTAGGATTTAAAAATAAATGAAATCAACTGATCAGTCAGACTTACATTTTTTCATTCACCAATATTTTGATTATACCGCTCCCTACCCATTCAAAAACAATGCGACGATTGTTATAGGTCCTAATTGATGTGAATATTTTTATTATACTCTGCTAATGAAAGAGAGAGTGCAAATATTCAATCATATGATACCAGTTGGCTGAAGTGCGACCAACGAAAATGAAGCAAATATTGTATTTCCTTCATCCTCCCTCAGGAAATGACGTTATTTTTAAGTACTGTTAAATAGAAGAGGATGCATCATAAATATTGCCGTGAACAAAAACTTAGAAGCTGTTTCGTCTCCAATTAACATATTCTAATCAACCGTCACACTAAAATCTGAACATATTTTTTACCTTGACAAAGGTCTTGCAGTGGCAGACCGAAAAGTTGGTTGAATAAAAATACGCCGAGTGTTATCAAGAGACTTTGTTTTTTACAATGATATCCCATCGGTCACATCAGACCACAATTAGCGGATATCTTTACAGTTAAGATTGAGCACCAATTACAGAGCGAGCTAGGACACATGCCTCTATGCCGTCGACAAGTAGATGATATCTCCGCCATTCTACCAGACACGGTTAATTTGTCCTCAATAACCAATATTTTTAACAACGCACTTCACTCACATAAGAATCGGAACTGGATGGCTTCTTCCATTTCTTGGATGTTGGATTTAAACGTCATGAAGATGGCAGTTTAAAGAGAACAGTCTACCAGAAAGCAACGTGGACTGGGCAATACACGAATTTTCACAGCTTCGTTCCACTAAAGAAGAAAAGAAAACTCATCAGATGCTTAGTTTCGAGCGCGCGAACATAAGACATTGTATTACAAGACATCTTTGACTATTCACTAGACTGGACCGACTAATAATAATTTGAAATGAGAAATACTTTCCTTGCCGATGTCATGGACGATACAACCCAAACGGAAGCAGTCAACTCAATGCATTTAACTCGAGAGATAACGACATACGCATATTTATCTATCGCAGGCTCATGATAATTCCCAATATCATTAGGCATCGAACAGAATGCAATTCATCAGAATTCACGTGTGAGAAAAAGTGAAGCTTTTGTGAATGAACTTTTTATTGAGTTTAGGAGAGTGTGTTTATAACAGAAGATTGAGCACGTGTACTACCGGTACGGTTTACAAGCTCGCTCACATTGCTTTTTAGTTGCAAATCTGTTCGCATTCCCAAGACAACCACCGTATATGAAACGTACGCATTTGTCGGCTCCTGGGGACCATCCCCATGACGGAAAGTAAGCGTAGCATGGCCCGCTCACAAGCGGTAGAAAACAACGATTTTCTGTTTGAAAGAAGCAGAGGAATCAAAATATTAGTGAATATTAGTGTAAAATGTGTGAGCGCAGAGCATAAGAACAGATAATGCAAACGTGTGTTGCTGGGTGTTTGGATGATTGAAATGTCGGATAGTGGTTATTCGAGGACATGCTAAGCTCTAGATAAAATAAGTAACTATTATCGCTCAACTCTGATCAAGATTGAGAAAATAGAGGGTTGGATTAAAATGCGGTGATCACTTTGATGCATCACGTAATAATATTGTTAAGCTCAGAATCAAAAATATCAAAAATATCCCGCAATTGAATAATTTACTTTGGTAATCAGGAATGGCTGTTTATTCAATCGAAAACACTATTTAAAATTTGTTCTTCGTTGTCCTGAAGAACATCGGATGGGTTCGTGCAGAGGTGAACTCAAAAGTCTCGGCATAATATTTTCGCGGACCAACATTCGCTATCCTCTACCATAAGCTGTTACGTCCCTGGTGGTTTCGACAGGGTCGAGCGTCTAACAGAAAGTCTAACAGAAAGCAACGTGGACGGGGCAATACACGAATTTTCACAGCTTCGTTCGACTAAAGAAGAAAAGAAAACTCGTCAGATGCTTAGATTCGAGAGTGCGAAAAAATCCACTGAAGATACGCTAGATGAAGACATGTTTCGAATCAGAAATCAACCGAAACAAAACGCATTCCTAGAGAGGTTTATCGCAAAAAGTTCATCGCTCCAGAACAGACGACGAAAGAGATGACTGTTGAAGGTAAGCCAGTCTGTGTGCGACATCAATTCAGGGGAGATATTGCGGCTGAACGTGTAAACCGCCGTATCTACCAATCATTTTGTAGAACATTCCCTGCCACAACACTCTGACGCGGGATATTTTTGATATTTCTGATTCTTAGCTTAACAATATTATTACGTGATGCATCAAAGTGATCACCGCATTTTAATCCAACCCTCTATTTTCTCAATCTTGATCAGAGTTGAGTGATAATAGTTACGTATTTTAGCTAGAGCTTAGCATGTCCTCGAATAACCACTATCCGACATTTCAATCATCCAAACACCCAGCAACACACGTTTGCATTATCTGTTCTTATGCTCTGCGCTCACACATTTTACACTAATATTCACTAATATTTTGATTCCTCTGCTTCTTTCAAACAGAAAATCGTTGTTTTCTACCGCTTGTGAGCGGGCCATGCTATGCTTACTTTCCGTCATGGGAATGGTCCCAAGGAGCCAACGAATGCGTACGTTTCATATACGGTGGTTGTCTTGGGAATGCGAACAGATTTGCGACTAAAAAGCAATGTGAGCGAGCTTGTAAACCGTACCGGTAGTACACGTGCTCAATCTTCTGTTATAAACACATTCTCCTAAATTCAATAAAAAGTTCATTCACAAAAGCTTCACTTTTTCTCACACGTGAATTCTGATGAATTGCATTCTGTTCGATGCCTAATGATATTGGGAATTATCATGAGCCTGCGATAGATAAATATGCGTATGTCGTTATCTCTCGAGTTAAATGCATTGAGTTGACTGCTTCCGTTTGGGTTGTATCGTCCATGACATCGGCAAGGAAAGTATTTCTCATTTCAAATTATTATTAGTCGGTCCAGTCTAGTGAATAGTCAAAGATGTCTTGTAATACAATGTCTTATGTTCGCGCGCTCGAAACTAAGCATCTGACGAGTTTTCTTTTCTTCTTTAGTGGAACGAAGCTGTGAAAATTCGTGTATTGCCCAGTCCACGTTGCTTTCTGGTAGACTGTTCTCTTTAAACTGCCATCTTCATGACGCTTAAATCCAACATCCAAGAAATGGAAGAAGCCATCCAGTTCCGATTCTTATGTGAGTGAAGTGCGTTGTTAAAAATATTGGTTATTGAGGACAAATTAACCGTGTCTGGTAGAATAGCGGAGATATCATCTACTTGTCGACGGCATAGAGGCATGTGTCCTAGCTCGCTCTGTAAGTGGTGCTCAATCTTAACCATGAATATATCCGCTGATAGTGGTCCAAGAGATGATTTTTCGAGGTCCACATTGAAATTATTTATGGCTTCAACGAACGTGTCCCAAAGACTGTGCGGACACATATGCCGAGCCACATGGCTTAATTTTCTTGAAAAACTTCTTTGGAGTTATTATTCCCTATTATAAGAGCTGCTTCAGCATGTTCATCAATTGATTTTCAATAAATTGCTTTTTTTATCTTTTGTGCTGTCAACGGTGAATATCAACCAATTTGAAAGTATTTCATAACATTTCTCAATATGATCCATTTTATTCCTTATAACGTTTCCTGAGCCCTTGTCAAATCTGGTAATAAGCAGGTCTGTATGAGCTCGTAGTTGTTTCAAAGATTCGATTTGGTTTCTTTCTACTGGAAGTCCATTATCCATTTTCCACGCTGATATTGATAGTAACAATTTCCAACATCTGAATTGAAATGTTCAATGGAGGCTTGCGCCATTGGGGTCAGTTTTGAAACTTGTTCGTAAACACATTCTAATTAAACTTCAATTTCCATTGGATCAATTGTACGACCAGGGCAACAGAATTTTCGTCCTAAAGATAAAACATCAAGCAAGATATCTTCCAACTGCACATCTGCCATGTTGTGGACATATCGACTTTGATTATTCGAAAACTGTGATTTTTGTTTATCCTCTTTCAGGTTCATAAATAATTTCTTAGACTTCTCAGCTTTCTGTTTATCTGCGACCTTTGTGATATAAGCCTGTAAACGGTGGCGCTAACCATTAAAAAATTCGTCCACCAAGTGTTGCCGTTGACATATATTCCGATTATATCCAGGATCTTGCGCTATCCAATTGTCTTAACGTGCGGCAGCAACCAGGTCTGGTCTAAAACGAGTTTTCCTGAGAAATCTCAACAAATCTATGGGAAATTCGCATTTTGTAACACATTATTCAAAGAATTTGATCAATATCTCCACTTCTCCAAGTCTGATTTTGAAGCTCACACAATAATTCAGCTCCTTGAAAACAGGTGGGGCCTTGCTTGAACGTAATTGTCGGATTATTCCCATATACTGGTAGAACAAACAATTTTAGGTGCAATCTTATTCTAAGGTTCTTCATCAGCTCAATTGCACTTCAGAGCTTATATATGTTTTGTACAAGCAAATTAGGATCTATTGTTCAACAAATTCATAATGGATGATTCACTGATAGAGTCACATGATAAATCTTACATCACTGATGAACTAGCTGCATATGGTCAATTTGACTCCCTGGTCCTTGCCAGTTGAAGCGATCATGTTAGACTTTTCTAAGTGCATAGTATTGTCAATCAAAGACGAATGGCAATGGCTCCAACAACTGATAAGATTTTTGTCCGTACGCATTTCGAGTCCCTGTAGATCATGTACGTGCTGCTGTTTTCACTGGTGACGGATGTGGTTACATTGGTTCCAATTCAAGGCAAAATTTGCTCCTTGATCGTCTGTGTTAGACGCCTGGACGTGCGGCCAACATATTCCGCTGTACACCAGCAGGAAGATAGATTTATAAACCAGTGACAATCTCTTAGTTGGCCGCATTGATACACTAGCGTTGAATGTGTTTGTCTGTGCAATATGACAGGCTTATGCGACTGATGCAAGGCAATGGATGGAAATTGATTTACGCTCCATCTGCGTGCCAAGAAAACACTCGTCATAAAAATGTATGTCACTTTGTTGGTTTAAATCACAGTTCTGATTGATTCGAGGAGGTCAATCGGAGACGAAACAGCTTCTAAGATTTTGTTCACGGCAATATTTATTCCAATTTAGTCGGATTAATAATAATGGCAGAATATCCCAACTCTGCATTAACTCGGTAAGTTCGCACATGTCTCCACTGGTTTCATGTGAACGTCTGCAGTCTCTCTCTCTCTTTAGCAGAGTATATTAAAAAAATTTTCACATCAATTAGAACCTATTACACTCATACATTGAACTATGTGAGGCTGATAAGATGTCAAGTGTCATAAATCAAGATGGATCAATGTTGACGTACGCAGAGAACGAATTTGATAAAGCTGAACATGAACTCTGTGGCTACATGTGATACACAAAAAATGTCTGTTCACTTTGTTGTGGATGCAGGGCATGTCCAACAACTTTAACCTATACAGAATGGGGCCAACGAAGTTACGATTAAAGGCAACAGGATTCTTTATCAAGGCTGAGTGATAGCTGAGAAAAACATACTTCTAACTCATTTTTCACTATCAATTGAATCACACTATTCATGCCCATAATCGGGCCAAAGCCGGAGTTCCGCATCATCCTATGTGAGAAACCTTGTGTAAAACTTGTATAATTTTCTTCAATTCCATTTTCGCACTACATGCTGTGTTATGGTTCTTTGGAAAGAACTCAAGAGCAACAGCCTGGATTTCAATCAAACACATGGATTATTTCCAACAGTCTCTGATTCTTCCTGTGGCATTTCAATGAAATGATTAATTGAAACTATTGTAGGTGTACAATTACTACTTGTAATTTAGAAGATATTTTATTTTCACTGCGGCAAATCCTGGAGATTTATTTCTATTTCGTTACAAAGAAGCCTGTTACAACAGTTTTCATGTAAGTGACTTAGATTTTTGTTGCTGGGAGCTGTGCATCATGGCGAGATTATACACGGCCTTTGGACGCCTCATCAAGTTTATGAAAATTTAGTGGGCGGAACAAAGTTTAAATGAGGTTGTCGATGAGATCAAACATAATTGTTAGGGTTTTCTGCTTAGTTGCTTCTGCACTCATAAGTAGTTACCTTCCAGGCATTTTTGTTTCAGTTTTCTTGATTACGTTGTGTTCAACTTCAATTAAACGGGAATTAACTACGATACAAAATTTGAACTCCGTAAGCCTTATTAAATTAAGCAGCTATCATCTAAATTCATCTGTTTTATTCAATTATCAAATTTTGTTATGCTGATGGAGTTTAATCCGGTTGTGCGTTCCTATCAATACGAGAGTCTCAGCGCCAAATATCGCTGTCAGTTATTCGAGGACTACCCAGTTATTTAAGCACAATCATCTGCCAAGCAGGAATCGAAACTGATGCAATTTCACTCATGCATTACAATGATGAATGAATGACGGTGACCTGTAGAGCTTATCGTCAGTACGGAAGCCGTATTTAGGCACTCCTCGCTTGCGATCGCTAGAAAAAAATGGACATTCTTTTTGAATGGGTATGTAGTGTGATAATGAAAATAATAATGAATTGATAAATGGAAGCATGTTGATTAGTTGATTTAATTTATTTTCAAAGTTCAATCATTTAACTCTTCTTGTATCAACGATTTCATTTTACAAAACATTGTATACCTCATCGTCAGCAACTATATTTTCGTGTGCCATGCATACAATATTGTGGATCAAATGGATGCGCATGTTGATTGCTTATCAATCAGATGACTCTACATATTGAGTGTCCCTTCACAGTAATCTGATATATTGTTTCTTTTGCGACTGTAATCGATTATCACAACCTGCCTTAGGATAATCTATTTTTCTGATGTTATCAAATAAAATCCTCAAAATTGTTTTCAACTTTGCAAGAATAAACATTTGATGTAATAAGATGATAGCCCAAATATGGAAGCCATTATGAATTCCTAAGTCCTCGTTAATGAGGTTACGAGTGACGCACAAATTGCTTTGATGAGACATAGATCAACCCTGAAATAACGTGATTCGAGAATGGGGCGCTGGTTCATATCTCTGGGGCGTTCCTCACAACCTGTCTCGTGGCATTCTTGTGCTCTCACTAAGAGCCAAACAGTGCGACTGGCATTAATTTCCCGAAGATCGAATAGCAAAGCATCTCAAAATAAGAAACAGTTTTGGACGAATGGAAAGCGCTACTGAGGAAAGCGATCGCACAGATACAAAGCAAGACTTTTACAGCTATTGACTTAGAAATGGCAACCTATTCAACGACCTATCCTATTGTTGAAGATAGGTCAATTACCTTGATGGGTGCCAATATGTACAGAGCAGATGACTAATGCAGCTATGAATAGGTACACACTAACGAGATACATATTGAGTATCTATTACAGGACTGACATGTCTCATTTGTATAGGCAGAATGCTAGCATTCTCCTAATGAATTAACTTGTTTCAGTGCATCCTTCTCAAATTACAGTTATATGTCTTTACCCAGATCTGAGGAATCAAAGGATAAGATCAGATAAAATGAACGCAGTCAGCCTCGTTAGAGTATTTGAATTGATGAAATGTGGGATGTGTTAATTGGTGGACACACTAAAATCTAACCGACATAATTTCCGACTATCTTTCTTCTCTAATTATAATGAAGCAAATAGGGACACGAAAGCGAACGTGGTTACGTCGTCACGTCATTACTATTGCTAAGTTTACATTCGAAATTTACAAGAAAATGGAGCGTCAACGAATTTTATTTTGATAAGCAGAAACAATGTTCTGCCCTTTGAATTAGCTCATTTTGAAGAAAGTATCGGTAGTCTTGAAAATTAATGTTCATTGATTCTTATTTGGGCATATGCATGGTTCTCCTGACACAATAATTTTGACAAACAAATAAGATCAATTAAATAGCCACAGACTTCAATGTACAGCATTTAAGATGACAACATTGTTTGACCATTCTGTCGGTTTCGCTGAGCGTGCTCTGAACAACAGGAACGTAAATCAGACACAAAAGCTTGTATGCTTCGCTCCCAACACCTCATATTCTTGAGTTTTTTTTTGATTAAGCGAAATGCGGAGTATGTTGATTCTTTGTCAACTCGATTAAGATCTCATACGGAATTATTCCTCATATGATCTTCGAACATTTCCCTGAATATGCCATTATCGTTATGATCCCATGTGCATTTTTCTTATCCTTTTGAATGTGTTTAATATCAAAGTCGTGAATTATATGAGAGACACGGATTATTACTAAAAGCCGCTACCTCTTCTTGTGGCTTTTCAATGTACATGCAGATGTTGAGTATGTGCAACTGTGGTAAGTGTAGCACTCATACTTAAAAATGCAAGAATGTTTCTTACGCTATTGCTGGGGCTTATTTTGTATTTCTTTATATATCAGCCACCTATTTGTCAGCGGTAAGTTGATTAGCATTGATATTTTTCTGCTGTGTTATACTTACAACCTGGATGCTCCAATCCTGGGACGGTTGTTCAAGTTGACGACAGCTTATCGAAAAAAGAATTTACTATAGTGGTTCGTTTATGGAAGTGAACATGAATGTTTGGGATATGTTTAAACAACAAAGCGAATAAGTTACGAACCTGTCTCGAATACGGAAAAACACAAGATGACTCCCATCATCAATATGAGGCATTCAAATGTTGCATTCGGTATGGGAATAATAAGGTCAACGGATCTAGTGGGGAAGAAATGTAAATTGCTTGATCACTACAATATTACATGCTAATAGAGGTTCGCCCACCGATTAGAATTTACGAATTTTTCATAAATCCTGATCACATTACTGAACTTTTCCCAAAGTAACATGGCTCATTGTTCTCTTAATTCCAATTCCTCGTGATAATATTATTTCTGCAATATATCGTTTTGGTAGTTACTTTGGATTTACCAACGTTGATTGATTTTGCTTCCCTATTTCATATAGCAAATATTGATTATCAGTCATTAGCGGTCATATATAGTTACGCTTAAGAAATGCATAATTTAAGCGTCCTTCTTCCGCCATGGCCATGGCTGTCCATAGCGACATACGTGGGTGTAGTCGCGGATTATTACACCACAATAGGCATTCAGTCAGATAAGCACCACGGCATGATTGCATAAGTTGAGGGGTTCGTGAACAACATTGCATGGCGTTAAGATGACAGAACAAGGGAGGAAGAAAAATAAGACTGCTTGCAATAAGACAGCAATGAAAATATCCTTCTCAACCCTTACATTTAGGAGATGTACCACAATAGCTGACGCAACCTAGATCGAATTATAAAATGGCCGAATTGTTTTCGAGGGACGATAACACTTCTCTCATTATTCACTAGACTACATCAACGAATCATAATGTGAACTGAGAAATATTTTCCTTTCCGATGTACGGTGAACAGACGATAATAGCCAAACGGAATCAGTCAAATCTGTGGTTTTAACTTAACAGATATCGACATACGCATATTTATATTTGCAAGCTCATGATGATTCCCAATATCATTAGAGTTCGAACAGAATGCAATTCATCAGAATCCATATGTGGGAAAAAATGAACTTTGTGAGAATGAGCTTTTATTGAATTTAAGAGAACATGTTTATGACAGAAGATTGAACATATGGGTTATCAGTACGGTTTACAAGCTCGCTCACATTTATTTTTGGCGGCAAACCTGTTCGAATTCCCAACGCAACCACTGTATATGAAGCGTATGCATTTGCTGTTTCTTGGGGACCATCCTCATGAAGGAATATAAGCTTTGCATGGCCCGGTCTCAAGTGGTAAATAACAACATTATTCTGTTCGAAAGGAGTGAATGGAAACGTGAAGTGCTAGAACCTCGTGATTCATTTTTTATTTTTGTTTTATTTTTCCAGTCCATTTTTTCAGCGACGCTGTGAATACGTCGTCTTGAAGGTAGAAAATTGGAAAAAAATGTAAAAATGGCAGACGAAATTCTACACATTCAAGCTTATCGTATCCATCGACCACAATTGTAACCGACATTTTCTTCTACATCTACTGACTTTGTTCTGGATACTGTGACCCAGCAGACAACGCGAATATGTCTATTCCTAGCAAATCACCAACATCTAGCAAATCACCTACAACTGCGAAACACCTGCCGCACACCACAGACCACGCATCAACAATTCACGCAAAAGACGGATAGTAGCAAGCAAGCTTTGTAGAGCCTGTTATAAGTTGGTAATTGCCAGAGTGCGATCGATCACATGCTATTTATGCAAGTTAAAAGTACATTATAAATGCAACAGCTAAGTTCCCCCAACAATTCTCAGTATGATCAACAGTGACGATCACCCAGACGCAGGCTATATCTGCACACAGTGTAAGGAGAAGGAAGATCTCGGAACAAAAACAAGGTTCGCTACGATTGCTGAATTGTTAAACGGGATAGCATATACTTTTAACGAGATGCAAAACTTAATATACATCCAAATAATCAAACCTTCCTTTGATAAAAAGAAACACGTGCGTATCGCTACGATTGATTTCTTTCCTAGTCACAAACGTAAACAAAAGCGATGTGACACAGTAATTAAAACAGCAACGATCGTTTCCACTCCCAGTAGCATAACTAAACAGAAGCGAGACCGCACCAAATTTAACACCACACTCATGGGGCTTGAAGCGATAAAAACCTACAATCTTTTTCAGTGACGCTCCAAATATGCCTGCATCTACTGATGCCGTTCTTTACGCTTAGCGGCAGCATGAGTTAAAGGAATGCTGCCAAATATGCTATCTGACGACCATAATAAAACGCGGGTATACGTCGATGTTCCCTTCTGGGCGAGACTGCAATCTAAATGCATTTCTAATTCATAACTTGACAAATTTATTGCAATAGCAGACGGAACCAGGATCGAATAATAAAATGGGCGGATAGTTATCGCAAGACGATCTATTACAGAACTTCGCTCATTGTTCACTAGACTGGATCGACTAATCATAATGTGAAATGAGAAATATTTTTCAAAAGACTCGATAAAAGCAATAGATATCTATTTCGAACGGACTTTATCAAGGTTCGTTCTGTTTTTACAGCATCTAAGTGAACGATTGTTAGCACGCGTGGAACATGGAAGATTGACTAAAAGTATGTTGAAAGGAAGTCAATATATTGAATTATTGAAATTGAGGATTGAAAAGGCGTCAAAGAAATGGAAATCAATGATATTAAGTTACTGAGAGAGTTGGGTAATGAAAACACATTAGACTTTTAAAGGGATTTGTGAAATGGGGAATGAAATAAAGAATTATGGTAGTGATGCTCATAAGCGTCATGTCCATGATAGATTTAACTGAGACTCCAACTCTTTCTGTACATTAAGGCAGGGAATCTTTTTGATCGGTTACGTCGACTATCAAGTCCACAGTACCAGGATGCAGACATAGCAATTCTGAGGCAAGCCCTGTTTAGTAATAGGTACCTGTTATGACCCGCGTGGTCAGAGTAATGGAACGTGAGAGACGCTACGAGCTGTAGGTAACGAATCGCGGAACTACGCAATGATATGATACTCGAAACCCAACCAAGACAACAGTGAAGACAGCAACCCAACCAATAAAAGCAAGAAAGAAGACTGGATATTTAGAACGAATTTAATACAATGGAAATACATAGAGTATTTATATCGGACTTACTAGGCCTTCCGATAGGATGAATATAATGGCGTTGTGGACCAACGAGAGAAGACTATGATGCAAAAGTAACCAATATGAGAAGAGATGATGAAAGAGTGGCAAAATTCAACCACGTGGAAAAAAGAATGGAGTCTTGTACGACGGCGACGATCGGCCTAGGGTCGTGGAATGAGGTTTGGGTTTGCATTGGCTTTAAGAATAGCGGGCTTTGGCTTGACCACCTCGGGAATGGCGAATGTCTCCGTTGGAGAGCAGCGACCGCGGTGGACGAATTAGCCGGACTGAGTGGTATGATCTCTGGCCATTTGGAGTAGGAATCCACCAGCACGAGGTAACAAACACCGTCAATGTGACCAGCAAAATCGATATGGATTCTTGACCTGGGAAGATCCGTTGGCTTCCAAGTGACTGGCTCTTATCGTGCGGGATGCTTCGCAGCTTGTTGACACTTCGAACACCGTCTCACCAAGTTCTCAATGTCGTCAACCATCCCTGGCCAGTAGGCGTATCCTCGAGCAATCAACTTCATCCTTCCGGTGCCTGGGTGACCCGTAAGAAGCTGGCGCAACACCTCCAGTCGGAGAGAGACAGGTACAACAAAACGATCAGCAAACATCTGACAAGAATCAATCATAGATAGTGACTCACAAGGGCGGGAAAACGGCTGTAATTCTTCAGAGATTTTCGCAGTCGGCCATTTTGTCTGGACAAAGGTGATGGCCTGGCTGAGGACTGGATCTAGTGCGGTGGCGCGTCACATGTCAGCAGTGGTTATTGGAAGTCCTCTGATGGCGTCTGAAAGCTAGCGACGAACATCATTTTCCATGGTTTGTGCTGCGACTATTGTATCTCCTTCGGGGACTTGATGATTGTTGATGAGTCGAGAAAAACCGTCGGCCTGAACAAAGGCATCCGTTCTGCGGTAGTCGATCGTGAAGTCGTACCCAAGAAGTATCGTTACCCATCGCTGTAACCGATTTGCCGAATACGCTGAAATACCATTTTTCGAGCCAAAGATGGAAAGCAGTGGCTTGTAGTCGGTAAGCAAGGAAATGTGCCGACAATAGAGCATCTTGTGAAACTTCTTTACTGCAAAACTGATCGCGAGGGTTACCTTCTCTACGTGTCCGTAATTCTTCTCCGCCTGTGTAAGCGTTCTGGAGGCGTGCATGACAGCTTTCTCCGACCCATCTGGAAATTTGTGAGAAATGACGGCACCCACTCCATAGTTAGAAGCATCAGCGGCAACCACGATCGGTTATGCAGGATCATAGTGCGTTAGCAGCAGTGGAGAACTGAGCAATGAATTGAGCTTGGCAACAGCGCTTTTACAATCCTCCGACAAGCATCAGATGACACCTTTCTGCAACAGATGATTTAGCGGCGCCCGAACATCATGAAGTGTGGACAGGAAAGCGCTGTAGTAGATGATGAGACCAAGAAACGAGCGTAGAGTGGCAATGTCATTAGGGGCTGGCATTTGTTGAATGGCTGGTATGTTTTCCGGAAAAGAGTGGCCGCCACTGGCATCAAAAACCAATGCCAGGTACTTGATAGATGACAGGAAGAACTCACATTTTTCTGCTCTCAACCGGAACCTATATTGTTGAATGCGCTCCAAAACTGTTACGATCCGGTCATTCAGTTCTTCCTTTGAACGCCACATTATTATGATGTCTACCAGTTACTCGGCCGTACCCGGACAGCCAGAAATCATTGCAACCATCACTTGCTGGAAAAAAGCTGGAGCCATCTTGATTCCAAAAGGAAGTCTTGTGTATTGATAAAGAACTCGGTTTGTGTTGATGGTCAGCAACTCACGTTACTCTGGAGTGACCTCGATCTGGAAATACGCCTCGGCCAAGTACAGTTTAGCAAAACAGGTACCGCCATTGAGTATAGTGAAGAGGTCTTCCGGAAGCGAGAGCGGGTAACCATTGTTTTCCAGAGCAGCATTCAGGCCAGTGGAGAAGTCGGCACAAATTCGAAAGGCACCAATGGATTTCTTCACCACAACGATTGGGGCGGACCAAGAGGAATACGAGATGGGAACCAGAACGCCAAGTTTCTCGAGTCGTTTGAGTTCCTGGTCCACGAGCGGCAGGGCAGCATATGGAACAGGAAGTTTCGGTCTGAAGACTGGTTGACTTCCATGGCCAAGGTGCAGCGTAGCCTGGGTGTACGTACACAGACCAAGCCCGTCCTGGAACACGGATCCAAATTGTTGGATGATGTGTTCGGATTCGAATGAGTTTACGGCCGGAGACCGTACTTGATTGCAGATCGTCCGGATCGGTAAATCGAGCAGTCCCAACTGTTCGATCCAGTCAATCCCGAGCAAATTGAGACCAGATTTGGAGACATAGCATGCCTCCTGGATTGAGTATCGCCAAAATTCACCGAGCAGTGCAGTCGTCTAGTTAACTGCACTCGACCACCACAGGCACTCGTAGCCGATTGAGATGACCATTGGACTTTCAGAGTGTCTTTGAAATGATCGTGATGTCGGAAGGTGTGTCTAGCTGAAGGCGAGCCAAACATCCGTTGATGTGGACGGAAACGAACTTCCTGCGATCAGCGGCTTTGATCTTGAAAGCGGCCAATAGGCTGTGGGATCTGCCGACCAAATTGGACTTCATCGGCCGTTTGATTCTGTGATTCACCTTGGGCTTCGTCTGGTTGGTTGGACAAAAACCATCTTTGTGACCGATCGCGTTGCATCACTGACAACGGTGCTGCCGGAAGGTGCAGAATCGGTGGAAATGCTAAGCGCCACGGTATCGGCAAGGAGATGGAGGCTTTTTTGCTTGGTGGGGACTGGACTGGATTGGTGCTACAGGAGATTGAGGATGGGCCACTGCGAGAGCTTGGATTGAGCATGGAATTCTATCAAATTGCTGGATCATTGCCGAATCGTGTTTCAAATTGATCAGTCGTTCGCATTCATCCACGATCTGCTCCAGTTTCTTGTTTGGTTCCTGTTCGATCTTGGTCAGCAACCGGGTCCTGAGATCAGCGTAATGCGGCGACTGGAGGCCACATATGAACACCGAGCATCGGAATTGGTCCTCGAAGAGCGAGCCAAGCTTGAAACGGCCACATTCAATGTTCACCAGACCAGCATACGTGACAAGGTCGTCGGTATCACGTTTCACCAATAGCAGACACTGAAATCAGGCATTGAAAAGTGTTGTGTTCTCACCAAAAATCTTCTTCAGTTTCTCGACAGTCTATTCAAAACTCCGGGTTCGCGGCTCTGATGGAAGGATATAGTTTGTGTATCGAACGTGCTCCTGCGGACCAAGTTTCCTCAAAAGCAACTACACCTTTGTTTCATCATCTCGGTTAGCCAGTTCCACAGTGAATATTTCTTCGTACCTATTGTACCAAGAGTCAAACGATACGCCAGCTTGGGGATCATACAGGAAATCAGAGATGTTCCTTGCGATGTGATCCACGGACAATGGATCAACCGATTGTTTGCACGGTCCAAGGTTGTGGAATTGAGCTGCCAGGAGTTCCATCAACTGCATTTGCGTCTGCAACATCTGTTCAAGCTCAGGATTGAGAGGCATGATGCAGTGGAAAATTAAAGCAATTACCCCATCGCCAGAAATGTTTTGACCCGCGTGGTCAGGATACACAGGATAAAATAGGAGCAGGAGTTGTTGTTGTTGTTCAACTATTTGAGCTCCCTCGTGGCAGTTCGATGGCTCTCCGTGTAACGGCGACTGAATTTGTTACTTCCAGCGCCGCTGAGCTGGACGAGTCGTCTCCCCCTTGGCAGATCTCTTGTGGTTGTCCAATGAAATCTTGAAGCTGTTGATTGAAGGCATGTTGAATACGGACGAGGGAATGGAATTCAAGATAGGTACCGCTCCTTATGAGAGTTGGTAAATGTGAGGAGTTCATCCGATCGACGTACAACAAGCTTGAAATTATGCCCGCGGGTATGGTCATCTTCGGCTCTGGTGAAGAGATGATGTAGGTTTGGAAAATGCTGAAGAATGACTATGCGATGCACATAAATGAGATCAGCTATCACCCTTTGATACTCCAGAGAGAATAGGTTCATTCTATCACATCTTTCCCCATAAGGGAGTCCCTTGAATTGAGGAATCATTCTCGTACCTAGCCGCTGTACATACTCCAGTTGTGCAACTTCACCTTTTGAACACGGGTAGTAGGCTGGAGCGCCATACTCCATCACTGAGTAATATAACGTGAGAGGCGCTCTGAGCTGTAGGTAACGAATCGCGGAACTACGCAATGATATGATACTCGAAACCCAACCAAGACAACAGTGAAGACAGCAACCCAACCAATAAAAGCAAGAAAGAAGACTGGATATTCAGAACGAATTCAATACAATGGAAATATATAGAGGATTTACACCGGTTTTACTAGACCTTGCGATAGGATGTATATAATGGCGTTGTGGACCAATGAGAGAAGACTATGATGCAAAAGTAACCAATGGGAGAAGAGATGATGAAAGAGTGGCAACATTCAACCACGTGAGAAAAAATGGCGCATAAATGCGTTCAAATATTAAGAAATATTTTTTTCGAATATCTCGAAAGTATAGCATTTTTCTTTTGGGAAAAAAACTTTCCCCAACAGTACCCTAAAGCTTTTTTTGTTGAATACAGCAAAGTTCTGGAAGCTCAATCTCCTGATGTTGGTGCCAAAATGCGCTACTTTCGGATTTGCTTTAAAGGAGATGCAGCCACTGAAGTATTTTGGCGAAAATTATCCCTCTCACTTCATCAGAATTGCACAAATTTACGCCTTTGATTGATCTTGACGTCACGCACATTGATTCCTACTCAATACAAAGATCACCTTTCTGCACTGGCTACACCTAATCTGATTTATTCTTTTAGATACAGTACTTACAATGCGCAGTACATTGGTCTCACAGAAAGTCATCTTGAAGAATGAGTCAAGGAACATTTACCAAAGTGGATGTTTCTTTCAGCAGATAGATCCTTAAAGAGTAGTGTTACATCCCACGTGCTCGATAAGAGTCATCCATGCTGCAAAGGAACTTTGTTTGAAATCGTACATAAGGCTAAAGATAGACGTTGTTAGGGTTTCTGGAGGATGCAGATATCAGGGTTTATAGACCCCGCCTCAATGTACAGAAAGTGTTGGACTATCAGATAAAACTCTCATGGACATGACGCTTATGAGCATCGTTACCATAATTCTTTATTTCGTTCCCCATTTCACAAATCCCTTTAAAAGTCTAATGTGTTTTCATTACCCAACTCTGTCAGTAATTTAATATCTTTGATTTCCATTTCTTTCAAATTCTGATGCCTTTTCACTACCCAATTTTAATATCTTCGAGTTCCACTCAACATGATTTTAGTCAATCTTTCATGTTCCCAGCGTACTAACACTCGTTCACTTGGATGCTGTAAAAACGGAAAGAACCTTCGAAATAGACATCTATTGGCTCGTCGGGTCTTTTTACTGATTATCCATGGGCATACTGTATGAGAGATATTTTCATTTCCGACGTGTGGTGAACGGAACATACAAAATAAACTGAAGTAGAGAACTCTATGCATTTGTCGTGAGAGAGAACGACGTACAATCAAGCTTGTTTCAAAGGATTCAGTGCATTCAAAGCATTCAAACTTTTATGGTGAATAAAAGCATTAGCTTTACAAAAACCATAGGATGACAAATATGGTGAATTACAATATGTAGTCACAATGAAATGAATCGTTTATTGTACAATTAATTACTCGTTCAATAGGTGGGGGCAACTAAAACATTTGTCAATATATAGACATCTAATCTCTGCTTGAACATAGTTTCACAAGAAGCACTTATAATATTTTCTGGTAAAGAGTTCCA
>JALGAQ010000009.1:5307497-5337405 GCA_028829895.1 Sinotaia quadrata
AAGTCAGCGTAGTTCCTCCGTCAAACCAGGAGTGATAACATCCATCAGCAGCAACGCTTCAGGCCGCGAACAACACCCGCGCTAAAACCTTCGGCACGCGCTCAACATCCCTCGACCTAGGTCTAGCCGCACCTTTCAATTGATACTCATCGTTGCAGTTATCAAAGTGCCAATATTGGGAGCAGATTTCCTGTCCCACTACCACTTGATGGTTGATATGACCCAAAGTAGATTGGTCGATCGTATCACAAATCTGTTTACTATAGGCCGACCTTCACAGTCATTGTCTTCCACGATTCGGTTTATTATCCCACCAGTCGAGTCACCTTACAAAGACATCTTGCGTGATTTCCCTGCACTTTTCAAGCCCATTTGCTCAACTCCGACAGGTAAGCACTCTGTCCAGCACCACATTTCTACTCGTGGTCCACCAGTCTTCAAAGGACCACGCAGACTTGCTCCGGAGAAATTAGCTGCTGCCAAATAGGAGTTCGAACACATCATGGAACTAGGTATCATCCGTCCATATAATTCGCCGTGGGCATCATCTCTTCATATAGTAGAAAAAAGGGCTGGTGACGGGCGTCCATTCGGTGATTACCGAGCAGCGAATCGTTAAGCCATCCCAGACAGGTATCCCATCCCCACATTCACGATTTCCCGCTGACACTGCGTGGCAAGAAGGTGTTTTCAAAGTTAGACCTCGCTCGAGCATGTCACCAAATACCTGTTGCTTCCGAAGACATCCCGAAAACTGCTATCACTACAACTTTTGGATTGTTCGAGTTGGTTCTTATGCCTTTCGGTCTACGTAGTTCAAAGGTTTATGGATTAAGTCTTCCGTGGATTGAATTTTGTCCAAGTATATATCGATGACCTCCTGATAGCAAGCACAATCCAAGAGGAACACTCCGTTCACCTGCTCCAAGTGCTTCAACGGTTACTCGACTATGGGATAGTGATTTACCGTATAAATGTCAGTTCGAAGCGTCCTCCATCGACCTCCTAGGACATCTGGACTCTGGAAACCTTCAACGCGGCTCGCAAGCCATAGATAATATCACACTGTTAACGCACCTCTCAGCTGATCCAATAGCGAAGTTTGTTCTCTACACTGACGCTTCTAGTGAGGCCTTTGGAGTGGCTCTTCAGCAGGCTGTAAATGGTGAGTTAAAGCCTTTGTCCTTCTTCTCTCGGCGATTGACTCTGGCTCAAACACGTTATAACACGTTTTGCCGCGAACTACTAGCTGCATACTACAACGTCCGACACTTTCAACATATCTTAAAAGGACGTGAATTGATCATTCTCACCTATCACAAACCTCTGACCTACACTCTCCATCAATCTCTCGACAGGCCTTCACCCCGTGAAGTCCGCCAACTCGATTACATCGCTCAGTTCACGTCTGACATCCGTTATCTCTCCGGAACAGACAACACTGTAGCTGATGCACTTTCACGGATGCACATCACCGCTGTGTCTGCTTTAAACTTAGATGAAATTGCCTTAGAACAGCTCTATGATGATGAATTGCCTTCGCTATCAAAATCATCGCTGAAGCTAACTCAACTACTTTTGCTGACTAATGCTGGAAAGATCTGATGCGACGTTTCAACGGGCAGGGCCCTGACCATGGGTGCCCACATCATTGGGAAGGAAAGTTTACCATCATTTCCATTCGTTATCGCATCCAAGTATCCGGTCAACATGCAAGCTGATTCTGGACCGTTTCGTGTGGCCAAAGATGCACATCGACATTCGCCGTTGGGCTAAATTCTGTGTTCCTTGTCAATGGAGTAAAATTCACCACCATACCACTACTCCTCCGGCGACTTTTCCACAACCAGACGCACGGTTTCGTCACATGCATATCGACCTCATCGGACCACTACCGCCATCCAGAGGATATACTCATATCCTGATATGTGTTGACAGATACTCCAGATGACCATAGGCCTCACCTCTACCTGATACCTCTGCAGAAACAGTAGCGCTGTACGGTATTCCAGCGTGTGCAACCACGGATAGCGGCGCACAGTTCACCTCAAGCCCCTTTAGTGAATAGAACTCACTGCTAGGCTGTGAACATTTTCGAACCACTACGTATCATCCGGCATCCAATGGTTTGGTGGAACGGTTCCATCAGCAACTTGAAGCCGCTATCACGAGCACTTCTTCTCAAACTCATTGGACCGAACGCCTGCCGTTACTCATGCTTAGCATCCGCAATACCGTAAAAAGGACTTAGGTTGCAAAGCTGCGGAAATGGTTTACGGTACCACACTTCGTCAACCCGTTGAGTTGGTTACCGATGCAAGAGTTTCCGGCGCGCTTGATCCGACGTTGTACGTCAGTCGTCTGAAATCTTGCATGCGAAATCTTAAGCCAGCGGTCACACGCAAGGCGAATAAGCCGGTGCATGTACATCCGGACATATCTACATGCCGATACGTCTTCGTCCGTGTTGATGCAGTCAGAATACCTCTGCAGCATCCATACGACGGTTCTTACCGTGTAGTCTCCCGCGAACATAAATTCTTCGTCATCTAAAAGAATGGTACCCGTGATAACGTCAGCATTGACAGACTGAAGCCGGCCTTCGCAGAAGAACTTGAAGAAACCACAGCTGAAACTCTCCCTCCTTGACGAACCTACACAACGCCCACACCTGTCACAATTGATCCCCTCCCCCACCACCCTGTAAACACACTCGGTCCGGTCGGACAGTTCATTTTCCCGTGTTCACCTACATGACCTACCATCTCGAGCGTTCTCTCTTCTTCGAATGCTCTTTGGAAAGTATTGTAGTGTTATAACCTTGTACGTAACTTGTGTTGATTTTTGCTTATTTCACTTTGTTTCACTTTGTTTTCCTGTACATTTCATTAATCATCCTTTCGGTTTCAAATATACATCGTTGCTACGCTTTGACTTACTTCTCCATCTGATTGCTGCTATTGCTGAGTGTTGCGGAGTTTTTGGTTAGAAAGAAGCAAGCTAAATCTACGTCGTATATTTTCAGTCACCTACGCTAGTGACATTGGTGGTCGGCGATACATTGGAGTGGAACTCAAATCACCACAGAACAGTGAAGACATCAAGCACTCTTGTGTAACTACAACCCTGACACACCGGACATTCGTGAGTCAATATGGTACTAACATTCCTGTGTTATTTCTTGTGATACTTACACTACAATAGCATCGAACAGGCCTGAAAATCAACCGCAAACCTTGAAAACCTCACAGTAACCCTAATCTTAAACCTAATACTGAAGCTGTAGAGAATATGCGCGCTTAGTATTGGCTATCTCTACCGTACAGATATGCATTCATCCAATTGGCTATCTGCACTCATAAGCAACCCGCATAACTCATTAGCCCGGCACAAACAAAACCACCAACAATGCTCAAATTTACCATAGCCCATTCATTAATCCCCAGGAGATCAAGTACACAGAAAACAAGTAATCAAAATGGGTGGTCCTAACGAGGACCGTGTGGCGTTCTCAAGTAGCCCTAAAGAGGACTGTATAACGTTCTCAGGCCTGGGCAACGTTTATGAAAACGAGCCAAATATCCGTCGATTAGAGGTTCTTCTTATAGTGTTGGGCTTCAATATTTGTGATGAGCGTTCAGCCAGTTTATTGGTAGATATGCAAATGCGAAGGCGTTCTACTGATTGGTCAACTGGCAACCTGAATATGCAGAATAGAAAACAGGTCCGCGACATCACTCCTCCCCAAGACGTTAGTCTGATAAGAAAGGTGACATCTATCGACGGCAGTCAATTCTTGTATCCGCGCTCCCAAATGATTACCGTCTTGCATGTGTAATCCCGGTTCGAATTGGACTATCTTCTGGAGCTTCAGTTTATGCTTGCGATCAATTTTCGAAGTGGATGATGCTTTGGGTTGAAGACTTTGAGAACAAGCTTAACTAAGGCGTACAGTAGGTTTTTCTGGAACCAAAGCCGTAGTATTGTGCTCTCTTTGAAGAATGCCTTGAAGTTAACTGAGATAGCAGCGTTGAGCAGAATGCTTGTGATGAAGAGTGAACGAGAACGAAAGGAGCCATGTGGTCGAGTCGGATGTATGGCGACTGTGTATGCCGAAGATGAGCATGTGAAGGAGTGCCAAGGGACTGACGATTCTGTGGGCTGTATGTATTCTGCGTTCGAACTCGTAAAGGATGCTCGTTAATAGGCATCGGTATTGAGATCAACACAAAAGTTGTGGCTTGGCTTCTGGTCCTATGGATAAGGCCTCGATTGTGTGAGCCAATAAGAGGAGAACATACCAGGATGCACTGATTGGTCGGCAGCTAGTTGGCATGATTGATCGAATAGGATGGACTGATTGGTCGGAAGCGTGTTAACATGATTGGTCGAATTGCCTCAAGGCTCTTGTGATTCAAGTTGAAAGATCGATGCTTGGACCAGAATTTGTGACAATCGCACGCGTGATTGATCGGTCGGTTCGTGTGCGGGTAGGCGGGCAGCAGGCATCAAGCAGCGCGTGGGGCATAGTAAGCCTGTTCAAATGCGAGCTCACCAACTGTAGAGAATATGTGTGCTTAGTATTGGCTATCTCTACCGTACAGATATGCATTCATCCAATTGGCTATCTGCACTCATAAGCAACCCCCATAACTCATTAGCCCGGCACAAACAAAACCACCAACAATGCTCAAATTTACCATAGCCCATTCATTAATCCCCAGGAGATCAAGTACACAGAAAACAAGTAATCAAAATGGGTGGTCCTAACGAGGACCGTGTGGCGTTCTCAAGTAGCCCTAAAGAGGACTGTATAACGTTCTCAGGCCTGGGCAACGTTTATGAAAACGAGCCAAATATCCGTCGATTAGAGGTTCTTCTTATAGTGTTGGGCTTCAATATTTGTGATGAGCGTTCAGCCAGTTTATTGGTAGATATGCAAATGCGAAGGCGTTCTACTGATTGGTCAACTGGCAACCTGAATATGCAGAATAGAAAACAGGTCCGCGACAAAGCTAACGCCACCCCTAAGGCTAAACCTAAAATTATCACTAACCCTAACCTTTACCCTAAAACCATAAACCTAAAATGCTGAAACATATAACGATGAATATATCCCTGTCAATAATACACTTTCGAACTCAATAAATAAATTTAAATACATAAATATAAGAAATAACAACCGCAGTATGATACAAAATTAGTTAAGATAAACAAAAATCGATACGTGAAATAATAAGATATTTAGTTTTTAAATGTAAGAACATGTGATTTTATGCTGGTTCTTACCGAATTTGACCAAAATAAATCTACAGAAAAACAATGGAG
Organism: Sinotaia quadrata; assembly: GCA_028829895.1. Taxonomy (NCBI): domain Eukaryota; kingdom Metazoa; phylum Mollusca; class Gastropoda; order Architaenioglossa; family Viviparidae; genus Sinotaia; species Sinotaia quadrata. The sequence goes on from JALGAQ010000009.1 coordinate 5,312,826, forward strand.
GTACCCCGTGACGGATCTGAAATGTGGCCAACCCTACGGGCGGTATTAAGCTTGTACAGTTTCTAATTACCCGTAATAAAACATCTGCCATTCGGCATTTGATACACTTTTGTTTTAGTCGCTGATACCGGTCATTTCAAATTTGTTAGTTTCGTTTTTATAGAGCCTGCAAGGTAAGTCGGCGATTTATTCCTAAATTGTCATAACTAATATCCGTACCGTAGTTCAAGTATCGTCAACTGTTAAAAATTCTATTGCTTGCTTCACACTGCACATAGTTAGCAATTAATCCATACTGTTGACAAACCCCGGTGTTGATGTTTTTGAAAAATTGTTTTCATCAGAAAGAGGCCAAGATTTCATGCATAATGATGCCAATTTTTCTCGTGAATTTTGAAAAATAAAAAATGCGGGTACACCGTTCTTGTCTGTAAAGGTGTCGTGACATGACCATCTGCCTGTAAGAGGCGATCGATCCATTCACTTTGTTCATCCCGCGTCTTATCCTTCTCCAAGAAGATTCAATATGGTTCGTATGAATCCATTTCCCAGGGTCCCTGAACCATTTTTATGGCAGACACTCCAATGTTGGTAACCTGCCATAGGTACGCGGAGGTAAGATTTACATTCGTCCGAATGAATGATACTGACCGAATTTCGCGTCGAGCCGTCCCACTCTGGAACTCTCTTCCTGCAGAAGTCGTCAACGCACCTTCCGTCACCGCTTTCAAACGAAAACTCGATAAATTTATGAACACACCAGCTGAGGAGACGCCACGAGTTCGTCGACGACCGGCAGAAAACTGCCCCGTCGACTATGTGCTCGTCAGAATGCAAGAAGAAGGGGCGTACACAGGTGCTTGCACCTTCTGCTCTCTACCTCTTGAATCTTGACCGGGAGATGATGGGTACCAGTGTATCAGCCGAACGGTCGGGAACATGTTCGCATATACCCGATTTCCCTCGCGTGTCATAAATGCCGAACAACCAGTATTGCTGACCAGGGCGTCCGCGACTATTTTTGTGTAGTACACTTCCCTCGACTTCCACGACAACGTCCCTTCCCCCAATTCTGGTATCCGTTCGCATCATCTTCCAGGAACAAATGTCCCTGCAGTAGGTGTACCACTCTATCGCCGTCTTTTTGTTGATACCCAAATTGACCACAGCAAACGTTACAGGAACGTCAATCACGAAGTATAGGATTAATATAAGCGTCAGATCAAGTGATAATTTTGAATTTTCGAAAAACATTCTTTTTCGTACCGATCTCGTACCATTGCAATGAGTGCAGCGAAAAATGACACCATCAATAGACTTGCTATAGTTTTGCATATTCATGTGATCCCCAGGATCATTGCACATCGTTAGCAATCAGTCCATGTTGTTGGTAAAATCCAACCGCACGATCACCAAGGAAAATGATCATAAGCCAGTACGTATGAACATTCGCCATCTTAGGAAGTAATTTTGAATAATTAGCAACGCGCACTCGTACACAAAAGTGATGCAAACGAAAATGGGTTCTGAGATTTTTGAAAAATTATGTTTCCATTAGAAAGAGCGCACGATTTTATGAAGAATGGTACCTATTTTTCCCGGGAAATTTGAAAAATAAAAAATGCGGGTACACCATTCCGTGACCGGCGAATGTTCATACGTACTGGCTTATGATCATTTTCCTTGGTGATCGTGCGGTTGGATTTTACCAACAACATGGACTGATTGCTAACGATGTGCAATGATCCTGGGGATCACATGAATATGCAAAACTATAGCAAGTCTATTGATGGTGTCATTTTTCGCTGCACTCATTGCAATAGTACGAGATCGGTACGAAAAAGAATGTTTTTCGAAAATTCAAAATTATCACTTGATCTGACGCTTATATTAATCCTATACTTCGTGATTGACGTTCCTGTAACGTTTGCTGCGGTCAATTTGGGTATCAGCAAGAAGACGGCGATCCAGTGGTATACTTACTGCAAGGACATTTGTTCGTGGAAGATGATGCGAACGGATACCGGAGTAGAGGGAAGGGACGTAGTCGAGGGAAGTTTACTACACCGAAGAAAATATGGTCGCGGACGCCCTGGTCCTCAATTCTGGTTATTTGGTATGTATGACACCTGAAGGAAATTGGGTGTATGCGAACATATTGCCGATTGTCCAGCGGAAACTTTAGTGCCAATCATTTCGCGATCGGTACTACCTGGCGGTATCATCCATTCCGACGAATGGAAGTCCTATCTCCGTATTCCTATGGCAGTCTACAAACATCGGAGTGCATGCCATAAGAAATGGTTCAAGGACCCCAGGACGGATCCACGCAAACCATATTGAATCTTTTTGGAGTAGGATCAGGCGCGATATAAACAAAGTGAATGGATCTTGCCCCATAAAAAGATTGTACTGAGGTTTCCGCTGTTCTATTGAGTACAATTAAATAAATGTATTCGCCAACCTGATGACAGGTGTCATACATGCCGAGTAACCAGAATTGAGGCTCCGGTCGTCCGCGAGCATATTTCCTGTGAAGTTAGCTTTTATCCACTTCAATAACAACGCCTCTTTCTCCATCGTCTTCCACGAACAAATGTCCCAGCAGTAAGTGTACCATTATGTAGCGGTTTTTTGCTCATACCCAAGTTGACTGCCGCAAATGTTACCGGAACATCAATAACGAAATATAAGATAAATATCAGCATCAGATCCAGTGGTGAATTTGATTTTTCAAAGAATGTGCCTTTCCGCACAGATCTCGTAGTGCTGCATCGATTGTTTCGAAATATTACCCCATCTAACTAATTGCTGTAATTCTGCATATTCATGTGCGATCCACAGGAACATTGCACATGGCTAGCAATTAATCCATACTGTTGGCAAAACCCAAACAGATTTTTGAGATTTTAAAAAATTACGTTTCCATTAGAAAGAGCGCATGATTTCATGAAGAATGATACCCATTTTTTCAAGTAACTTTGAAAAATAAAAAATTCATGTACCCCGTTCCTCATGGTAAACTTGGTAAACTATACAAATCGAAGGCTGCGATTAAGAGGGAATTCTCGAAATTGAGGACGGAGACGGATAATTAGCCCAATCTGATTCTGAAATGACCCTAATTTTACCTTGAAAAACGGTCTACCGCACGTTTGTACGTGCTGTGTTGATCTGTCAATGCAAAGCTTGGCCACTTCGCGCGGAAGATGATCGCCGACTCTCTGTGTTTGAAAACTGCTGTCTCCGAAGCATTGCTCACATTCACTGGCAACACCATGTTAGTAAAGATGAAGTACGACGTCGTGTGCCAGGGCCAGACAATCGTCCTTTAAGCGACATCATTTCACTCCACCGACTCCGTTGCCTAGGGCACGTTCTTCGTATGCCCTCACCATTTACTACAACATGCCTTACTAGCTGTCCCTGGACCCGACTGGAAGCGAAGATAAAAAACAAAAACATTTAAACAAAATTGTTCCATAATTTTTCCTCTTCCTTTCCCCCACTTTGATTTATTTCTTTTTTAACTTATTTATTTTCTCGCAGTTCCTGTTTCTGTACGTGATTTGCTTGGCGCCAGGCCTGTTTTACAGGTCGGCGTAATATATATATATATATATATATATATATATATATATATATATATATATATATATATACGAAAAAGTGACAGACCGTGCCGATCCAATCAAACGATTGAGGAATAAAATCACTAGCAAGCTAAAGACCCTTCGTAAAAGCGAACTCCTAAGCGAAGCAGAATGGTTGAAAATGAAACCAGTCGAAAATGCTACACCGAGGTTTTACGGACTGCCAAAAATCCACAAGCCAAACACTCCGCTTAGACCAATCGTGTCGAACCGTAACGCACCGAACCATCAAACTGCTCGATACCTGTGTGGTCTAGTACAACCCCTACTAAAGGATCACACCACTTCCATACAGAGTGCAGTTGACTTTTTAACTAAAATAAAAGGTCTCAATATAAAAGATGACGTGATGGTGTCCTTCGATGTATGCTCACTATTTACTTGCATACCGAATGACGTCGCACTGAAAGCATTAGAAGATCACTGACAAGGAAGACTTCATAGAAGGAAAGAACGAACCTATCGATCAGTGATATACTAGAACTGGCACACCTGTTTACCGAAACGTATCTACAATTCGATAGCATAACCTATCGACAGAAACAAGGTGCACCGATGGGGTCACCACTTTCGGGTCTACTCGCGGAGATAACCATGCAGCACTTCGAGATCATGAAACCCAAAATATGGCTACGCTACGTAGACGACACTTTCATCGTCATCAACAGAACGGTGATCGAGCAATTCCATCAACACATAATGTGCTACCTGCAATCAAATTCACCAAAGAAGTCGAAATTGATGGTAAACTACCATTCTTGGACGTCCTTCTGACGAAGCAGTATGATGGAAGCATTCACACCACTGTCTACCGTAAGCCCACAACCACCCACCGCGTACTATCTTTCAAAAGTAACCACCCGGTCAGCCATAAAAGAAGTTGTGTTCAAACACTTTACCATCGTGCGAACACACACTGCAGCACACCAGAACTACATCATCTGGAAAAGAAACACCTGCATTTCTTGTTCAAAAATAATGGGTATCCGAGTTCCTTTGTCAGTGCCTGTACTCGAAACAGACCCAATAGACACCACGCAGCCACCAATCCGCCAACCATTGTCCTACCATACATCAAAGGTGTTCCAGGGGCCGCTGAACGGATCTTAACGGTTCTCTGCTGTGTGTAGTAGTGCATGCTTCATGCAACGACTGCAAGTCGATTAAATTGTTATAAACGTAGATTTGGGTTAACCCAGCTGAGTTACAGAAAGCAGAAAACAGAAGACTGATTAATGGGCTTTAATCGACTTGCAGTCGTTGCATGAAGCTAAAATGCAAACAGATAAACAGTAATGGAGAAATGCAAATGAATGAGCGTCATGCGAGCAATCAATGAAATGGTACATGTAGCAAGTGTAATAGAAAATATGACATGCAGATTAAGACCGCCCACAAACCAACGTCAACACTGAGGTGTACTCTGTCCAAGCCCAAAGATCCAATTGCGCCACAGGATAGAGCGGGGGTTGTATACAGCATCCCCTGTCAACGCCGCAGCCTCACTTACGTAGGTGAAACGGGCAAGCGTCTAGAAACACGCACACACGATCACCGATTCGCGCTCAAGCGGGCTGACCCAAAATCACATATTTGGCAACACTACTCGAAAACAGGACATGAGGTGAAGTTGAGTGATGCACATGTCATTGGATCATCCAATAAAAAACAAGAACGTCTAGTCCTGGAGGCCGTCCTGTCAACAGGCTCATACAACCGACACATCGAGTTAGATGCGCACTACGACACACTGGTCGTCAGAATACGAGATGAAAGAGCGAAGCGTAGACAGGCGAACAAAGTTGAATAAATAACGCTGTAATTAACATTTCCTTATGTTCTGAAGACGGGCCTCAGTTCAAGCTTGAAACGTCAACAACAAACCTTCCTACTCGGTGTTTGCCTTCTCAATTATATATATATATATATATATATATATATATATATAAAGCAGTACAACCTGGTGTACTCCCAGACCAATAATAGTGATGGACATCAGATTCAGCTGTCGACATTATTTGCGGTCAGCTTGCAGGCAAGGTAGACTTCGTGCCTAATTCAAACGGTCTGTTATGACTCGCGTGGTCAGAGTAATGGAACGTGAGAGGCGCTCTGAGTTGTGGGTAACGAATTGCTGAACTACGCGATGATATGGTACTCGAAACCCAACCAAGACAGTGAAGACCGCAACCCACCCAAAAACAGCAAGAAAGAAGACTGGATATTCAGAACGAATTCAATACGATGGAAATACATAGAGTATTTATACCGGATTTACTAGACCTTCCGATAGGATGAATATAATGGCGTTGTAAACCAATGAGAGAAGACTATGATGCAAAAGTAACCAATGGGTGAAGAGTGATGAAATAGTGACAACATTCAACCACGTGGGAAAAAGAATGGCGCGTAAAAGCGTTCAAATATTAATAAAATTGTAAGTTAATAATAATGATGCGTTTACACAGTTTTCTGGGGATGTTGACATCCCCAACATCTCCCCGGAATGTTTGCGCTTTCGTCCCCTGTTCGTCCATCGGCTCGGAAGTGAATGATCCTGTTCCGGAGGACATGGATGTGATGGTATACTGGCCGGAGACTATTGCTGTGAGTGCTTTGCTCTAAAGTGATTGACGAGCAAACGTTGTCGCATAGTCTCGACGGATGTCCCCTCCCCCAGCTGAGTTCTAGCGTCGACTTCTGACGTGGAAGAGTACTGAAGCGGACGAAACGCTGACGTAGCACCTGAAGGTATTCTACGGGCTGGATTCACTGAAGAAGTGCTCTGATGGACACTTTTTATCTGCTTGATTGCGACAGACTGCTTTGGTGGTAGAGGTAAACGCTGTGCCTGTGCACAAATGGAAGCGATTGACATCTCCGTCAACCTGAGTTGATCAAACCAATCGACACCAAGTAGGTTGATATTTAATGGTGTGACGTAGCAGGTGGTATTCACTGTAACTTCACGGAACGAAACACAACAGTGGATTTGTCCGCAAAGCTGAAGTTGACTACCGCAAGCACTGTAGGCAATCTGGTTACTTGACTGAACCGGAGGCTGTCCAAGCCTTCATCAAAGTTTCTGCGATATCACTGTGATATCTGAAGCAGTGTCCAACTCAAGCGAACTTCTTGGCCGTTGATAGTGAGGGTAACATACTTTCGTTTCTGTGGAGAGCTAAGCTGAAAAGTAGCATGTGATCTCCTGGAATTGCCAACTGTTTTGGAGGGTGGCTTTGTACGGAAGTTCGATCCCAGACTTTGGGCCGCAGTTGTTCTGGATGGGTGTCTGGCACTGTCCATTTTATGACCGATTCTCTTGCACTGGCGACACCGGTGTTGGCTGAAAGTGCAGAATCGGTGGAAATGCCAAGCGCTGCCAAGCGCCACAGTATCGGCAATGAGATGGAGGCTTCTTTGCTTGGTGGGGACTGGATTGGTGCTACAGGAGATTGAGGATGGGCCACTGCGAGATCTTGGATTGAGCGGGGAACTCTATCAGATTGCTGGATCATTGCCGAATCGTGTTTCAAATTGATCAGTCGTTCACATTCATCCACCATCTGATCACAGGAAGTTCGTTTCCGTCCACATCAACGGATGTTTGGCTAGCCTTCAGCTAGACACAGCTGTTGGGAATATGCAAAAATTCTCAATAAATACAGCCGCAGATAAATCCTGTTGACCGCCCAAGGCTATCATTATTGGTAGCAGCATATGGCAGGCTTTTCGCTGATTGGTAACTGTTTGACCAATGGGAAGAACGTCTATTCAATACTTTCTCCTGATTGATAACTAGTTTTCTATTTCTAGAAAATAACGCCTAGGCGACTCTCCTCCGATTGGCCTGCTGTACAATATGGACCCGGACTATAAATACAGACGCCTTTGTACAAGTTTTTGAACCTCGTTTTTCCAATACTTTTTCCTGTCAGTGGTGTTTTTCCTGGTAGCAGGGAAAAAGGGGCAGAGCATTATTGGTGAGAAGTTCGCGTCTAAGTCCAGGAGTCCTACAAAACGTAGCCAAGTTGAAAACATAACAACAGCTTCAGACATCACGATCATTTCAAAGACACTCTGGAAGTCTTCGGACAGCCCTCCTGTCCAACCGTCATCTCAATCGGCTACTAGTGCCTGTGATGGACTAGTGCGGTTAACTGGATGACTGCACTGCTCGGTGACTTTTGGTGATACTGCAATCCAGGGGGCATGCTGTCTCCAACTCTGGTCTCAATTTGCTCGGGCTTGACTGGATCGAACAGTTGGGACTACTCGATTTACCGATCCGGGCGATCTGCAATGAAGTACGGTCTCCTGCCGTAACCTCAATCGAATCCGAACACATCATCCAACAATTTGGCTCCGTGTTCCAGGACGGGCTTGATCAGGCCGACGGTTTATCTCGACTCATCAGCAATCATCAAGTTCCCGAAAAAGATACAATCATCGCACCACTAACCATGGAAAATGATGTTCGTCGCCAGCTTTCAGACGCCATCAGAGGACTTCCAATAACAGCTGCTGACATCCGAAGCGCCACCGAACTAGACCGTCCTCAGCCAGGTCATCACTTTTGTCCAGACAAAATGGCCGACTGCGAAAATCTCTGAAGACTTACAGCCGTTTTCACGCCGTCGTGAGTCACTATCTTTGATTGATTCTTGTCTGATGTTTGCTAATCGTGTTGTTGTTCCTGTCTCTCTCCGGTTGGAGGTGTTGCGCGAGTTTCACACGGGTCACCCAGCCGCCGGAAGGATGAAGTCGATTGCTCGAGTATACGCCTACTGGCCAGGCATGGATGACGACATTGAGAACTTGGTGAGACGGTTTTCGAAGTGTCAACAAGCTGCGAAGCATCCCGCACACCAAGAGCCAGTCCCTTGGAAATCAACGGATCATCCCTGGTCACGAATCCATATCGATTTTGCTGGTCCCATTGAAGGTGTTTGTTACCTCGTGCTGGTGGTTTCCTACTCCAAACGGCCAGAGATCATACCACTCAGTCCGGCTAATTCTTCCACCACGATCGCTGCTATCCTCCGTATCTTCAGTCTACATGGACTCCCGGTATCAGATAATGGCACGCAGTTTACGTCAACGGAGTTCCAGACCTTTTGCCGCCGAACGAACATCCAGCACATTCGCTCTCCGCGGTATCTTCCCCAGTCAAACGGACAGGCCGAGAGATTCGTTGACACTTTCAAGCGAGCCCTGCTCAAATCTCGTGGGGAGGGGACGACGAATAAGGTCCTACAGGCCTTTCTTTTTGTGTACCGCACCACGCCAAATCCCTCGACACCCGACGGGCGCTCACCAGCAGAGATATTGATGGGCCGGAAGTTGCGCACACTTAATCAGGCACTCATCCTCAGATGCTCCGAACGAGACGGAACCTGACAAGTTTCCAGTTGGACCTGAAGTCTACGCTCGTGATTTCAGGCATGGTAACAATGGCTGGGCTGAAGCGAGAGTGACAGCAAAACGGGGAAAAGTTCTGTATGACATTTCGGTTGGTGAGGATATTTGGGTTCGTCACAAAAACCAGCTGCGTAAATGGTATTCGGACGGCCCACCACAGGAATGTCAGCAACCAATACCTTCGGAGATATTGTTGGAGACATTCGCCATTCCCGAGCTGGTCAAGCCAAAGCCCGCTATTCGTGAAGCCAATGCAAACCCAAACCTCCTTACACTATGCTCGACCAATCGTCGCCGTCGTACAAGACTCCCAATGCAAGTGGATCCAAGAGCCAAAAATTACGGGTGAACGCTTTTACGCGCCATTCTTTTTCCCACGTGGTTGAATGTTGCCACTATTTCATCATCTCTTCTCCCATTGGTTACTTTTGCATCAGTCTTCTCTCATTAGTCCACAACGCCATTATATTCATCCTGTCGGAAGGTCTAGTAAATCCGGTATAAATACTCTATGTATTTCCATTGTATTGAATTCGTTCTGAATATCCAGTCTTCTTTCTTGCTGTTTTTGGGTGGGTTGCGGTCTTCACTGTTGTCTTGGTTGGGTTTCGAGTATCATATCATCGCGTAGTTCCGCAATTCGTTACCCACAGCTCAGAGCGCCTCTCACGTTCCATTACTCTGACCACGCGGGTCATAACAATAGCAAACTAGCTACAAGCAATGCTCCATCACATAAAATTCACAAACTATGTTCCAGGTGGGGGAGGGAAATGGGAATCACAACAGTGACACAACTGACTTCGGCTTGGACAACCGGGTAGTATCACGAACAATTCAGTTCTTCAGCGCTAAATCCTTCATCGTTTTGTTTACGTGCCACCTGATTATCCGGTTCTTTACCATTAATTAATTGTGGATCTCAGTCTGAGCGCAATACTAAATTCATGCGTTCATTGATGCTTTTACTGAGCTTTTCTGTATTACTATTTGATTTTAGAAACAGATTGTCTTATTTGTATTCGTGTTTGTCATTTAGATTATTAACGGAATTACCTGAAATCGCGTCTGTACATAACATCCCAGTAAGTGGTATACAGTAACATTTAGTACTTCACTCACAATCCCAATTTAAAAAAATGGCTGTCAAAAAATAACTATCCGTAATGCTATGGCCAAACCTAGCCCTATACATTGCTCGGAATCTAATAATATTCTTAAACCGAACGTATATAATGAAATATAAGTACAATGTGCATAAGTGTTTCAAGGTAGTCTTCACAAATAAAATGATCAACATCGCCGTAAGTATAAACGTTTTGACAACCTGCTAAAAACCGTGGGTTTGAGTGTGTGAAATTTGTCTTGGCACATTTTTATTTTAGTGTTGACTTCTGTCACTGGAGCATAGTGTGCCGTTGTAAACCGTGCGTTTTTTTGCTCCTAATACCAAATCGACCCGGGTTCGAATCTCACCCCGGCACTTACTTCGGTTTAGGCAACCCTTTAGTTTATCACTCACGAACAACTCGCTGTTTGGCGCTAGGCTTGTCTTCGGATTAGCGAAAACCTGACAGGAAGAAGCAACTTGGTAGTCAACCCATGAATTACCAGCTCATGTATGTTGCCGATCATCAGATGCGGGCCGAAGAAACGAAGAGACCCAATGACTAAAAACACTAAGAAATGCTTCAGAACAGAAGTCATTGGGTTGAAACCAACTATCATCCCCCACTGATCTATATCCTTCCATTTTGCAGTTCTTGATCATGATTTGTTTGGCGCCGGGCATGTTTACAGGTTGCAAATATACTAGGCCTGGCGCCAAACAAATATTACAAATTCAAAAAGAGGAACCAACCAAATTGTTTCGATAATTGTACGGTGGTACAGTTTGTCTGAAAAATACGTTCGACTGTCAAATCAAATCTCCCCTTTAATTGATCAAGCAGCATGTAAATATAATATGACTGCTTCACCTTTTACTATTTGAACTGTATCTACCATTATGTTTTTTAGCTTGCATTCAGCACTTCATGCAAACCAATTTTTTATGCAAGAATTGTCTTGCTCGGGGACTCGATTCCCCTTGTGTTCGTGTCCAGTGCACATCTACCAATACGGTGTATTTCTGCTCCAACACCAAAGTAAGCTTTCTGTTTCTTCTCTGAACTATTTTCTAGTGCCTTCGCTTTTCTTTACCTTTCTACGAAAATGAGGTGGTTAACTCTATGATAGGTGAGTATTGTCTCATTAAGTAAGTATTGGATGCATTTGTTTACATTATCGCACTGTCGGGGATCGGCAACCTTATAGGAACATTGTGAAGATGATATTTGGAATTATTTCTTGGGCCAAAGAAGATTCATCTATAGATCGTAGGTTGCCGATCCCAGTCACACAGCAAGGGCTGTCTCTGGGCATTAGTCCAAACAAAAATTCGACCTTGGTCGGCGGTTCTCTTGACATTTTAGAATGTCTTGTAGTAACTGTCCGCTTTAATTTGTTTCCTTCGAAGGTGCTTCATGTTCGTGAACAGCGATTTGGACGATTTGTATTAGGCTACATGTTTCTGTACTATTCCTGTGAAAAAGACGCTGTCATTGCAACTCAACGCGCTTCACCAATAATATGGTGGAGAGCCCTTGTGCTGGATAACCCGGAGGTTCTTCTGTCTACATGGATCACTTAGTGATTTGCAGCTACATTACAATTCTGGGAAGTACTTGCGGGTTCTGGTATGTTTTCAGTTTTTTGCTCTTCATTAAAACTTCATATTTTACTATACGCATCAGATTACTGTGCACTAATTGCGATGATGTGGTGAACTCTAAAAATGTACAGGCATAGACACAATACAAACTTAATATGTTTAAAAATGCCTGTGACCGATTGGGATGTCATTGTAAAAACAAAGTCTCTTGGTAACAATCGGCGTATTTTTATTCTACCAATGTTTCGGTCTGCTACTGCAAGACCTTTGTCAAGGTGAAAAAGTGTACAATACATTATGTGACAGTCATTTTATTGGAAGCTGGATGGGAGACTTCATTGTTCGATTGTCCAAGCACCTGTTTTGATTTCTCCATGTTCGGCTGTCCGTGCGCCTGTCTTGATTTCTTTCCCCGTCCGTCCTGTGCCCCGTCATGCGAAGATGTCCGTGACCCCTTACCTGTATGATACATTTGATGACCTAGATCCTATGTTGAGTCCTAATCATGCCATGTTGTTCAATGCGACTCAACACCTAGTGTCGAGTGATAATCCCTGCCCCCACCCTCACAAGGCTATTTACGTCTGCCCTACAGCGACCTTGATGTCAAACGAATTCCCGTCAACCTGTGTACTTGTAAGGGATCCATGCCTATGGCGTGATTTTGGTTAAAACATTGAAAACATTTTATTTATCATGAACAAGCTCAAAAACGTTTTTAATTTAACATATACCGAACTGAATAAGCTGAGCACCTTGACCATGCTGTAGAGATATCACCAACGATCATTTGCCGCACATTTTTGTGCAGAGGATCGCTATTCATTATATTCCCAAGGATATTTCATACACGTATGTCTTGTGGTGATTCAGCTTATCAGGTTTGGAACTAACTAATTCTAAGAGTACTTCATTTTAAGGATAATTTGTGTCTTGGTTTTAAGACCTGAACACTCTTGAATGTGCTGTGGAGGCATCACCAGCGATCTATCGCCACACAATTTTGTGTAGACGACCGTTATTCCTCATATATTCAAGGATGCCCTCTACCCGCATATCTTGTTGTGAATTAGGTAAACTCATAAAAATTCATTGCAATAAAGGTTCCTGACCTCACCCAGAGTTGAGTTCAAGGTCACTCATCAAGCATAACTGAAGATATTGGTGAGCCAGAGATTATAAGACCATTCTTAAATTAAAAGACGTCAATGTAAAAACAAGGTCTCTTGATAACAACCGGCCGATTGTTATCAAGAGACCTTGTTTTTACAATGACATCCCAATCGGTCACAAGCATTTTTAAACATAAAAGACATCAAATTTCATTTAATGTTCACGATTGTAATGTAAATCCACAATTGGACACTCAGATTTCTATCATTCACTTTTCACTGTCCAACCGATAATCTACCCATTTTCAACATAGCCATCAAATATTGTCCAACAAGGATTCAATCTATCTTTGAGGACTAAATTAGTCGTATAGCTTGGGACGAATTATTATGGGTGTTTGCGTGCTACGATTTCACGTCGTAAGCGTGGTCAGGTTCTGCACGCCAATTCATGATTTTTTGTATAAATTGGTTTTCAGTCAACTAGACCAGTCATAGAGGTGAAGTTTTTTTTGTGCGTGTTGATAATTCTATATTCATCTTTTTAGGTGAAAATGACCCTTCAGTTCAAGTGCGACCGTCACTAGTCCCAACTTCCGGGGCTTCAAGGGACTTTCTGAATACTGTTTTATCTACAAACTCTGCTCCTTGTCAGTTTGCTATTCCACATAGCGATTCTGGCTTCGATTCATGTAGTGTCACTAACGAAGTTGTATCGGAAATCGCAATTCCCACATCCTTGGTTGGTGAAATCCCCTCCTCTACCCATGTACAAACCACCGCTTCAACAACTGTTTCCCCTTGCTCAGTGATTCCCTCTCCTTCGTTGCATACTTCTTTCAGCCATAAGCCAATAACCTATCATCGTTATCGTCGTTCGGTCATATCACGTACCCGTGCAAAAGCAGATCACCTACGTCTCAAGGTATTGAGCGCTAAAGGACCGAAATTAAATACGAGCGCATCATCCATGGACTGGGAATTCATGCGTGCATCCCTTTTATCTTGTACATATAGATTACCCTCACATAATAAGCAAACCTTCTCCTGATATGGTACATAGAGCAACAGAATTCATGTTTTTGTAAATAGTAAACCATGCATCTACCATTGTTCTTTCTCCTCATCAAAATGGACATCTTAACCTTCATAGTTATAAACCTACGCACGTAATTTTTCCAACTTTACGCCTAATTTACACTTTTGGTTCATTCCGTTCTGTAAGGGCTATGATAATTGATCCGGTCATCGCGGTACCAGACGTCGGGCCCTTTCACACTCGATGTCACTGATTGAATGTTAACACAGACCTTAGCTCGCCTGCCAAAGCCGTTAAGTAATTGTACGGGTCCTGTTCATTGATTGTTTCCCAAGCAAATGGCATTTTCGTGCCACGTAATGGAATTGAAGTGGACTGCGAAAGAACTTAGCACCATTGAAGGGGCTTTTTTCTTTTCAAGATAACCTTGAAGAGCTTAGTGCCGAGCACGACCTCTTGACGATCCCTGGGAATTCGTACAAGCGACCTACATGGATGCGAAAGGGCATCCGAAGTCTAAAAAGACCGAAATCGAGCCAGGGACAGATATCCTGCCGAATTCAAAACCTGAAGGGACATCACCTATTTAAAATCAAGATTTATCAAAGAAAAACACCGTACTTAAAATAAATATACACTGACGCAGAAACGTACCCTAAGAGATTCTACGCTCATATTAATCGGAGCCTCCGTCCAAAAAGTAGAATCCCTGGTCCGTTGGATCACCATGGAGAATTAACTCAATCTGATAAAGCCAAATCAGAAGCAATCGTTGGAATTTTCACGTAAGGGTAATTCAAGGTTGAAGATATAAATGGGCCAACCTGTCCTCTACATTACCGTCATTTTCTACACTGCTCGATGATTTCACTATATCGACCGATTAGTCGAACAGCTACTTAGTAAGGTGAACTAAAGGTATCCAAGTAATCTGGAATTCATTCTTCTTTATTGAAAACACTAGCCACTGTGATCTCTCTGTTAGTGGCTGATATATGCCGGTGCTCTTCAGACACCGGTGCGTTACCTCGTATTGGAATAAAGGGATTCTTAAATCTATATTCTAAGGGTGGAGAAAAGAACATTGACCGGTATGTATGACTGCTGTTCTAGTCAAGTTGACGGAGAAAATTATTCGTTCGCAAATTGACCAGCATCTTAAAGGACACAGTCTTCTATTCGCATCACCACGACTTGTCTGAGGGAAGTTATGCGCAGTTATTCTAATGGTCGCGAGGGAGAAATGGGGTGCATCCAGAGAGAAAAGTTGCCGATAAACGAAACACTGATCGACTTGAGCAAGGCCTTCGATAAAGTCGATCATGAAATTCTGCTTCATCATAAATGGAGTTGTCATAAAATGGATCGGAGACCACTTAGTGGGTCAATGTGGGAAGATGCCCTCTCTAAACAAGCACATGCGTACTCTGGTGTTCCTCCAAAGTGTTGTACTTGGACACAGATTATTCTCGACTTTCGTGCACGTCTTCCCAAATAGTTTGCTTTCAAAATGCTTCACTTCACCGACGAGCTGAAAATTTAGAAAGATGCTAGAAGTTAGGAAGACGCGGAAATTTTACACGCCAAACTCGATAGATCATTCTAGGGGCCTGCACTGAACAAGCTTCCCATCAAATCAAAATTATAAAAACTCTTGCACTGGGTGGCTCACAATCATGGTGAGAATCATACATCGCGAAACGATCTCCTTCCCATGGAATCTGCTGTTAAGGACTTTTATGTTATGTTAAGGAGTGATCTGAAAACGGTCAACCATATTAATAAGGCAAAGGTGACGAGGTTAAGGTCTGTTTCTATATATCGACGTGTCTTCAATTAATGGTTTCCGAAAATTTTCAACAATATTTTTCAACTGTATACGGATGGCGATGCAATACGGATCACATGCATATCATCCGGCTACATAAAGCGAAGTTTTTTGTTTGAAATGTTTTAGCATTTGGAACGCGTATGATTACTCAACGCAAATCTCTACCGTATGACGAACGGTGTTATAGATTAAACCTTCTTCACAATGAGACACGGAAGATCCAGAGAGGAGCTAATCATTTTGTTAAAACTCGTCATCCTCCAAGAGTCCCAAGCGATCGAACAAGAGGGCATCAACGTGAACTGCTGATCAACCACTCAGACAATTTCAAATATGTTTACTACCTGTAGTGTCGAGTAGTGACGACTAGGAATCTGCTTCGATATTCGTTTATGAAGGTCACTTTGGTACCTACCTTCGAAACGGTACTGGTTGAGTACATCAAACATCATGCCAAGGACACTTAGCTGATCCATCATATGGACTACTATTCATCCGTCCGACGATAAAGTCTTCCAATCATTTGACATACCATGAGAAAGCGAACACAAGAGAAACTCTCCTTCTGCTATCTATTCGAAAAACTGAAAACGATAGCTAGATATTGAAATTGCCTGCTTGAAGTCCGTCGAAAGATTGGGTACAGGAATGATGCTTGACCCGAGACGCTTGCCTTACGATGAACGACACTTTGTAAAAAAGTCATACTCCAGGGGATCTTACATACCTGTTCAAAATCGTGATTCTCGGCTCAGTTCAGGACAAACAGGGTTTCTAACTCGGGTGAGCGACGATCGTATCAGAGAACACAACCACAAGTTATTGGTCAAACGTTCATACGGCTTTCTACACAAGTATCGCCCTTTCACGCAGAGCGCTACCCATATTGACCGCCGTACTAGCTTGGTTGTGAATTCCACTTCCATTCCTACTTTCAAACCGGCCCTTATTTGAGGAATATTCAGTATTCATACTTCAAGGGCAGTAGACTGAAAGCTTGTGTTCGCCCCATCGAACTGTAGTCGGGCGAGTCGATATCCAATCCAACTTCTCGTCACCTTCGTTATGTATCAAAAGACATCCAAAGCATCCTTGAAGGATTTCACAAACTTGACCTATACAACGGAATCTGGTAAGGCATTCCATAACGGGACAGCTTTATGAGAGATGCGCTACACATGTGGAAGCCGACTAGTCACCAGCTTGAAGTCGTGATTCCTTGTGCGGCGATCAATTGAGGCGACCGACAATTCCTCGAAGCTCCGAGTACTGTCCGAGAACGATGTGGCGGAATAAGATCATATCCGCTCTCGTTTAACAGTATTCCAGGGCGAAGAGGCTGAGACTGCGGCACGTTTCATCATACGACAGCGTCCTCATTTGAGGAATCATCCTCGTAGCTAGGCGTTGAATATATTCGAGGCTGGCAATTTCGGCTTTGGTGCAGGGGGAGGATACCTGAACACCGTATTCGACCACCGTTCGGATGAAATTTGAGTAGATTATCCGAAACACTTTACGGTTCAGGAAACGGAAGTTCGCATGAACATTCAAAACAGCTTTAGTCCGATCGTTCGAGCTTTCCTTGTGGGGGTCAACGGTTTTTAAATCATTCCGCACAATGATTCCAAGGTCTCCAGCTGAGGTGACTTCAGACAATGTTTGATCTTGTAAAACATATTTAGCCCTGCTGAAGTTTTCTCCTATGGCTAGGACGCACGATTTTTGCACATTGATTGGTAAGAAAGTTTTCGAAGACCATTTAATTATCCGATCCAGGTCATCTTGCAAGCCTCCTAAGTCGAAGGTAGAATTGGTTTCTCGCCATAACTTGATATCGTCGGCGAAGAGTAGACATTTGGATCCGATGATATCTAGAAGATCATGGACGAAAATTGTGAGGCGACATGGTCCGAGAATTGCTCCCTGCGAGACGCCGCTGGTTGCTGGTCTCTCCTGGGAGAATATGTTACCGACCATCATTTTCGAAGTTCATCCCGTTAAATAGGATCGTATCCAGTGCAGAACCTTACCCTCGATGCCGTGGTGACGAAGTTTCTGGATGAGCAGCAGATCGTGGTTTACCTTATCAAAAGCCTTCGCGAAGTCGATCATAAACGCATGGACAGGTATCCTACGTTCACTGGCATCACACCAGTCTTCCCTATAATTAATGAGGTTTGTAACGCAAGACCTCCCTTGCATAAATCCATGTTGCACGGGTGAGAAAAGATCGTGGCGTTTCACGCGGAGATCAATTTCCGCGCGTAGTACTCGTTCCAACAATTCGACGAATACTGACGTCATACAAACCGCCCTGTAGTTTGTCGGGTTATCTTCATCACGCCCCTTGAAAATGGGTTTGATAATACCTTATTTCCAGTCATCTGGCAGAGACGCTGTGTCCACGGAGCAAACGCCTAAACGACAACTCTATGATCAGTCGTAACAACCTATCACCTACATCGTGCGGTCACCGACTACACCAGTCTGCCAATCAGGTAAGCCGAAGTTAAGCGTACACAGGAAAACATCTTACTGTTTTCTACAAATGAATGAATGTACGTATGTATGTTTAGGTCAACGATCTATTCAACACTTACTTATTTTGAACGCGTTTCTGAAGCTCTCCAACCATTCTGGGATCGATTTCAAAAGCATATACTTTCTTGGCTTTTTCCAGCAGTTTAACAGTCAAGTTACCTGTGCCGGCACAATCTCCAAAACAGAATCTACGTTTTTCACACCCGCTTTTTCAATCATAGTGTTTATTATGAGAGGATTTTTTAGAATGTGTTGGCCTTTATTCTTTTGAAATCGAATTCCACCACTTTTCACTGCCAAAAGGTCTTTCTTTGCAATTGTCTTGGTCTTCATTTTTTGGGTGTGATTGGCGACCTTGAAATCGTACCTAACGCCATCTGATCTTATTGTCTGCAAGATTCAGGAGATATAGAGCAGGAGATGTGTGCACCTGTTTATGCTCATGCTTTTTTGCATTCTGACGGGCAAGTTGGCAAATTGGTTGACGGACACATGACGTATCCTACGCTTGTGGTCTCCGCATTTTGTCCAATTCAAGCGCAAACGCTGCGACCTACGGGGAGTTTATAACTGCAACTGAATAAAAGACGAATCTGCGTGTAGGTCTTAGAAAATGAGGTCGAAAATGTAGGGGACTTTTCCTGTAAATTCCTGATTGCCCACGATGATGCTCCCAATCTCTAAATTGATCTGTACTACGTTTTATAACCTCGTGTTGTATATCGCGTTGACGACCGTGTTGTAGAAGAATGTTGATTCGGCTTTCAGTTTTCAGAAGTAGAAAGCATAAGGTGAATTTCTCCTATGTTCGCTCCCCCGAAGTCGGTTGGACAGCTGACAAGCTTCGTCAAGAGTGAATTAGATACCGAACGATAAGCCGACTTATTGTTTCCCTTGGCATTATTTCTGAGATAGTCGTCGAGCGCATTGAACGTAGGTACAGAGGAGGCGTTGACCTTTAAATACTGAAGGAAGTTCCAACTTTTGATTGCTTCACAGGACAGGCGGTAAACATGTTTCAGACCGTCTGAACGCTGATTAGATGCTTATGATTGTACTTTCTTCTTCTATCTTGTTCGGGTTACTATATCCTGCAAATCCTGTACCTTCTGGAGAACGACCAGCTTGAACAAAAGCAATGGTCACTTCCACTGCTCCGTTGCTCCAACGTGAATATGTTCAGGTGTTTATATCGTTCTACAGATGGTAGAGATTTGATTTGATTAAGCATCCTCGTTTCTATTCTCTGGACGTACTCTAACCGAACTAGCTCGCTCATCGCAGCGGGTGATTTACAGTAGACCCTTATTCATCGCGAGCCGGATGTACTTGGAGAATATTATTTTGAATATCCCAAGAGACTGAGAAACAAAAGCACGTCGGAACGTCCTGAATGACTTTAGCCCCGTTTTCCTAGATTTGTTAGTATGGTCGATGTTTTCAGATCACTTCTTACTATAGCACTGATACACTTAACTGCAAATCCATATGAATGGGAACGGTCAGTAAAGCATAAATTTCCCCCATAATGTAAGCCCTCCATAGCCAAGAGTTTTTCAATTTTCTCTGGCTAATAGGCAATTTGTTAAGCCTAGACCACTGATATAATCGGTCCAGGTCAAACTGTAGAATTTCGACGTTTTCCGAACTACTAATATCCCCCAAACCTTCAGGTAATCGGAGAATAGCGCACATTTTGAGAGCAGGATGTTCGTGAGGTCGTTCACGAAGATCAAAACAATCATGGTCCAAGTACTGCACCTTACGGAACCCCGGAGTATGCTATGTCTACTTTCGAAATATCATCCATGGTGACGCGCAAAGTGCGATCCTTTAGGTAGGCATTGAACCAGTTTCGTACCTTCACATTTATTCCAAGTTTGAAATGTTTTTGAAGGAAAATTTCGTGATTGACTTTATCGAAGGCTTTGTTAAGGTATTGATAGACGTGGAACTATTGCTTACTTATTTCACACCAACTCTCCCTTGCAACCATAGATTAGCACCGCAAGACTTGCATTCGACAAGTGTGTGCTCTTCCGGAGAAAAAAGACCATGTCGTTCAAAGGGCTGATGAACTAATAAAACAGCAGTTTATTGGCCTATATTTCTCTGGATTACAGATGGGCTTTACGATCGTCACCTTCCAACCTGAGGGTTGGAAGTACACCAGTTTCCAAAGAGCAGCTGCATATTTTAGTGGCATATATATAAATGTGTGTGTGTATTTCTCGGATATCGAGCCTTTGTTCTATGAACTAACGCGCATGGCAGCGAGGTGCGGTGGCCTAGTTTAAGTTCACATTCTTTTCCGATAGTATTGAACCACAGGATTGTTATTGGAAGCCAGTGACAAAGATTGGTTTATACACATTTCGAAGTAATTTCAATTATTCGGAATGTCTAACACAACTCTAACCTGGAAGTAGCGATATAATGCCATTTCCCGGTTGGTTTAGAATCAAGGTATACCATCTCTAGGTGAGCTGCCAATTAATCGCCAACTGGTTGAACCCATGGGCATCGGCTTTTGACCTCTTGCACTTTATGAAACTGCTCACTCCGTACGGAGGCAGCAAGTAGGATTTCCTCTGTACAGGCTATAGGAGGTGCATACCATGTGGAGACATTGAGCAATTACCCACCTTGACAACGCATTAGAATTTTGTGGTTATTAACGTTGAAATAAATAAAACATATTGTTCAGTATTCTTCTAACTCAACAGCCAGTAATAAATTCTGCATCAACGTCACATACACTTCAGTTGGCTAACACATCGATCTCTCGTTGTTAAACTGTATGATGCGAGAGTGCGCTTTCATCGAAGCCAATGCATGTATTTGACCACAGAAACACGATGGCGTATGTGGTTGCAACTCGTCGTTCGCTTACCTCAGCGTGCACGCCAATACCTGCGGATTAAGTTTACCTTTACAATGCTACACTTCCGCGGTTACAAATCTGTAGCTTTGCGGTCGACTTTACGCGCCGCTGCATTAGACCATACAAAGTCCCCCAAACTATCTGAACTCAAAATCGAGAAATTCGTAAGGTAGATCTATGCAACCTACTTCAATGGCTAATTTGTGATCCTCTTCAATATTGACCAAGTGAAAGTGATAGAATGCAATTGTTACATTGGAAGAAATTTAGAAGCGCACGTGAATGAGTCGCAACCCGTAAAAAAATCGTTTGTATCAGTAACAAATCTAAAATCCCATGGTCAATGGGGTAAACATTGGGGCAAGGCATTTGCTACAAATATCAATTGGCTGACAATATTGTATTTGAAAATGATTCATTTTGCAGGTAGAAAATATGTACAAGATATATGGTGGGGAGCGCATCGCCTATCCAAATCGTATTCCTTCCTTTTTAAAGGCCAACAGTAATCGCAAGAAATCATCCTCGTCCATTGTACGGCCACGCTTGTTGTGAAATCCAGATAAGCGCAGCACAGTGCTAATCTTTTCGGCCATGGCTGTCACTCCACTTTTCTCGTCGCTAATAGATTCAGGTTCTGGCTTAGTTCCGGTGGCAGCACATGCTTGTAAATAGTGCTTGCGTAAAAGACTGGCAACTGCTCTTCCTGAAAGTTGGCGGCAATCGTCTTATTCTTGCGGACGAATGCGATGCGTAAAAGCCCATCCCACTCGGAATAGGTGACCGGAGGCAAGGGGGTGGCGAGGTTCAATCCGCACTACGGCCGAGTCGACACGAGGAGGAGGACGGAAACTGTTTCTGCTGATCTAAAAGAAGAGAACAGTAAAAATTAATCAGAGATCCCGACATTCGTAACTGAGATTCGATATATATACGCACTGGGTTGTGTTGTCAGGTTACATAGTGCAGTGTGTATACGAATTGACCTGAGGGGTGAGTGGAACTGAGCATTCTTGTGCATTTATCAAGCAAACCACCGTGCTCCGCTTACAATCAATGTCACAGCGCATTGATATTTTCTATGGTTGAAAAACTTTTCTGTGCACGAATGGGCAGCATCTATTATTTTTCATCCCATGCTCGAAATTCGCTTTGTCTATGAGCAGAGCTCAAAAATAGTAGCAGACGGACCAATAAAAAATAAATAGGGGTCTGTCCACTCGTTTATTACGTTTCCAATCGATACGTCCAGGGCTGAATGTTTATAAGGTTTTCAGTACTCACAAAATTAATGTACTTCCAGTTTTTGTTGAGTGAACTTTTTCTCGTACCAGATAGTTGTTGTCACTTTGGCAGCATACTCGAATCTATATCTGTATCAATAAGTAGTGACTATCAAACAGGCTTATCTTGATCTAAGCCTTATTTTGGCGTTAGATACAGCCATACAATCTGCTTTGAGCATTTCTGAGATGTGCGATTTTCAGGTATATAAAAACAGGAACGATAAAGGTACCGAACCACAAAATGAAGTACCATCTTCTTGGGATATATAAAATCAATATGTGCGAAATAACTCGAGTAAGAAAAACAGCGCGACTCCGGGAAATATGATTTGACTTAAAAGCATGGACAGATGTTTGACATGAAAATTGATTCTGTATTGTTCACGTAACTTCCTCTCAACATATCGACGAACATTTATGAATGCTTTTTTGCGGTACATGAATGCTTGTTAATTATGTATCGGACCAGCGACTTTTAATAATATAACGGAGAAAAAGAAGAGAGAGTTAGACCGAGCAGTGATTGATACATTGATAAACCGGAAACGGAGAAGTAAAGTGAAGCATAACTTGATTGAGAGATAGGATGCGATTGATCGGGGCAGTTTGACCAGTTTCAGAAATACGGATATCCACAGTGGTCAGAAATTTATCATTTTTTGTAATATGACTAAAATGTTCAATACATTTGAAAATGCTTGTGACCGATTGGGATGTCATTGTGAAAACAATATCACTAGGTAACAATCGGCGTACTTTTTTATTCTACCAACGATTCGGTCTTCTAATGCAGGAAATTTGTCAAAGTGTACAGAATATTGACAGACATTATATTGCAAGCTGGAAATCGAAGTCTACAAATTCAGATTGTCCAAACAGCTGTCTGGATTTTTCCTTCTTCACCTATCCTGTCGCCCTAAGTGCGCCGTCAATGCCATCCGATGGTGTCCTACGATCCGTCTACCCTACATATAAATCAATGACCATGATCATGCCATGTCAGCTTAATCGATTTAACACGCGGTATCATAAACCGTAGTCCTCACCCACATGTTTACGGCTCACCAATCCGCCTTACGATGACATTGATGTAAACAGTAATCTATTCACTTATGTACTTGTAAGGGATCCAAACCGTGAAGTAATTTTAGTTATAAAATTGAAAACAATTTAATCTAATTCCAACCATTTGCCTTTTAATAATTACCCGAACCCCTTGAACGTACTCTAGAGATATCACCCACGATCATTTGTCACACATTTCAGTGTAGACAATCATTATTCATAATATAATAAAGAATAATCTCTACCAGCATGTCTTCTGGTGATTCAGGTTATCAGGTTGGAAAATAATAATTCTACGAAATAATTAATCTATTATTTTACAACTTGAGGTTCCTGAACACTCGGAATATACTTCAGCGGTATCAACAACGATCGTTTGTCATACGTTTTTTGTAGACGACCGCTATTCTTTAGATATCCAAGGATACACTCTACCCCGCGTATCTTGTAGTGATTCAGGTTAACCGGCTTGGAATCTCTTAATTATAATTATGAATTGATATATGTGTTATTCCTAAACATGTGTAACCCGAACCACTCGAACGTGCTGTAGAAATATCACCAACGATCATAATGCCACACACTTTAGTGCAGATAATCGCCATTTCCAAGGATATCCTCTACCCGCATGTCTTGTGGTGATTCAGGTTATGACGTATAGAGAATCTTGTATTCTAAGCAATACTTTAATTTATGCATTGTTCTTAAGCCATTAAAAACTCGAACACTTTGAAGATGCTGTAGAAATATCACAAGCAATGATTATGCCGCACATTTGGTGCAAACCGATCACTATCTAGTGGACATGCAAGGATATTTTTATCCCTATACTTTGTGGTGATTCAAGTCAACATGTTGAACATCAATTTAATTTGGAATCCGTTCTTACGTTCACTGCACTTAATCGTGTTTGTGTGTACCATGGCTTTCAAAGTTTCCGACAGTCTATCCCTTCAAATAATTGATGCGCTTAGATCCCATGTTCAAATGAGAAATGTGAATAGATGGCACGCAGCAAGTAACCGATTGATC
>JALGAQ010000009.1:5337505-5357290 GCA_028829895.1 Sinotaia quadrata
GTAACTACTCAGTCGCCGTTATACGGAGAGCCGTCGAACTGCCACGAGGGAGCTTAAATAGTTGAAGAAGAACAACTCCTGCTCCTATAATATACTGTGTATCCTGTGTGTCCTGTGTATCCTTTGAGTATCATGTGTGTAAGAGACAACGACCTTGTGAGGTAATTTGAATATCGCGATACTTGTAGGTCACCCAAACGCTAATTGCCGATTATTCAACCGTTTATAAGGCATGTTACGGGATAAAATAGATTTGACCCCTGAAAAAATCCTCTCATTGCATCCAGAAGAAATACGACAACTGATATGCAAGTATGAACGCTTAAAACTAACGTGAGCTAAACCTTTTGAACGTTTTTGTGATTTATAGACTTGGAAATAAATTACCGGATGACGGTGCGAAATTGGATCACACAATTCAGATTTTGCGTGGAGCTGCTCAGTTGTCGTCAATTACAACCAATACATGTTCAAAAGAAAATTACGCTCCTATAAGTGTTTTATCAACAAAAAATTCTGGCAAACCTCAAAAGTATATATTACGATATATATTAATGCGTACTTTTCCTAAGAATCACAAAGAAATGCATTGCTGATATCTCTGACAGAGAGGCCTCATACAATTCCGTCGAAAAAAATAAACCGGAAGAAGATATTGAAGTTTTTGATCAGTTATCCGATGCTATTTCATCTATGAGGATTGACCTTCGTAAGTTTATGTGTCAAATTTCACAGTGCTTCAAAAAATGCAAAATTCGCCTGAAGAAAAAACACATCGGTTTATATCCACAATATCGTGCTTTTCCCAAAATAGTTGTACACCTTTTTCATAACGCCTCGTTTAGATTTTCTGCTGTCGAAGGCAGTAGATTGGAAAGCGTGGGTTCGTCCGATCGCTGAATTAGATTATTGCTCCACAGGATGTCGAAGAAAAAGCATCCACCTTAGCAAACCAATATAGTTTTGTCCACCCGCAGTCAACTTCGTTAAAGGGCAGCAAACAATTGAGATCGAACTTTCCCGCTATCTCCCCACCGCTTTCGGACGTCAACATTAGTGTTGTAGTAACTGAAAGCCTCCTAAGAAAGATAAACCCGAACAAGGCGTCAAGGCCCGATGGAATGCACCCAAGAATCATCCAAACCCTAGCACACGAGATAACACCATTGGTCGCATTTACCGCTGCTCCGCGGACACAGCTACTCTGCCAGACGACTGTAAATCAGGTATAATCAAACCCATTTTCAAGGGGGGGATGATGAAGGGAACTCGACAAACTACAGGCAGGTTTGTATGACGTCAGTATTAGTCAAATTACTGGAGCGAGTGCTACGCGCAGAAATTGTTCGTCAGCTGAAACAACACGATCTTTTCTCACCCGTGCTACATGGATTTACGCAAGTGTAATCTTGTATTACAAATCTCTTTGTATCTAGGGAAGATTGGTGTGATGCTAGAGAACGTAGGATACCTGTCCGTGCTGTTATGATCCACTTCACCAAGGCTTTTGATAAGGTAAACCTTGGCTGCTCATCCAGAAACTTCGTCACCGCGGCATCGAGAGTAAGGTTATGCACTGGATACGATCCTACTTAACGAGATGAACTTGGAAAATGATGGTCGGTAACAAATTCTCTCAGGAGAGACCAGCAACCAGCTGCTTCCCGAACGGAGCAGTTCTAGGACCACGTCTCTTCACAATTTTTATCCATGATCTGCCAGCAATCATCGGATCTGAATGCCTACTCTTTTCCGTCGACCTCAAGTTATGATGTGAAATCAACTCTTCCTTCGATTTAGGAGGCTCGTAAGATGACCTGCATAGGATAAGTAAATAGTCTTCGGAAAATTTCTTACCAATCAGTGTGCAAAAATCATGCGTCCTAGTCATAGGAGAAAACTTCAACAGGGCTAATTATGTTTTACGAGATCAAACATTGTCAGAAGATACCTCAGCTAGAACCCTTGGAATCATTGTGCGGAATGATTTAAAAACCGTCGATCAAACAAGGAAAGGTCGAACGATCGGACTAAAGCGATTATGGATATTCATGCGAACCTTCGTTTTCTGGAACCGTAAAGTATTTCGGATAATTTACTCAAATTTCATCCGACCGGCAGTCGAATACGGTGTTCAGGCATCCTCCCCCTCCACCAAAGCCGAAATCGCCAGCCTCGAATACGTTCAGCGTTTAGCTACGAGGATGATACCTCAAATGAGGACGCCTTCGTGTCATAGTCTCAACCTCTTCACCTTGGAATACCACAGGGCGAGAGCAGATATGATCTTATTCTACCACATCATCCTCGGACATTATCCGGAGCTTCGAGGAATTGTCAGTCGCTCAATTGATAGCCGCACAAAGGGTCACGACTACAAGCTGGTGACTAAGCGGACTGATCGGCTTCCACATGTGTACCGCATCTCTCGTAGAGCTGTCCCGTTATGGAATGCCATACCAGATTCTGTTGTACAGGCCAAGTCTGTGAAATCCTTCGAGGATGCTTTGGATGCCTATCCAATACACAACAAAGATGACGAGAAGTTGGATCGAACAGGAGTTTTCACCTAACGATTATCTGCTTGACATCAGCGACTCGTCTGACTACACCTCGATAGGGCGAACACAGGCTTCCCAGTCTACTGCTCTCGAACTTTGAATACTGAATACTGCAATTCTTTGATAAGTTATCCGATGCTATTTCGTCTATGAGGATTGACCTTCGTAAGTTTGTATGTCGAATTTCACAGTGCTTCAAAAATACAAAATACGCCTAAAGAAAGAAACATCGGTTTGTTTTCACAATATCGTGCCTTTCCCGAAATAGTTCCATACCTTTTTCCTTATTAGTGTTGTGATTTGCTTAAGCACAAAAACCGATGAATATATCAGAAGGCGAGAAACACTAATAAAGTAGATATTGGATGCATAAAATGTTACAATAAATAGGTGCACCTAAAGCAAATGAAATACAATAGCAAAAATGGAAGGTTTAAAATAAGTGACTTATCAGTCGGAGTGAGAGTTGCTTTTGGGTTGTCCGCGGTTGTGGTCCAACGGTTGTTGATGGGTTGAGCCAGTTGGGTTCCGACGGTTGTCCGCGATTGTTGTTGTTGAGCCGGTTTTGTTCCGACGTGCGTGTGAATAGGGAGTGCGTAAGGTTTTTGTATGTTTGATCCTGTTCGGTCATTTTATATGGTCGCAATGCATGGGACGTGAAACGCATAATGTTTACGTGTGATTCATGTTTACGCATGATCGTTATCACGATGTTTACGTGTTATCAGTGTCACCATGCGTGGTAGTTGTCGACGTGTTCACGGGTGATTGGTAAACAGACCGCCATATCCTAACACCTCGCTTAGATTTTCTGATGTCGAAGCGAGTAGATTGGAAAGCCTGGGTTCGCCCGATCGAGGAGTTTCATTATTGCTCCTTATCGCCTCTTGTGAAAATTGGCTTGACCATACTTCATTTCTAATCGTCTTTTAGAGTAACCGTATCCCGACAGCACGGAATATGCCCGCGACCAATAATTCTATCACATATGATACAAGTTTGATGGTTCTGGGTGCATATCATCGGGCCCTCGAGCTTTGTTTGGATTTATCTTTCTCTTAGCGAGAGGTGATCTGATAGAAGGGTTGTTGTTCTTTGGATGCTGTTTTGCCGTATTGTAGTCGATTGAGTGGACGACGCAATACTGGTTAGGCAGAGCGGATGATTTTTCTTCATCATCCTGTACCATCAGACCGAACGGACTGACTAGGTCAGAGATTCCGTCTGAGTTTACGCCTGTTAAGATATGCACACATGCGTTTGGGTTGGGTATCGGACACGAAGAAAAGTAACTGCTCATACTGGCGTTTCTGTTTTCCAATTTTCTTTTTTTACAGTGATTTCTGTCGTAGTCTTGTGAGCCAGTCTTTATGGGCAGGTTCTAAAATCGCTTTCCATCTTTTAGCAAACAAAGGATATCTCTGGAGATCCTCGGTGGTTTTTTAAGTGCCACCAAATGTACTGGATGGAAAATCACTTCGTAGTTGCTCTGAGGAGATGCCACTTCCGCTTGAGCGTTATGAAGTTGTCAGCTTTGCAGTTGTTTTCAGAGATTACCCTCAAACGCTAAGAAATTGTTTTTCAAATGTTTGGGACCCGCCCTAATTTAGCTCAATTTTCTGTTTGGATGCTCAGTTTAGGGTTTATGAGTACATAGTCACTAGTGCCTAATGGTTCACATATGCACAACCGCTCGATAATTTGGTCGCTGCTTAACAGGAGCAAATCTAAAGAAGATTGTATATTCAATGTAACGCATCGAGCGTGAGTTGCACTAGAGCACTCGACAAAGTTGTTTTTGTTTTTTTTATTCCTCATCTATAATTTGATTGTCAACGTTAATAACGGAATGATTCCATCGTCGTGATATAACTTGGGTCCCCAAAACGGGAAAACCCGAACTCCTCGTGAAGATTGTGTTCTCTACAGTTACATTGAGTTACATCTCAAAAGGTATCACTATCCGATAAATCCTGTTCGAACCTCAAAACAACGGAAAGGATATCAGGTAATGCTTGAGGAAAGAAAATTAAGGATGGCCATGGGTGAAGTAGATCGAATCGTCAAAACGTTTCGACTAGTCAAATGTAAAAAAGTACCTGCTGACGAAGTCGTTTGGCATATCAGCTCTCAGCTTTGTACCATCTGTCATTCACTGACCGGTTTCATAAGCACGTAAATTCAAAGAGATTTGGTCCAGCTGCGATATCACTGGACGCTGAAATTTTTATATCAAGATAGGGACAATTTGAATGGAATGGACCAGTCAATCTACACAGCGTTATACTGTACGTATCTTTTCACGTCTGCGAGGGAAATTACCCGGCGCACTTGCATTGTTAGAGCAATTAATGTTAACCTCTCTCAGCTATAAGGAAACCATTTTAGGTATCAAAGCACTTACATTGAATCGATAGCTCCATTATCATCCTTCGCAAAACATCCACGACTTTGCTTGATGAGGGACTTTAACCTCTAAAACACTGAATAAAACATCTATGACGCTTTTCTCAGCTGCCTCAAATTGAAAAAGACAATCCAATCCATAGTTATCCTTTGGCACAGTATGTAAAAACTTCCGCACGTTCCGTCTAAATGGAGGCTCTTTTTCTCTTGACAACCGACCAAGTGTGCAAAGAGTAACGTTTTAGCTCCAAGAAATTTTTACTACCATGCTGCATTCAAGCAAGCCGACTGATGGCATATGCTCAAAGTCTGGAATACTGAGGACTTAAATTCAGTATAGTAGAAGTGTTATCCTTTAACAAGCATCAGGAAAAGCTTAAAAATCCCACACACTACTCAAAACATATAATCGGTTCAATGAAATATGCAACGATTATATGACCTGTTCATTAGATCAGTTTCTCCGCTTTATCCGTCAGCTATAAATCTATTTTGAATAGTTGCAAAAAGGTAGATCGCAACCAAAAAACTTCCCCATAGGAAGCTGCTGCTCTCCATGTCTGATATTCAACGCATACGAATCTATGCCTTTATTAATAGAAAACGGAGAATTAAAGATGGTACATCCGACTTCATCGATCCCGCCTGCAGCCGAACTGACACGAACTTTGTCTCTTTTGTGTTTTTTATTACATTAGTAATGTCAAGTTGGAGATTAATTATTGGGTATCTAAATCTCGTCAACCGAAACCACGAAGTTGATTCTTTCACTTAGAAAAAGCTAACGAATGAGCCCCCAAAGGTTCTTGTTCACCTTATACATTGTGATAATTCCTTGGACATATCAACATTCAATTTCATGTTTAAAGTCCACGATTCTCTTGTGGGTGTTACGGCGTAACTAATCGTTATTGTATGTAGCGCCGTTTATTTTAGACTCGTGATTCCTTCACATTAGCACTATGGATTTCGTATCCTCTCTACTTGTGGATGGTAGATAGCTGATGTTGCCACCCGGAAAAGTACTACCGCCCAATTTGTAGAAACCAATTTAAGCCCTTGGGTTGGATTTCTACATCTGACCCTACAATTGAACACCATTTTCATTCGTTTCCTGAGACTCTTAAACAGGGTTCTTAACTATGGGCTCTCTGTTCCTTTGTGGCCCATCATTTTGTGTCAGAGAAATACGATTGGAATAGATTTAGATAAGTAATCAATTCCACTAATGTCTTTTGTATTCAGTTAACTTATATTCACACGGATCTAACCGAAATCCACCCTCACATACTCCACATAAAGGTCTGACATTTTTACGCCAGTGGCTAGGTGATATAGAATGGTAGAAGGTATGAGAAATGTATCTTTGATGGTGCAATTTCATACACGCGAATACTAATCGCGGCAAATAGTGAATAAGAATAATAGGAACGAAATCACGCATTATTCTAGCAGGTATGGATTGTATAGATTATGATCTGTCATCTGGAAGCCCCTAGATGAATATGAACAGTAATTATCTTGAGCAATAATATGCATGACCATAAAAGAAATTATTTTCGTCCAAATATATTGAGAGAAGATTATATTCCCTTGTATTATTCGTATGCTCTTTATTATTTCCTTTGTGAAACCCTTCTTCCAGAAGAACCAGAGGATACGTCATGCATTCCAACTCTTTCGATGGAAGAAGTTTCCTCGTTGAGATTTTCTCTCAACCTACCTACCCTTCAAGCTCCACAGTTTTCCTGGTTTACATTCGTTCTGAGTTCAGTGGGAAATTTTTCGTATTTGGTTGTTGTTGATTGTGTGTAAGTTTTCCTTCATGATGTTAATCACCGGATGCTACACGTTTCACTAAGCAGTTTGCTTCATACTAGTATTGCCATCACGTGTGATGTATAAAAAACCAGTCACACAATTTCACTTCTCAACTATTGCTTGTACAGAAAACGGAGCGCTTCCAAACCCATCTTTGTAACAATATTTCATTTTTCATACGAGTTTTCTTTTTGAGAGCTCCTTCCAGTTCCGTCATAACCATTATGATGTGCTCAAAGATGTCTGTTGATCCATTCCAGTTAGTGAGTAGGTTCATAAAAAGCAGACTGGGTGAAAGTCCTGTTACTCCGGCACAATGAAATTGTCCTAGATTGAATAGTCGGACGAAGCAGGATAGGCCGATGTTCCATTTAAGATGTGGGTACACGGGAATTATGCAGTGAGGTTAATGGGATTAAACTGCCGTTGTATTTTTTATTTATTCCCTAGCCGAAAATAGTTCACATAAATCGATACCGTTGCTCTTCTCGAAGCAACAACCATATAGCATGGTTTTAGCTAACTTGCAAACAAGTGTTTCGCTAAGTAAAATATGGTGCTAATACAAAAATGAACTATTAATTTTTTTTCCATTTTGTATTGCTACGATTTGCCTGAAGGAGGACACTATATATTATTGTCAGTCATTATAATATAACAATAGCGTACACTTGCATATTGAGAACCATTCGAGCATTCTCGATGGCATGTAAGCTGTCTAGTATGGAACATTTTGCATTTCCTGAATAAGGTTGAGAACTTAATTCGGTGTGACTAATCGGATAATGCACTTGCTCCTTAGGGAGTGAGTAAAACGGCCCGGAATTATCACGCCCACAAAAAATCACAAAGTTGTTTAAAGCTAGACCTCTAACCAGGTTGGCGTATAAAAATATTCCATGACACTTCATAAGCACATCTCATCGAAGCCGATTTATCATGACACAGGTACCATTGGAAGTAAGGAAGGGAAAGAAGAACTTGAATGTGAATAAATTCGACTGCGAATATTTCAAAAAGAAAAGAAGCATTGTCGTGCTTCATCGTAGGTGTGTTCTCAATCCTAGGTAGAGTTCTGTTCAATGTTAAAATATTCTCTGTGTTAGCTCTATTGGCTTATTATCGTGTTATTGTCTAATAGAAAACCGGATCGCCTTCTTGTACGGATTGGTCTTCGAGCTATATGGTTTGCTGAAGACTTTTCACGGAACCATGTAAGTTGATAATAATGTTTTTCTGAACATTATGTTGGTTGATTATCGTTTGAGTATCCAACCCAGTATCGCTTGTAAAGGCGATGTTTACACACTCTCTTCATCGTATCCATGGGCTTACTCCTCTCTACGTTTGGTTTTACGGAATGCATTGCGCATCTTAAAAGCCGAGCTCACTTCAGTTCGTTGAGCTAGTTCTCCTGTGTCACTATAAGTTCGCTTCATTTTCATCAAGTCTGTTTGGGATTTGATACGATCGATGTGCTTCGGGATCATTCGAAAAGCTTAATCGTGTACTGTGTCAACAATATATAAAATGCTTAAATAAAAGCATACTATGTTTGTTGTCCCGGGATGGCGCAGTGGACAAGTCACTGGACTCTGTGGAAAGCGACCCGGGTTCGAATCCCACCCCATCATTTACCTTGGTTTGAGCAACCAGGTAGTATCAGGCCCACGAACAACTCACGTAGTTGTTTGGCGCTAGGGCTGTCACCAGGTTGGCGAACACACACTCTGTTGCCATGAGCCCACCTTCACCTTTACACGTCCTTAAGCCAGTTAGTCGAACATTTTGACCTGGGCGTTTCTCATGCCCACACCAAGATCTCCTCACTGGTGTAATTCACTGGAAGGCTTGGTGTTACCTTTGGCTGCATCGACTATTCGCTTATTTTGACCGGGTTAGTAGCTGCTATTATGAACAGTCAACTATGGCTTCAAATACCTTTTAGCAGCACTTATGAAAGACAATACGAGCGCTGAATAAATCACTATTCGCATAGCTTTAGTGATTGCCAGATTGGAAAGACTGTGGAACGTGAGGATACTTTTCATAACGAAATACAAGTCTTTTCCAGCCGTTAGTGATTTCTGTTCTTTTGGTTGATGCGAGCGCTGATATCAGGAAGAACATCCAGGCTTTTAATAATAAAAGCTCATGAAAGTCGAATGAATTCGTCTTTTCCCAAGCCTGGTGATCTATCATGAACCGATTCTTACCACTGTTAACGATAGAGGTAACGTCTTATTCCTGACTCGCTGTGATACTCTGACGAAGACAATCTTTCACGGAAGAGTGGGTGGGATTGAAAGCTGAGAAGGGCAAAGAAATAGTTGGATGGACCGGACCAATATGAATGTGTTCGAGTTACTGCAAATTATCGAGGTCAATCGATTGGATTGAGAGGAAGAATAGTCAGTGCATTGTAGTTTTCGCCTCTTAACTGTGGCGAGAATTGGTCCATGATGGCACATATATCGCTGGACTTGGGAAAGGAGATATTCATTCGATTCGTTATCCATCCATAAAATACCATGGAGTTTTCTCACCCCGGATCATCTTCGCTACTAACGACAAGAGTCCAAGCATCATCGCCATAAATAACATAGACAACTAACGATTTTAAAAGCTTGTACTTTGCTTTGAAATGGATTTTGGCAGCCTAGCCCTCACTGAAGTAATGATGATGCATATTTGTGGTCATTTTTGTAGAAGGTATTTCACTATCTTATGCCATGTAATCCAAACTTTTGACGAATAAAAAACCAACGAGAACATTTGGCATCATTCAATATGTAATGACTTGATCACGACTCGAACAATAGACCATAAATCAGGTCCCTGTCACAAATCTGTAGATAACTTGAGCAGCTCATTTGAACTGCGCAACTATGTGTGACATTGAAAATTGGACAAATTCACTTTACTTCAGGATTCGGTAAATACTTCGAATATACTTCCTGCCGCTAGTCAGTATGCAAAGACTGCGGGTGATTACATCCTTGGTTAACGATTCATTCTTCAAAATATATCATTCTGAAATCGTAAAGGTTACCATAAAAAAGATATTGGTTTTATATAAATCAATACGAAATTATTTTGCCACAGACCATGATTCATGGCGTGACCTTCAGTTCGGCCCGACATCAAAAACAAACTCGGTTACATTTAATTTCGTTACAGTTCATGAAGAGAGAGGACGAGTGTTTAAGTGGATGAAAATGAAGGCCTTGAGAAAACAGCTCGTGCTGGGATATTGGGAAGAACATTCAGCGGACCGAAAGAGCTGGAGGAGCCTCATCGAGGCAGCAGTTGTAAATGTCGACCAAAAGCACATGAAGCCACGGATCAAGAGAACAGCCGGGCAAAGCTCCTGTCTCCGAAATCAAGCACCGGTTGTTTGTAGTAACTGTGGAAAAATCTGCCTGTCTACCAT
Organism: Sinotaia quadrata; assembly: GCA_028829895.1. Lineage (NCBI taxonomy): Eukaryota > Metazoa > Mollusca > Gastropoda > Architaenioglossa > Viviparidae > Sinotaia > Sinotaia quadrata. Next base: position 5,347,727 of record JALGAQ010000009.1, read on the forward strand.
AACCCTCTACAGCCACAGACGACGGTGCAGTAAATAAAATAAGAGTAATCATGAAAAACTGTGAACATATATCAAAATACCAAAAGTCAGAAACTAGAAGTACAAACTAACGAAAAAGGTGATTAAAAATGTCTGGGGTGACAAAGACTATAGTCATTCAAGACTGACGGTAGCCAATCAATGACAGAGAACATGCTGAAAATTAATTCCATGTGGGAATAAATAAAGCATTATTATTATTAGTTGTGTTGAAAGAACCTTCATTCACTTCACCCATTTTCAATAATATCGCTTTTTCATTTTTACGAAGAATATAACTCATTCTAATGGGATTTAGTATCAGTTTTGCCTCTGGTCACAATTCGCAGTTTTACGATGCCGTTTGACTTAGCCAGTCCCGCTTATGATAAACTCAAACGTATTATAATGGCATTTAGTTGTGCCCGCTTATAAGTAGACGGAGTCGGCAATTCTGATGGCTACTCTCTCCGTAAGTAATATGGTGCTGTTCACTGCTTTTTTTATCCGGATGAGAGGATCATTCTTTGCTGACTAAATAACCTGAAGGTGTTCTCTTCTACTTCTCTCTCTTCCGTTTCTGTTCAAAATCTACTTTGTGATTCAAACAACCTAAAGTTTCGATCTTTGCTGCAGATATCGACTGACGCAGATGAGAAACCTGCCAAACTGTACCAACCCGGAGAGGCCATTGCTGATTTATGGCATTTTCTTTCGTCATGCTCTGGATCCAGCTACTCTCCCTTCCTGATCTCATGTCCTTCCACTGAAGATGCTCTGCTACTATTCAGTAGGCTTCTGCGACGCACTAGACATTGTTCCGGGACTCGTGCTGCTATGCCACGAGACTGCCGATTTGCCAAAGCAGACCCGAAATTCGGTTCTGCTCGCTTTGGCACGGAATCATGCGTGAATCGCTTTACACGAGAATGTCACGACTTGTCACAAAAGCTACTCCCAGTGGATAGCGCAAGTTGCACGGACATCTTGAAGCGGGTTGGTGTAACTAGCATTAGGAATTTGTCTTGGATGGAAGTACGTTGTTTATTTATCATCATATATTATCTTTTTACCCTAATCACATAATGATATTACTACCAAACTTTTCACTGTACAATTGCCATTCATCGAGATTGTCAACCTAGCTGCATCGATCCAGGTTATCTGTCTCTTTTTGGTGCATATCATAGACGAACAACTGTGCAGTTGAGTTCACTGATCACAACTGGCTCAATGAAAAGAGATTCAATTTGATGGAAAGCTGAAGTCCTTTGAGTCAGTGCAACAAACTTTCTAATACAATGAAGGCACCGTTCAACTCTAGTAGTACAGCTAAAATCAGGTGCTATTGAAACTTTACTGGACCTCGTGAATTGGCAATGAAATGGTTGTGTAGATTTATACTGTTTACTAATGAATATTCCTTTGGCTGGAACGCAGAACCGGTTTCTGACTATTGACTTTCGCCGGCTATACTCATAAACCTGACCTACTATAGAATACTCCCTTGCACGCATATCAAATGTATTTGATATTATGTGTTTGTTGAGTTTATTACATGGGCCCTCCCTTCCCTTGTAATAAAGAAACACTAAATACCAGGCTCATTAATTGGTCATTGAATCACATAGGTACTTATGAGGACTCTCTAGGTGTTTGAGATTTGCAATAAATCAATAAGACTAAAATATTGAAGTAAATTGTCTTAAAAACTTGAAAATTGATTAACCGTCTGGATCTTTTGATATGTTTTAGTCTTTCCAGAAAGGGCACTTCAACTCCCTTTGGATGATATATCAAAATCCAGTGTGGGATGGTTATGCACAATTATTCGTCCGGGAGGGAGCGCGCACTTCATACGATCGTCTCATGTGCTTTATTACGAATATATTAGAAGGCCCATGGAAGAGACTCAACAAGCTCCCAATGCCACATACAGAAATGGAGAATTGTGAATGGTCATGTATGTCTGAAGAGTAAGGAACCGGTAACTCAACCCATCGGCTTGGAGTGACTCCTAAATGTTTATACTTCCCCGGGTGGCAACGATAGCTGCCTAACATTATATATATATATATATATATATATATATATATATATATATATATATATATATATATATATATATATACTACCGGTACGTGCGAGTAGCATCATTTATTCACATATATATGCCACTCTGTAGAAACAGGCGTGGCGCTAAACAAATCAGAATCAAAAACAAAAAACCAAAACAGAATCAGTAACTGCGAGAAAAATCCAAATAGGAGAAAGGAAGAGGAAAATGTGGAACAATTTTTGTTTAAATGTTTTCTTGTTTTTTATCTCCAAGTCCTTTTTCCGTCATTCTAAACGCCGGATTAAATCAACGCAGTTTCTTGACCAAAAGTTCGCGCCATATTCAGCGAACATCAATATATAAAAACGATGACGAAAATTGATGCTAGCTGATAACAGTTTATACATTCAATATCACGTGGCAATACAAGAGAGACCCCTTCACCGAGCGGAGAGCGCAGGTGCGGAGAATATTCGTATCAAATTCTCAGAATAATTAATGAAAATGAAATATATTTATCCTAAGGCAGGAGAACTAGTCCATGGAACTAAACTATAATTCAATTTAGTTCTGCTATTGGTTTTACTATTGAAGTTCCTCACTGAAATTCTCGATGTTTTTTTAATCTCGGCGCAAACGCACTCTGTTGTTGCCAAATCAGCTGATTCGTCGTGCCCTGCATGAAGCTTCATTGCCATTGGATCGTTCGTGTCTAGGCTACTTGATTTATGGTGACACTACAAAGTGGATTCTAGTGTGACGAACCCTGAATCATACAGTCTGCGAGCTCAGTGCTAATTGGACAAAATCCAACCAATAGATCGTTCCGCCAATCAACCCACGCTGACAACCAGTGTTCTGACCCTGTGCTCTTCGCTTTCAGCCGTGTACAGGAGATCGAATCCACGGCCCTTTCCAGGGCCACTCCATTATGATTCAGCTTTAATGTCTTCATTCCTCTGATATCTTAGTGCGTTGAATGGACAATAGGTCGGGATTCTTAGCGATGGAGTCATCTAACGGTCTGTAGGAGAAAACCCTCAGAATCACCCTCGAATTGTCAACCAGACTGTCATAATTCCTTTCGGTGATATTTGCCGAGTTGTGCTTTTCATCGGCTTAGTTATTATCTACGCTCGTATGTACTTCGATTGTGACACTCGATCCTGTGCTCTAGACTCGAGTACTTTTATTTTCTCAATGTGATGTTTAATGAATCTTGCGTGTGCAGTGGTAGTGAGATTTTCACATTGTCACAGTCCCCTTCAACAAGAACAAGCTCATTTCACAATAGAACTTACTTTCCACTCGTTCCAGGACTACCGACTTGTAAGTTCTTGATCCCTCCGGAAAAATTACCATGTTTTCAGCAGCTACAGCAACTTCTCATGATAGTATATTTTCACCTTACTGCTTATCAACTTTCAATGATTTCTTCATGCTTAACTTGCCTTGGTTTAGGCTCCTTTGGAGTTACACTTTTTGCGCGAACTCCGAGAAAATTCCACTCGTCAACCGGAACTCTCCGATTCCACCTTTGGACGCAAGAAACCTTCAGTTCATTTGGAACACTTGTCTGACGCGCTTCTCCGGCGCCTCGCTGTACATGGACTCGGACGCACCCGATTAACACGATTGGCTGGCCTCTATGGCTGGCACGGTTTCGCCGGTCTGCTTGGTTTTCTGTCCAAGACGCCCACCGGTAACATGGCTCCCTTCATCACTTCAGATCTTGTCACCCTCCAAGAGTTGTACACCTTCTGCAGGGACGTGTACAAGTGAGCATAAATGATTGTTATGGACCTGGATAGATTCGATTAGAACTAAGACGTTATATCGTTCGATGCGACTTTGGTTTAAAATTTATATTTATCTATTAGAAAATGAAGAATCACAATGGCGCATGTGTAAGGGGCAGCCGAGTGGTGTGGGTACGACGGAGTGTTTTAGTGCTGAAAAGTGGAGAAATAGAGTAGCTGAGTAATCGCCGATGAGTCGTTGGTGGATATAGCATATATATATATATATATATATATATATATATATATATATATATATATATATATATATATATATAATTATTATTATTATTATTATTATTATTACTATTATTATTATTATTATTATTATTGTTATTATTATTATTATTATTATTATTATTGTTATTATTATTATTATTATTATTATTATTATTATTATTATTAATATTATTATTATTATTATTATTATTATTATTATTATTATTATAAAGGGATAAGAAGTCCCAGCAGTGACAAGCGTGGGGTAATCGATCGATCTTTTGGTGTAGTAAATCCGCAATTATGCACAGTGTGGTAGTGGCAATGAATGGGAAATTTTTAATGTATTGTTCGAAAACGCTGGCCGTCGAACAAAGGTTATTGACAGATTTGACTGAATAATTTGCGTGAGCCATTTGAGCTGTATGTATAGCAAAGTTGGAAACAGGGTTGTTATGATCACCTGCTGTGAGTTCCCGACTAGAACAGTATCGGAAATAGTGTTCGCAAAAGAAGGACTCAATAACTCCACGGTAGAAACACCTGTAGCGACGAGTGTTGACTAAACAACGGTGTTCGCACAAAAGTCAGCGTGGACAGAATTATTTATAACCTCGCTACCTTCATCAACTTTACTGTACTCGAGTACATCCGACTGCGGAAGAGGAGTGATCTGTTGCGATGTATACGTTAAGACACTCGTTTGAATATGGCTTAAATGTAATGTCGACGTTGAATATAATTTTTGATTCGGCATGTTGGGCATCATAGACAAAATCCTCCGTCATTCCCAGATGGATACTTCACATTCTGGTTGGATGGGGTCATCCCAATTTGCTAGGAACTTGCGAGGTGAGAGTCGTTCCTGAAAGCGTCCTTCATGATGCTAATGCAAGATGGTCCGGAAGTCATTCTCTGAAGTCGTCGGGGTGGCCCCCGTTGCAATGAGAAGTGTCTGAACTCTACCGCTATTGAAGCGAAAAAGAAAACGTCCTCTAGCTTCTTCGGGGATATATGGCAGGATAGGCTTTGCGTTCTCACGCCATTCGTGTAAATCGACATTCTCATATGAGTAGTATGTACTTGAACATTGGTTTTAGATTGTCCTTACACATGATCGCATTAAATTGAGAGCGTTTATTTTCCTGTATGGCAAATTTAGGCTGCACGTTGCGAGACTGCTGAGTCTCATACGGTTCGCTGTCGTCTCGTATACCTTCTAACAGGATTTCCGCTAGAGGAGTGAGTCTGTTTTTTCGAATCTGAGCTCATATTGTTCTGTCTAAGAGGCACTCGGACTACCATCCTGGAGTTCTTCCGCATCTATTGTGATACTGCCTTTTGGAATACCTGTGAAACAGCTGTCTATTCATCTGAATCATTTTTATGCAGTTGCGGTTTTTTATTTCATAATCGTAATTTCATGCCTTAACTTATTAGTTTCATACTTCATCCTAACCTCCTTCCGCTTCAATTTTTCTCTTTGATGCGCTTTAAGGATCATGCAATGAGCACAATTACTATAAATGTTTTGTCACGCTTAATCGTAATATACAGTCCTGAATCGTCCCGTAGAAATGCGCGGCTCAAAACTAATCAGATTGTACAAAAACAAGTAACTTTAAATTGACTGTTTAAAATACCCCTTCAAGTACCCTCCTAAACGTCGTCGGCAAGGTATTTGCTCGCGCCGTGCTCAAAGGATTACAAATTCTAGCGTAGCGCGCTGAACCTTGATATGATAGTTTACCTGAGGCAACTGTATGAAAAATGGAGCAAAGCCGAACACTTTATGTAGCGTTTGTTGACTTTACAAAGACATTTGTCTTGGTCAATCGAACTAGCCCTTGAATAAAATCGGCTGTCCCCCGAAATTGCTTCAAATGATCATCGCCTTCTATGAAGATACGTTAGGTACGGTGTAAACAAAACCAGAGTCATTGGCCAAAGATTTAGTAGTACACTTTACACTAGAGGTGTTAAATGAATTCCCCCTATTTGAGATCCTCTTCCATTAGCAACATCTTTTTGATTCCGAAATAATCAAGCGTATTACTAAAACAGCGACAATAATATCTCTGTAAACACAAAAATGTAAGCGTACACATCTTGTGCGTTTGGGAAACCTTCTGTACGGCAGCGGAACTTGGACCCTATACTCATACTAGCAAAGCGGGCTCAACGTATTCTTGTTGCGAAATCTCCGAAGAAAAATTTTTATATAAAATGGCAGGACCACATTTCAAACCTTGCCGTCCTGCAGCGAATCAGACTCCAGGTTATGTTCACACTCCTGGCTCATATACGTCTACGTTGGCTGGTATGTGCGGAAAGAACGGATGGAAATCGCACTGTCCTGTATGGCGAAATCGGTCCAAGATCCATTGGAACGCCAAACCTACGCTACAAGGACGTCTGCAAGCGATAAATCGACTTGGGAAAAAGTGAAACAGTTGGTAGAAAGACACAAAAACTGCGGCCACAAAACTAGACCGAGACCACAAAAATCACGAGGCCGAAGAACAGTCCGTCAAAGTTAGTTATCTAGAAGCCGAATACCCCTTGTCTGTAGTAACTGAAAAACTTTGCCCGTCTAGCATAGGCCTTCGTAGACGGCGATGCAGTAAATATAATACAGTAAAAATAACATAAATAAAATCATAACATGATATATAATGTTAATATTAGTAATAAGAAAATTGAATTAAAAATGAAATAATATATGAAAAATCAAGAAACTGGTATTTAGATTCAACAGATAGAGAGCAGGAGGTGCGAGCACCTTTGTGCGCTCCTTCTTGCGTTCTGACGAGCAAGTTGACAACCGGGCAGTTTGCTGCTCGATGTTGATGATCTCGCGACTTCTCCTCAGCTCGTGGTCTTAGGCGTTTTTCTAATGCATGGTTAAACGCGGTGACGGACGGAGCGTTAACTACCGTCTGTGGTAGCGAGTTCCGCAGCAAAGTAGCTCTGCGCAAGAGGCGGTAGACGTGTGGAAGACCTTTAGTTTGAAGTTGTGGCCTCTCTTACGGTCGTTGACGGCCTTTTTGACTAGGTGCTGCATTTCTGGGTAGTGATGGAGGGCCACTAGGCGGAAAAGGAAGATCATGTCGGCTCTAGTATGACGATACTCCAAGATGAACAGGTTTAGAAGACTGCACCGTTCTCCGTAGGAGAGCTTCCTGAGCGAGCGTACCATTCTGGAGCCTAGGCGTTGTATGTATTCCAGTTGGGCAATGTCGCTTCCTGTACAGGAGTAACAGGCGGGGGACGCGTACTCCATCACCGAACGTATGAATTTGGCGAGTTTTTATACGTTTCTTGAGAGCAAGAAGAAAACGTACGTTTGAGCAGCCACGTCAATTTCAGTTCAGTGGGGCGTGCTTTGTTTGGTCTTGAGGGCGTATATAAATGAAAAAAATTCAATAAAATTAATCGGGTGACACCATCATATCTCGGGACTGATGGAAGCAATTAACAACAGCCCTGATTATCCTGTACGTAGCTATCTGATTCATCCTTCCCTTTGTATAGTTGATTCATCTTGATGCTCTGCGGTTTGAGTTTCGTCTGGTACTCGTGTTCTATTTGGAAAGCGTGGGCGCGGCCGAGAAGCATTATGGTAGCGACAACTCCGTCACTACTCAGCAGTGGCTAGAACATATGTTACAAATATAGAATACATTGTTTAGCGTAGAATCTTATTTGCCAGTGACGTTGTAAACCAAACTGGCCAGCATCGTACGCTATTTTGATGTGACACCAATTTGCTATATAACTAGATGATGAAGAATCACGAAGAAATATTCACCTCATGTCCTAAAATGTGTAAACTCAGTTCTTACATTGTTTTTCCCAGTCGTTTAGAACAACAGGATAAATGCTACGCGGACAAAAGTAATCCTACCCGTCACTCTCTCTCCATCAGACCTCCGGTGAACCCACAAGTCACTATGTTCCATGAAAATTGCTCTGGGAAAATTCGCGCATGGACTGCCGGTGGTAACCATATGATCGATCCTACGGCGGGCCATCAGTTGCGTGTGCTCGACTTGGAGGAATCTATCAAAATGATGGATTTAACACGAGACAACCTGCGGGTAAGTATTCATTTTTGATTTACTTTGTTTTTCTAGAACGTCTGATGAGATTTGTTTTCAAGGGTTCAGTGTAAATATACGTGCAATCAACACCAGTCTGTGTCTAGGCTTGACGCAAAAACGAACCGCGAAAATTGTTCTGCTTAAAAGGGAATACTGCTCGCCGACCAAACTAGATTCGGAGGTTATCCTAGAGGACCTCACTGCGATCCTTTGATCGAAATAAATTTAACCCAGAAGTCAGCGAGTTGCTTAATGCAAAATTTTCTTAGCCTACTGAGATTTTCTATGGTAAGCAAGCTCGTGAACTATAGCATTCTTTCGAAAGAATTCTCAGTTTCATCTGGGGTGTGCCAAGGTTGCCCAATCTGCCCATTCCTTTTCAACTTCATCACTGATGATGCACTCAATTCATCCCTTGTGGATGCTACACCTGGTGCCATTAATTTACTATCCGGTAATAAAATAATCGATTTTGATTAGGCCGATGACCTTACTGTATTAGGAGATGACCCTGTGCGCACGCGGCATCCTCTGGACCGCCTAGCCACTGAAGGAAAGATATATATGGTATTATGTGCTTCGCACCCTAAAAATGCAAAGTGCTTTTTTAAGCCTGGTAGGATACCCTGTTCGCGCTCAGTTTGTCAGTTGACTGCTTAGAAATCGTCCACAGTTTTACTTTCCTTGGTAGTGTGATCAGTGCATCAAGATGGATCGAAAAGATCTCCACTCGCATAAGTAAGGCCAGATTAGCGTTTGAAAATCTTAATTACTCTTAGTGTAGACGTGATATCAGACTGTCCCTCAAAGGGCGTGTACATAACGCCACTGTGCCGCCCATACCTATGTGCGGTTGTAAAGCATGGCCTATTCGAGTTGAGGACGTGGATCATCTGTCTGTTCTTAATCATAATTGTCTGGGCATTATTTCTTAAGTACGGTAGGGCCATCGAGTAAGTAATGTGTGTGTCAGACAGCGTGTCTTCAAAATCAATAAGTCCTATACGTTCAACTCCATTGAACTGGTATCAGGATAAGTCCGCATTATTTTTATGAAGTCTCCAGGAGGATTTGATACTAATGGTGTGTCTGGTGCCATTCGTATATCGACGTTGGTTTGATACATGTTTGACATTCGCCTGTTTCTTGAGATAGATTACTGAAAACGAATGTCTATGTTGTGCTGCTGTTTACGGTTGTGAGACGTGGCCACTTTGTATAGAAGATGTACGTCGACTAATTGTGTTCGAATATCACATCGCCTATGTTCAGTGGCAACATCACATGCCCAATGAATACGTGTGGTGTCGTTCAGTTAACCGGCCTCTCAGCAATGTTATTCACACCTCCGGCTGCATTGGCTTGG
>JALGAQ010000009.1:5357390-5386596 GCA_028829895.1 Sinotaia quadrata
TCAGTTCGCAATCCCTGAATCCGTCAAAAGACGTACATACTAATAAGTAACAGGTTTTGTTGGCAGAACACAACAACGAAATGTCGACTATATGATCACAATAGATGACGTCGTAGTTAAGGGTTAGTTATGTAATGTCATCATTGAACGCGGGCAATACTCAGTAGACGCATGGTGGATAACAATCTTTCACACATAGTGCAGTTTCCCAACCATAGGGTAGCACAACAGTTATGATTGTGCGGTACACTTTAACTTTCAATAAAAGATCGATTTCATATCTGCGCTTAATATACTCCAGATTAACAGTTGCTTGTCTGGTTCCTACGTTAGTACGACTTGAACACCTAGACAAAGACATCACCAACTTGGAAAGTAGAGCGATCGAGGATGGGCGCGAATCGATGCCAGTCTTGTGTAAAATTTTATATTTGGTCGACCTAAACTGATTTCCATAGTGGGCTGTATCAATCGTCAAACTGTGCAAATTGGTATGAAGTAAAATGTGACTGAATAAGATGATCTCATTAGCTTACTACAAATTTGATACTTTGGAACATTTTGAAGGATATCGTCAATGACTAAGTTGAATAGAAACCGTGAGATAGTTTAGCATTGTCGAACTCCACTTGAGATGGTGAAATGTTTCCAAAGACAGTTATGAATCGTATCATCTTACTGGAAACTGAAGGGACATTGCTATGAGCACTCGAATAGCCACAGAGCTAGTAAATTGGCAGAATAGAAGTCTCTGAGAATGTCCAGAAATGCCGTGAACGTTGATTGTCCACAGACGCAGAACCCAGAGTGAAGCTTCGAGCTACGGCCCCTCAAGATAACCTTCCACTTCGAAACAATACACTAACAACTGGCTCGCATGTAAACACGTTTTTTAAGCATTCGCAACAAAATGCAGCAGCGCCTTATTAGACGAGAACTAGATGCTCACGTGTCCATCCAATCCAGCAATCAAAACCAAAATACCCCTCAGTTTGACATTTCTGTTATTATCGCTCAGTGAACTATGCCTCGCCTTAGCGGTGGCGGAATAAGAAATATCCAATAACTAAATGCTTTAATCAAGAATATAGAATAAACGTTTTGGATGCTAATAATCCAATTTTAGACCAGTGACTTAGATTGATTGCAAACACTCAGGAAGCTTTGTCCATTGTCAGACTTTTTTCTTTTCTTCATAGCGAACGTGTCAGTCTAATTAGCTCTACAACATAATCCGTTCTCAAAGTCATGGTCCTCCAACTTTTGTCAGTATTAATTAAAAAGCATCCAGATCTGTCTAATAACGATAACAAAGTACCACCGGTTGTGATGAGCGTAACGTGTGTGAAGGCCACTGAAAGATGACGCAGATTAATCGATTGAATCCAAGCCAACGGAGATCATAAAATGAAAACATAGTACCAGCAATACTTCGTTTTGTTTATTCTCGGTGGAATTGGAATACCAAAATGAAACATCGCTTTCCAGTAATAATAATAATAATAATAATAATAATAATAATAATAATAATAATAATAATAATAATAATAATACCTCCAGGGTTTATGAGCAAGCAGTCAACATCACATTCATGCTCAGGTAATATGTTTGTCCAGGACTTACTTAAAGGCTAATTAAGAACGGTCAAACCAAGACGAGGAAGAACACCTATCCCCTCTGTCCAGAATTCCGTTCGTATATTAGTGGAAGCAGAGGACACAGAAAGGCGTCTCGTTCCCGCTAAAGGTGGAATGCGGTAATTTAGAATCATGAAAAACCTTTAATACCACCCATAAATGGGATCAGTTGAAGTTGATTGGCGTGGTCGTTAAATTGGTTGACCGATTCTCTGTTGCACTAAGTTGCTCTCAATGATACGGACTTTCAATTAAATACAAGGAAATATAAAAACGTTTCCACAAATATTGCGCGAAAAACGGACGATACCATGAATTAAAGGTTTACTTTATTCGTGAAATCTTACTTCTCCCAAGAGGATATATATGCTGATGTATAGACGCGAAATAATATAACTCACTCTATTCGAGCATCGACCGTAAGCAGAATTGGGGGCGAAATGCCGGGGGCTAAGAAGACATGAAGCATTGACTACTTTGCTTGGGTCTTCTGGGTTCAGTTCATAGCAAAAACCGCATACGGAGGTTAGCATACATGCGTCGCACGTTTTTCTATTCAGAAGAAAGGGTGAGAAAGAGGAAAAATAAATATTCGCATTATATCTCAATAAAGAACAACGAAATTATAAGTACAGAAGTGTATTTAGCTACTCTTCCTCAGTTCCTCAGCTTGACGGTAACATAATATCGTTCATTCTCAACTGATAAGCGTGAAGTCGGAATCGATCGCGTTGATTGAATAGAAGTTCTTGTTACACAGTTTCATCAGAGCAAATCTTACTTGCTCTTGTTGCAAGACATCTAACTAGGTTTCGCTTCTGTTTCAATGGTACGATCACCTTCACTCTGTTGCCAGATAAGATTGACCCACATGATCCAACTTCCCTCGTCCTTTGTTTCGACTGCTAGCCAACCAAACTCTTCTGTGTCACGTGACCCATGATTCAATCAACGTGATCAATCCCCACTTTAAGCTTGTCAGTTGAAAATGAACGATGTTACGGTCAAGCTTCTGTGCTCATGAAATAATAACCTATGCTACGTTTAGAACTGAGAAAAAGTAGCTGAATACACTTGTGTACTTCTAATTTCGTTGTTCTCTATTGAAGAATAAAATAGCCAATGGCTCAGAAAGATACACCACTTTGGATCCTGAATTATCGAGGATAACAGCAGCTGACACCAGTTTCAGAACGCTATTCAATCGGTACACATTGCTCTTACACCTGCTGTGTCATCAAAAGCAGCTGTACAATAGAATTACCATTAGACATGAATATGAGTCTTGAACGTGATTGCATTTGGTATAAAGCATTTCGTAAGATGTCAGGTTTGTGCATACAGCTGATGAAGGCCAATAATCAGAAATCGGTCCTCTGCTCTACCTGGTTGCTCAAAGAATCTTGCTTAGTAATTAATATATAATACTTTTCGCCTGACTGCATCGCTACACCTTTATATTTGTCACCAACAGAGTTCAATGGTATGACATGAAAAATTAAAGTAATATCGCTGGCACCGGGGAATTTCGTGATACTAATCCACCGAATTTGATCCGAGCGAGACAAGGCGTCTAGTAGCTTGGTCCTTATTGTTTAGAATTCGACCGAGGATCCATCCGCAAATCATTTCATCGATGACAACCTACAAAAAACAGATGCAAGAAGGCAGCAGCCGTTTTTACATTCAATGCTGAAGGACAGAAAGAAAGCATCGATTCTTTCGGAGCCACTTCTTATGATATAGTCCTCATTCCTCTTATATAGCATAGGGTCGGATGAGGAACAAGTATCAACCATGTTAGGCCAAGTCATAGAGGGATTCGTGTCCATGGAGTGATGCAAAAGTCGAAGACTGAGGCTGCGGAAAAAAAGAGTTCTAATCTATCACCACGATGCAAAATGGTGAGTCCGAGTTTTGGATACTGTGCAACAGATTCGAACCCAAGTTACAACCTCGTATGGAACACCGACGCATGACCACAAAGAAAACGACGCATATTTTATTTTTGAATAACAATGAACAGTGAAATGCCAAACTATCCCCATAGGACATGATAACCAAAACCTCATTTAGCATCATCCAGCTTGATATAGAATAGCGATCAACTCAGTACTTCGATGGAATAAAAAAAAATGGTCAGGCCTGACGGAAGACAATACACAGAGTCAAAATCATCGCTTGTCTGGTTAATATGAACACATAGGGTAGAAAACAGTTAAGAACACAGCTATGCAGAAAAAACAAAGTCATTAGAAAATCAAGTGCCGTTGACTTTGTTAGGTAAACGGGGAATATAAAGATTATCGGCAGATACTAGATTGTTTTCTTCGGCCCCTTTTCGGTGCTCTTCCTTGATGACTAGTTTATGCACAATAGCTGGTGAGTAGTGATCATGGGCACGGTTATCAGCATCACCACTCCAATATGTGGAATCAAGCCAGTGGTCTCTTTCCAACTTGCACCGGGAATCATCATGGGAAAAATTATTCGAAAGTCTCACCTCTGGTAATCTAAGTGTCTATAGCAAAAGGTGGTCATAACAAGGGATCACTTTGACTGGCGCGGCTGTGGAACGGAGGCAGCTTGAAAAAAGACAGCTATTTAAAGACGATCAACAGAAAACAAGAGACGGGGGATAATTTCAATATGTCACGTTCGTAACACACAAGTGTAAAACTTTTAGAGCACAAAACGGAACAATCACCACATCAAATAATTGATTGGCATAAACTAATGAGTCCTGAAACGATCCGACATCTTATCCGTAACATATCACACGAAAAATCGAACAAATGCCAAGAAAGGATCATAGTGACACGTGCATACAAAAGTAATCATGGGAACTAATGTGAACAAAATGAAGTGCATTTACTACCATCCCAAGCAGCGTTATTAACTGAGAAAACATGTCACCAGTATTTTTATATAAGCAGAGTTTAGCATTACTGTTTTAGACACAGTAATGAAACAGTGCAGTTGAAACGCGGTTTAAATCAGTGTGAACAATATGAAACATTCGGCGTACGTCGTTCGAAAGCAAAAAGCATTTGCAACGAGATAGTTTCATCCACTATAATGCGGACTACAACGCGATTTACAAGATTTGTCGAGCACCTCTGAATAGTTCCGAACATAGGTAGTAATTAAAAACTATTCACATATTTAAAGATTTTTGCATCCACTGAGGCCTACCTATACAAACAACAAAGGACAAAGTTGGTGAAGCCTGAAAAGACCAATCTGTCACGACCAAAATGTGGACAGTCATGCAATGAAGATATACTCTGGCAGTGATGAAAGTTGTACCTGAACCAATCACATATGAACATTCTCACTCAACATCCTCCATGATCTTGACATTCGGTTGCAATAACAAACCCAGATTCGAAACTAGTTATTACTAACGCACCGTTTTGAATTCCCTGATATATACAAGTCAGATCAACAGGTGAATCTTGATTATGATTATGTATTCTGTCCGTTTTGGGGCGTTCTCAAAGAAAGCGGAACAGACATGTTCCAATGTGTTCATACTTATGATGAAGCAGACGACTGTAAACTGGTTCTTTGTTACATCCAAGTTTGAATCCTGCATCTTGCAATCGTTGCCGTCGGTATCGAAAGACTATGGTGTTTGCCACCTCAGATAATTATTTATTTTTGATTTCGATCTTCTCGTTATTTGTATTAGTTTATAGATCCAGTTCTTAATTTTCACATATATGATTTGATTTCTTATTTCTTATTTTTGTTTACATTAATTTTATGTGTATTTATTTCGCATAGGAATTCATTCTCGCCATTTTTACGTTTTATTTTTATCGTATGTGACTGTAGAGACCTATATGCTAGACAGGCGTATATTTCCACGGTTGCTACAGACAACAAACGTTTGAATTCGAAGACGTGAGCATTGTAAGACTGTTCTCCTATTCCGCACATTCATGTGGTCTTGGTCAACCATTGTAGCCACTGTCTTTATGAGGCTCCGACAGCTATTTTGGTCCGCTACACTTTCAACCCAGTTTGGTAGGTCTACGTCTCCAGATTTCATATCCCGTATACAAACGTCCATGTGGCGCAGATTTGGTGTTCCGATTGGCCTCGAAGTAGTGGCAACTCCAGCATACAGCACGGCCTTTGGAATGGGATTTTCGTCCGTTTGTTTCACATGGTTGAGCAAACTCAGACCTTGGTTTTGTTTAAGCCAATGGTCAGACCAATTCTTTACAAGCACAGGCGAAACTGCTTATTAGTCGCTGTAATCCATCCTCAGAATGGGCAGTCAAAGCCGCATCGTCCGCAAACAGCAACTTCCTCATAAACACTTTTCGAATTTCAGTTTTTAATAGAAGTCTAGCGGGGTTGAATAATCCATCGTCACTCCTAGTGCGTAGGAATATCACATCGCTAGACTTCCTGTAGGCGTTTGTGAGCAGCAGAAAGAAAAAATTCCGAAGTGTTGGTGCGAGCACGCATCCTTGCTTCAAGCCGTTTTTGATGGGAAAGTTGCATAGTGTTGATCCATTATAATACACCGTACCTTGGATGTTTTCGTGGAAGGTGACGATCAAGTAATTGTAAAGAATAGCCTATTTTTCAAGACCCTGAACAGTCCCGTTCGACTGATCAAGTCAAATGCTTTTGTGAGGTCAACAAAGGAAACGTAAATTGGTCGGTTTTGTTCACGGCATTTTTCTTGCAATGGCCTCAGGGAAAATTTCATATCAATAGTTGATCTTTCAGCCCGGAATCCACATCGAATCTATGGGTAGACGCGGTCCGCTCGAATCCGCAGTCTGCCGAGTACGAAGCAAGCGTAGGCTTTTTAACAACATTCAGGGGTTCTGCGAAGCCAAAACTCTGCCGACGACATTGAAGAGAGATAGCGCGGTAGTTTGAGCAGTCACTGCGATCTCCTTTGTTCTTGTGTAATGTAACTATATTTGAGTTGCGCATCACTTCCTTTTTCTCATCACTGTAGTAATAGCTGATACATTTGCGAGAGCAGAGAAGTCCGAATTCCAGCTTTCAGAATCTCAGCAGTGATACCATTTCTACCAGGGGCTTTCCCATTTTTCAAGTTCTGTAGAGCATCTTCCAGTTCTACCAGCGCCTAGTATGGTCATTTCAGTCAGACTTGTGGTGCCTTCTATAGTAGCATCTGATACTGTAATTCGTAGTGGATGCAGGAATTGAGAAGCTAATATACCCACCACAATCATGTTGAGTGGTACCACGAGCTGACTACGGTTAAACCAGAAAACCATGCGTGACAAATAGCTGTGTATAAATAAGTGGCCCAGTGGATGTAACCAGTTGTTTGATGTAAGAGGATCGTATTAATTTATACGAATGACACAGAATAAGTTGGTCAAATCAACAACAGACCATAAAAGTAAAGGTCACGTTGTAGTAACTGAGCTTGTCATGGCATGATAACAACTATAATAATTGAGCTTGCAAAGTGAAGGATTGATACTTCGTTACGAGGTCGAAGCACTAATAAGTTGTCTTTGAGTACACTTCTTGATAGTATTCAGACCATCTCTCCATCTCATTTTGTCGGCCCGTAGGGATGTTGCCGTTTGCTGATTAAAGTGGAGCCGTTTTGATAATTTGCGGACCGAGGGCTTTTATTTGTGCCGTCGTACATATCATAAACGTTTCCGAAATCAGCGACAAACTGAATATTTTGGCATATATTGAGCCAGCAGCAATTCGCCGTGGGGTCCGCTCGGCATCGCATCTGGCTTTTCTGATATTTTGGGGGATCAGATCAAACGGATTGTTTTTTATTCGATGAGAGCATCTCTTTAAGCCACAAATACGGGCACCAATTCTGTGATATTAGCAGCGAACCAATCAGTGTTTTGCCGCTCTTCTTTAACCAAGACAGCAAGAGTAGAGTGTCGTATTTCATCGCCTTTTTGTTGCCATCTGCTTTCTGCAGGTGGTTAATTTATCTTCCATAGTTGTTTCAAATCCTTCATGCAATTGTTTAACAGCTGTCCTATTATTATTAATGATGTGAGGATTTCCTTTCATCCTTTGGTAGTTGATTGGTGTACGTTAGCGGCGCACCTTGCTTCCCACGAGGGAGTGATCCTTGCCACAGTCTGTATCGTGATAGCTGTACGGTGTTCAGCAATATTCTACGCGTAATAATGAGGTCGAGTTTGTCCCAATGATGACTCCTGCGGTGTGACCAGAAGACGCGATGATCTGAATTCATCGAGGAAAATGTATTTGTCACATAAAGCTCATGATTGATGCAGACTTCTAGTAGACGTTGACCGTTTCATTTAGTTTGTCGGCACCAGGATTCGGTCGGATCCCATGCGCGCACTGAATGCTTCAAGTAGGTCTTTAAATGGGATGCGCCAAATTGCATTGTCCAGTTCCTCGTGTTTTTATTTCGCATCTACTGTTGCTGAGAGTGAGGGCATGTAAACACTTACTAGGTGGACGGGTCCAGATGCTGTAGTGAACTTCAATGTGAAAGTGTATTTTTTGTAGGCACTGCAATGGATGTTAATAGGGAGTTTCGTACTGCAAAGCTGACACCATGTTGAAGAGTGAAAGATCGATATTGTTCATTATTTATTTGTTAGCCGGTGAATTAGTTTATCATCCGTTTTTCGGTGTTTCTCCTGGCTCTATGCACTCTCTTGAAGCAGCGGACCTGGAGGATCAGCATCGTATTGGCTGGGGACTGTTCAGCTTGAGGTGGGCGATAGCTGATTCCTAAAGCACGATGAGCTTTCCACCGTCAGTGGCAGCCCGTGGCGTCAAGATATGCTTAAGCCAATCAGCTTCGACTCGTACCCAATATCTGCTTGCCACTCCTTGTACCTAAAAAGTAATTAATTTTTAAATTTTCATTTTTGGCGAGTGATTTGAGAAGGGTGAGGAATATGGAGAACCTGAGATGCCTAAAACGCCAGGAATCCCTCTCGGTCTCACATAAAAATAAATATTCTAAAGTTGAGACTACGAATAAGCTATGTTTTTAAGCTGTAACTTTTTAGGGCATTAAGAAAATGAAAAACCTCCTTGATTCAATCATAAATGAAGTAAGAAAACGGAATAATCATGTATCACATTTCCGAAGGCTATACATAATAGATAAAAACCGTAATCAAGATGTTCTACGAACAACGGCTTTTCAATTAGCACAAAAGCAATGCGATACGGACATACGCTTGCACACATCCACGGACGTCCGACGAATTTTGCAAATCTATTGGTATGGATTCCATCACGGTTACTGGATCTGAGAGCGATGCAATCGTTTGGAAACTGATAGAAAGCACGATAAGACTGAAGGTCACACCAGAGAGACTCCAAAATAGCAATGTGCGACGTCGAAGCTTTGTGATCAGCCAGGGACTGAAGGAGCAAACGACAAAGTTGGTCAGTGTCACCACAGCAGACATCCACACGACCAGAAAGTCACGATTCTCAGGTGGAGAGCTTGCACCGACTCCGGCCATAGAGATGATACTGGCGCTGTAGTACATCACTGTGTTGATACCAATAAGCTGTTGAAACAGTTGAAGAGTACAACCAACGAACAATGCCTGTCGAGTAGGACCATAACGAAGCATTCGAATAAGGGTCAAACGAGAGAACCAACCATCGGAATCTGCCGAATAGGAAACGATAGAATTGATTAAAAATGTAGATGACAATAGGAGACATGTATTTAAAATGACGTAGTATGCTGTGAATAGTTGCTGTTCGAGAACAAGACAAAACACTTGAGCTAAATACGCCCTATATCCCCCGTTTACATTTAATACGACAGTATTGACTGTCTTGCTGATTTCTCCGCGTGGAAAGGGTCCGTTTTATTTACAGAATTGATGATCGTGAATGAAACAGATTTGCTAACCAGCTACATGATGTGAAGGAATCAAACCACAACTGGTGTTGAATCAGATGAACGGATTGTATTGTAGAGAAGAAAGGTGGACATGATGAAAAGGATAGATATAAGAGCCATTCACACTCGAGTTTCTCGTTTAACTTTATAGAAACATTTCAGTTGCTGGCAGAAGACCATAAACATTCGAATATTTTTTGCCTAGAGCAACATGCTATCTTGTGGGTTGGATCTCTTGGTCCAAGGTGATATGTATGGTTCAAGAAGAAAAAATTACTCAGCGGTGTCCCGCCTTCAAGCAAATTTTGGAAAATAATATTTTCAGGAACATTTAGACATTTCCCAAGCTGCATCCTGATTTGCCTGGTGCCATGTTTTCAAGTTGCTGTTAAATAGACCTGTTGTATTGAACTGATAGACACTAGGGACACAAACGCGTGACAGTCCAGCAACCATAACAATGCCAGCGGATAGTTGCAAGGCAATGTTATTACAGCTGAAGTAATCAGGTTAGATATAATAGATGAATATCCAGGAATCACATGATTTGTTCGTGTGGAATCACGTTTAGTGACAACATCTATCCTCGTTATATACTGTAATCGTACAGCTGACTGAAGAAAATGAAATACGCTTGAGCATCAGTTGATCTACAGAATCAGAGCTGCATAGCGATCGAGGTCGTTTGACAAGACTGAAAATTTAGGTGTGATCCGGGTAATCATAACCTATTTGATTTGAACATGTAGAAAGCATAAAAACACTCCATCCAACGATAACAGATCGTACCTACTTAGACGCTTGAGACACAGCAAGCTTGTGTATTACTTTGATAGAATAATCCAATACCGGTTAAAATATACGTAGTCTTGCAGGTCGATAGAATGGACTCAGATGAACGGAAAACTCAGTAACGCCCTACCCGATTTCCCCAGTTGCAGGTACGATTCACGAGAATTTGCGTGTCTTAATATCATGTACATCGCTCTTCTCTATTGATATTTTCTGAGTTCATAAGCTGTTTGTTATTTTGAACCTTTCGCAAAAAAGAAGCAAAAATGTAGTTGCTTTCTTTCTGGTCCAAAAAATGGTAGCAAGCGATTAGGTATTACTGAAACCCTTTGCGAAGATGATGGGATAGTAATAACTAAGTTTGATAGACGTTTGAAGAAACGGAATGGACGAGTTCATTTGCAATCCAATCGGTTTACTGGGTCTGATAACTACCCAGTTGAGAATGGAAGGGAAAGGTGAGATGTTCCATCATCTACACCTTCTCAATTGGTATTGCTTCAAATGCTGGCAGCGAAGCACATGACCAAGACCATTTCTTCTCGCTGGTGATTAGACAATCGTTAGAGAACTAATCAATCAGCTTTCCGAAATTTGGACGCAAGTAATTATTAAGTCTTCGTGGTCGAAATTCCGTGTACAAGAAGGAGTCACATACTCATTGTAGTAATCAACGTAAAGATCTTCAATAACGGTAGTGTCAAATTCACTTGTTCTTCGTAGATTGGCTCCAATGCGCGACAAGTAAGCTCATGAAGAACAGGCCGGATTTCCACCTGGTCATGACTACGTAGACTGAATTTTCGATCAATCACAATTATTAGAACCCATCACCTGTATGGAAGGCGCACGATCGCCATCATTCTCCAAATTCGCCCAGAACACAAATTAACTAATAAGTCTGCCTTCTAAATTGTTTGCTTCAGTGCACACAGGTGCTCGAAACAGCAGGTGCTCGAAACAGTGAGAGTGATTCACCAACAGATAATAAAATAACCGAATCAGACTATGTCGCATGTAGGGTTCTTCTAGTCTCAGTTGATCATAACCTTCAAATCTTCTAATAAATTTCAACCTATGTCTTACTGGTGACTCAGAATCGTCATCTTTTGGCACAGCGGGCGTGGATATGGCAGAGAGGTCCCAAACAGGAGCTGCTTTGTCGGACTAGTTTCCCATTACGAGATGATTCTATAAAATAAGATTTCAAGGCTATAGCAGAACACAACGTTGTCCTTATTGCCTACGCTCATACACATGATGGCGTGATTTGCTATCAGGTAATATAATAACCGACTTAGATTATGCCGATGAGATTACTTTATTGGGAAGCGATACAGTGCGCATCCAGCATGCTCTGGATCACCTAGATATAGAAACAAAGATATATGTTATGCACTTCGTATTCAAAGATGCAAAGTGCTATTGGAAGACTAGCAGGATACCACATGTGCCATCATATTGTCAGAAAACTGCTTAAAATACTCGATAGTTTTACGTACCTCGGCAGTGTGATCAGTGTAGGAGGAGGGATAGAAAAGGAGATCACGACTCGCATAAGTAAGGTCAGATTAACAGTTGCTAATCTTAATTACCGTCGGCGCAGACGTGATATCAGCCTATTGCTCAAATGGCATGAATATAACGCTACTGTGTGGGCCGTACTTACATAAGGTTGTGAAGCATGCATTTCCGAGTTGAGGATGTGCATCGTTTGTCTATCTTTGATCATCATTATATGCGCAGTATTTCGCAAGTTGGGAACATGGCGTAAGTAAACTCATTGTCATACAGCATGACATTGGGATCAACAAGTCACATGTACCGAAGGACATTAGCTCACTGCAACAGCTTCGATCGCTCGAACACGTCTTACGCATGCCGAGTTACAGATTACCGAGGCGTGCACTATTCGCCCAACCAGAATCTACTTGGAGGAAAACACATAGCAGTCAACCGATAACATGGAGTCGCGGAGTGAGAAGTTTGACAGCTACTCTGGGTTGTGTAGGTTCATGTTCGTTTCCGGGCTGGGCTCCTCAAGGTTCTGAGTCCGCTTGCTAAAAACTCAAGCAGAGATGGCTCAAAATCGAAGTCAGTGGCGTTCTTGATGTGATTCCCTTATTTCTCTTCCACCTTGTAGACATGGTTTGTACATTTTTCCGTTTTTGTATCCGCAACTATGTGAAATATATATATATATATCCACCTACGCTCCAACTGATTGCAGTTCCCATGCAAGCAAAGATATTTTTTATCAACAGCTCAACGATCTCATTGAGAACGCTTGTAATACCGGTATCATCATCCTCGGGGGATATTTGAATGTCTGAGTTAGTCATCGCTCACCAAGTGAATCCTAGCTTTGAGGCCATTTTGCCGTTGATAGATTTCGTTCAGAAAACGGAGAGATCTTACTGCTGCGATGAGCAACGACTGGAAGAAATAGCGTACTGATCAATCAATGACTTGGCGTCGTAGAATGAAGAGTCTAATCAGTGTTTAGCTCGTGTTGGTTTTTCCCACCTTTTAGGATGGGATTCACGAAGTGAAGAAATAAAATGGTTGATGGGGCTGGAAGATATGGCCCAGAACAGAAATCAGTGGCGCGATTGTCTCGCTATCTGTACTGGTTAACGATTCTTACTTTCAAAGGTATACGAAGAGAAAGCAATTCTGATCCTTTTGTACAGTTTATACCAACACAGCCTGGATCATCTGGCCACTAAAGCGAATAAATTCTAAGTGCCCTTTGCACCCTCAAAATGAATTACTCTATTGGCGCAGTCAGACAACTTTCGTATTGCTGTTTCAGTGTCAGTGCCACCATCTTGAACATATGATTTACTTCATTCGTGCTTGATTTTTTACGAGTTTTTACATTTATTTTTATTACACGAACATTTAGACTAGAAGGGAAAAAAGAGGCCGTAGTAAAAGAAACCTTGTAAGTATGTGGCTAAACACACAAGTACATAAATGGAAAACTGTGAATGCCACGGCTCATTGAAGACTAAGGGTCGGGATTTAGAGTAGCTTCTATAAGTTGCTTCGGGGTGTTCCCGGGCGGGAGCGTAAGTTGTTTACTACACTCGCATACGCGTATATCCTTACATACATACACACATACACTACCATTGAACACTTAACTGTATGTACTTGTATATTTCCTGCTCTTAAAAGTTCATGTTCCACAGTTCCGTCTAAGAAGCTAGTTGATGAAATGACGCACTTAATAAATACGAAATTAATTCTTTCGAATATAAATAGATGATTGAATTCCAAACCTTTCTGCAACAGTTTTTCGCTACTTGAAAACCTTTGGTGTGCTTCCGGTGACTGATCTTCAACTATACTGGAGGAACTGGAAACTTCCCGGATCTGCTGATAAGCATCTGCATGCTCGGCACTTGTTTGAAGATGTCCGCTCCCCGGATGGTTTTGAGAGGCCTCGATGATTCGATTCAGTTCCTCTTCCACAATAGTAGGTTGGTTAGATCGACCATGCACAACCTGAAGAACACGACGAGCCTCTGGAATATTTCCATGTTCCACGAGCCAACGAGGAGTTTCAGGCATGAAGAAAAATCCAACAAATTGAATCAAAGAAGGGACCCCTCCTAACGCTAACATGTATCTGAAAACAGAAGTCATATAAAAAGAATGAGCAAATTTGAGGAATTCACAATAAAAAGCATACTGAATCCTGTGGTGTATATAAATTATTAGATAACCTGCAAAATCGTGGCACGCTAAGATGCAATAAGATGATGCGTTAAAAAACCTAACGACAGGCTTAGTCCCAAAAAACTCTGTCAGTTATGCGTGGACATGATACTACCCGGTTACTCAAAACAAAGTAGGTGTCGGAGTGAAATTCCACATGCACATGGAATCTGCAAGTTTATTGTCCATATTTATTCAATCGACTTCTATGAGATTATTTTGTCACAAGTGTGGACGGCCGGAAGTATAACGCACTGACATCTGATCATTCGAGATGGTACGACAATTCAGGTTCGTATATCAATCTGTCCCCCTCAGCGCGAGAAACGTAGTAGTACCAAATATAAAACTTCCTTATATCCTGATTTTTTTCGATATTAGATAACTTGTCGGGTTGGTGAAATAAATTGAAAACAGCGCTGCTGAATACCCAAGGATTCATTTTACTTGGACCAGAGACGCCGGTAGAAAGCCGACAATCTCCAGAAAATACCCAGCTCAAGGCCAGTCTTATTGATTGGATGCAGGAATCCATTCAATATCAACAAGCAACCATTTCATCTTCATATAGATTCACATAGATTTGTTCTCTGGGTGGATAATACTATGTATTCTATTCAGATTGTGAAGTCCGCACTCAATCGTATGTACTTATAATTTCATCTTATTACCAGTACCTTTAATTATGAGAACCATTATGTAGGAACGCTGTCCTCTACCAAGCTGTATTCATATTCGTGAGATGGGTTGCACTGATGACCATTCTAGGGTATTAGGGATTACACCGAACTTGATTTCAATCAGGCTATTTTATCCGTTGGGTGCGTCCCAGTATTGAAGTAGAAGTCATTGCAATTTCCGAAAGCTAATGAAGAGTAGCAAGGCCGATGTTAGATGCGTTTTTTTCACATTGACCAAGTAAAAAACGTCAAATTCGTTCGAGGATTTAATGAAACAAATAGCAGTCACATAACTGCGTACTTTGAATTCAGTGTGGATAGAACAACTCAAAGTTCATAGTACACATTTTTAAAACCACCATAACAATATGATTTCCAAGGGTGTGTATGATTGTAAAAAAATCCACCTGATTGTAATTGACAGTTCTAGACAGAAACTGCTTACAATAGTTATGTTTTTCACGATTCTTAATTCAATGGACAAATAGGACAGATGGTTTAAATTATTATTTAGTTGGTTCACAGATGGTCGGAAACAATGTGCGAAAATGAGGTGAATGGTTAGTCAGCTCAAAATAAGACATTTTTTAAGTTTGTCGTATCACGGATCAGAAAAGCATATGATAGTTTTAAACGTCCATCTTACTGAAACCGAGCCCATGAATAGATACATTAATATTTCTGCACACATATATATATATACTCATTACATATGACATATATATTAAATGTACAACTCGAATCTGCCTATGGAAAGATTCCCCTGTAGGTATTTCCGAAAACGTATACCGCAAGCCATTGGATGCAAGTATTTCTCTGTCAAATGGAGATCAACACTTTATAGCTGCTTTTGGGGTTCGATTTCGCATACAATTCATTAATGTATGTCACTACTTTTATGCTGATCTGAAACTTCTCGACTAACATGCTGAACGGATGAACTTAGGGAGACGAACTAACAAACTAAATGATAACTTAGACATCACCTCCTGATGGTGGACAAAAATAATTCAGCTGTCATAGTCAGCCCGAAGGTTGACAAACAAAACCCCTACGACATGCAAGTAAACGAAAGACTGATATATTTTCGATTGAATCAAATGTACAAGGAATAAAAATCTGTAACAAAGTGAAGACATTCCGTAACAAAAAAGCTCAAGCGAAACAGAATGGTTGAAATGGAAGCGGTCGAAAGTGCCACATTGAGGCTCCACCGACTTCCAAAAATCTACAACAAGAATATTCCATTCAGAAGAATCGTGTCCGAACGTAATTATCCGATTCTCTACAGCCAACACCCCACAAACTTTGACTATCAGAATGGGAGACGAGAAAGCGAAGCATAGATGCCGCGTCGATCAATTTCTTCGTGTTGTTCGCAGTTCAGCCTTGCAACATCAGAAATAAACCTTCTTATTCGGTTTTTACCTACTCAATCTTAATATATACAAATATGCATATTCGCGTTCACCAATTGCAGGATTCTCTTCCAGATATGTTTCAGTCGTATAGAAGCCTTAGATCAATGATTCTCAACCTGTGTGTCCATAATGTCCTGTCTGGACTGCATGTCCAGACTTCTTATTGCTTGATCTGCAACTCAACTTAGTCGAATGAGTCTCTGGTTCCAAATAAATTGAAGCGACATTTGGAGTTAAATCATCCAGCGCACAAAGAAAAACCAAGAGAATATTTCGAGAAACTTGCAACTGAAAAGCGTCATCAATCGAAGAAGATAACAAACTATCTGAAGCTCCCTAAAAAAGGACTTGTTGCAAGTTACAAGGTCGCTCAACTATTGGCAAAAAGAAAAAAGACCACTCTGAAGGTTAAACGATAATCGCGCCAGCACTTGCTATTGTTGTTGAAACTATACTTGGATCTGAAGCCGCCGAGAAAGTCAAGAAAGTTGCACTGTCAAATGACACAATGTCTCACCGAATTGAAGATCTATCATTCGATGTGAAAGATCAAATTCGTGAAAAATTCGAGATGGAAATCGAATCAAAAATACTGTGGTCTCTTCAAGTCGATGAATCTACTGATATCTGCGGAAAAGCTCAGCTTCTTGCGTTCATTCGCTTCATTAAAAATGAGAAGTTCATGAATGAATTCTTTTTCTGCGATGAATTGAAGAGCACAACACGTGGAAAAGACATTTTTGAGCTGGTGAACGAAAAGGTTATGATTTTCAAGCTGAAGTGGAAGAACTGTGTCAGTGTGTGTACCGATGGCTGTCCTTCGATGCGAGGAAAACAAAAGGGATTTATTACTCTCGTTCTGCAAGAAAATCCAGATATAATTACGACTCATTGCATGATTCATCGTGAACTTCTCGCCGCCAAATCATTACCGGAAAATTTGCACTCAGTTTGAATCAAGCTGTTAGAGTAGTGAACTTTATCAAGTGTCGGTCGCTTAATTCAAGAATTTTCGCTCAACTCTGCGATGCCATGGATTCCGACTACAAATCTCTGCTTTACCACGCCGAAGTTCGTTAGCTGTCGAAAGGAAAAGTTTTGAAGCGTCTCGTTCATCTCAAAGTCGAAATAATCTCATTCTTGGAAGTCGAGGAAACAGATTTTGGATTCGATCTTCGTGACGAAACTTGGTGGCTCAAAGTTCAGTTTCTCTCCGATCTGTTCGATAAACTGAATTCTCTCAACTTGAGCCTGCAAGGACTATCAGAAAACATCATCTCGTCGACATCCAAACTGAAGTCTTTTGATGAAAAACTGACGCTATGGAAAAACAAAGTATCGAAGGGTATTTTTGAATGCTTTCCTTTCGCCAACGATTCTCAATCGAAGAGCATAATCGCTGACGACATCATTTCCACACTGAAGAGTCTCCAATCAGCAATTCACCATTATTTTCCATCACTTTCTCTCGACGAATATGACTGGGTGATCAATCCATTTGGAAGCAATGAGATATCAAATCTTTCGTGTGAAGAGGAAGAAGAGCTGATTGAGTTGAGAAATGACAAATTTCATCGACTGGGATTTGCCGAAAAACCTTTGGACGAATTTCGGCTCTACTTGAAGCAGTTCTTTCCAGCACTCAGTTTGAAAGCAGTCAAGATCATTTTGCCATTCGCGTCATCATGGTTCTGTGAATTCGGCTTTGACTGAAATCAAATCAAAAAAGAGAGCGCGACTCCTTCGACTAGACGACGAAATGCGTGCTTGTTTGTTAGCATTAGAGCCACGTTTCGATCTTGTCTGCTCTCGAAAGCAAGCTCAACCATCGCATTGAAATTTTAAACGTTGAAAATAAAATTTAACCAAACTAAGTTTTTTTTTGATCAAGGTGTGGCGCAAAATTTTTCAGATATCCTAAGTGTGTCGCGAGTGAAAAAAGGTTGAGAACCACTACCTTAGATCCTAGGATTTCACTCTGTTCATTAACATATCTGTTCGCTACAACCCGTCTTCCCATTCGTGCAGAGCCAACATTCTAGCTGCTGAGTTATGGTGATGCGCTGACCGTTGCGAAGTTCGCTTATTGGAATATCTTACTATACTGTATGTATAAGCGTACGTCATTGTAAAGACGGTGTCAGGATGGTATATAAAATGATGATTTCATCTAAATAGACTGGTACTCTTCTACCAGAATCATTTCTTTTCGTTGTAAACTAATAGAAGGAGCCGAGAACTGTGAAGAAGAATTCAAAGACGTTTCGGAATAGACTAAGCTAGACAAGCTAAACCTTGAATGGAACTTGGGTAGAAGTACCAATGATACTATTTTAGGAAGCAGAACAAGAAGGGTTTTGTCATAAACAAATGACAAAGGTGATGCTTGACGGTAACGTATATAGGTCGGCCGTGCACGAATGTGAGAACTGGAACTTCGACTTGACTACCTGTAAACCTGCTGAAAATTTATCTCATATTTATTCTATTTGTTCTACATATATTTGTATTTATATGTTGATATTTTTCAAATAAACTCGAAAACAGGTTGGAGTGTCACAACTGTCCGGATCACCCTACTCAATCCCCAATAGGCGAGTGCGTTAGGAATTCGGTCACCCATGACTTTACAGACATCAATGATGGGTGTAAACCTGAACAGCGGTTATATGCACTCTCTCGTTACATAATGTTTTCACGTTCGCTCAGTAAGTACTGAAAAATAATCTCATTCAACAGTCCATGAATAGTGCTACACGTGTATCAATTAGGCTATTTACCGCCTAGAGAATTTATATAATGCATTTCTAGAAAAAAACGAGCCGTTGGGTGGTGAATAGAATAGAGAAACGCATAAAGCAAAACAAAATTACGATATGGATATCATGGAACATAAGGAAACAGTTTATCAACGCAATTTACTGAAAAGCAGAAAAACGAGCAAGCCTTCTCATAGATATCATATCAATCAGTGTGGTTCGAACAGAAGAAAACTGCAATATATATATATATATATATGCCAGGGAAGTACCACCGCCAAGCCTACAGGGGCCTTAGGTGGTTCGCCACTCCAAGCCCTTGAGGTGAGTTGGTGGTTTGTTACTATTCAGTCAAACATACCCCTTCAAAATTTTCCATTTGTGCATTTGGTATTGCATGTTTTATTGAATTTCCTACGATGGATTTATGAATATGGGCCCTCCATTCTCTCGTAATACAATACATTGCGTTATATATATATATATATATATATATATATATTAACGTGCGTGGCAAAAAAAGAGAAGCATACTCCATAAAATAACGCAAAAAAACGTTTGTGTTGAAATGTGTCCCAGAAAATTTCGATCAGCGGAATTGTGGGCAAACCTCACAAAGGCAAAGATACATACAAAAAATAATTAAAACGCAACTACCTCCATCCATTTTGTGCATCCAATATGAAAATACCGTCGATTACAGCAGCAAGACATTGTCCTGCCGTGATGGACACCGCGTTTAATGTTACCAAAGCTCCTCGCATATGAGTAGGAGATATTTCGGCTATGTAAACAGGTACCGTCATCGACGCCATTCCTTTGGTATCATCAATAAAACTTATTCGAAACTCACCAATACCAAGGCCCACGATCAGTCGACCGATGAGCAACATTTCTTTGCTATACGATGCCCCCAGAAAAGCAGCACCCGCAGTGAATATGAAGCTGGACGTGATAATGATGGGCTTCCTTCCCAACCAATCTGTCAATCCTGCACTGCAAAGAGAAGCTATAGCAGCAGCGCCCAGCGTTATACTAACCTAACGGAATATTAATCAGATGTGGATTGACCTACAATAAGCTCTTGATAGATATATGAAAGTGAGAAATGTGTCCGCAATTGAATCATGGCACCAGAGATTACACCGGTATCATAGCCAAATAACAAACCGCCAACTGCGGAAATAATGGCTGCTCCTATAGAAAATGCCCAAGGGCATCGATTCGTTCTGAAAGGTTTAAGATGTATAAAAAAAACAGGAATACATACCGTATTATTTTCACATCTTCGTCAATTGATTCCGCCATTCCTAAATTAAAAAATAGATACATGAATCCATAACAATCTTTGCCGCATTCAGGTTCGTAATCACTATGAGCATGGAAAAGCCGCAAAAGCATGAAAATCCAATTTAGCGAAACATGGCCGTATATATATATATATATATATATATATATATATATATATATATATACAACAACCTGAAAAACAGGTCTGGTGCCAAGCAAATCAGGTACAAAAATTAAAGCCGAACGGAAACTGTTGACTGTTCCCGCCAGTATTATATTGCAAGATTGCTTGAGGGCACGATATTACCCGGTCCCCCACACTGAAGGAGGTTGGTTTAAGAAACCTCATGTGATTAGGCCACCCCCTTGGTAATCAAATTCAAATAGAATGAAATACTGAATGTAACAAAAATGTAATAAAAATGTAACAAAAAGCCACATAGCGTTAAAAAAAGGTACAACTTGTAATTAGAAAAAGATTGCTGCAATCCAACGGTATTTTGAGAGCGACTCACTCTACGAGAAAAATTAATACATTGTAAGAATAAATCAATAGATTCAATATATAGATCGCACAAATGTTTTTTAAAACGTGTACCTATTAAACAAGATATGGTGGAATCAATATAGTTCACAGTACTATATAATCTACTTAGAGTTCTTGAGTTATGAATAGCATGAGCATCAGGAATGTGAATGCAACATTCAGCGTCAGTCATCGCACCAGGTAGAATGCTTTATATACTTCGAATCTAATTCCACAAAGGATGGTAAGAAAACTGAAAAATTCAAATGGCCCAACAACTTCAGTAGATGGGATAGAAAGGTTGCAGATTACCAGGATGCATTTCAAAACGAAACACAAGCTTTTCAAATCATTTATAGTTCCAGTTCCTCTTTATGGCTGTGAAACTTGAACTCTGTTATCAGGATCAAGGAAGAGCATCCAGACTTTCGAGAATTAAATCATGATAAGACTCCTTCGTACGTTATGGAAAGACCTCGAATCGATTATGTCATTTCGTAAGTCGAGTAACGTGTAGATGGGCACGAACCAACTCTTGCCATCGTTAAAACGTGGAAGCCAGGATGGTTCGTTCGCAACTCGCCACGATACCCTATGGAAAACTATTCTCCAAAAACGATAGACGTAAGTAAAGTTGAAACGACAAAGATAAATCTGGATGAATAACAGAAAGGTCTGTACTTAAGGTTCGATTTTCCGCGGACTGACGACGACAGAGATACCAGTATCAGGGTGATCACTGTAATGAACTCTATTTCGCCCAAAGAACAATGAGGGGAAGAGAGTAGAAGACCATCTGAAGTCGTGCACACTATAGAACCGAAGAGCATCTGGACGAATATCGTCGATCAAAAACCAAATCTCCATTGCCAGTATTGCCATAGTGACAGATTGACGTAATATATATAAATGAATATATATTATACATTTTGTATAAACGGGCCTAGTGCTAAACAAATCATGTAGAGAAAAAGGAAGTGCGAAAACGAATCGATATAAACGAATGTGGGAAAAAACGAGGAACAATTTTCGGATCAGAGTTGTTTTCGTTGTTATTCTTTGTTTTTTATTTTTTTATCTGCACTTCGTTCTGTGGGGGAAAGGCAGAGTGGGATGTCTGTTCGAGGAGTGGAGAATCAGTCGCAACACGTGCGACTGCAAAAACGGACTGATTTCTGTTGTCCCCCATTAGGTCTTTTCATTTTAGGCCCCATCCTGGTACTCGACAAGCACCAATATGAGCTAGCATGCTCGCAAATTTCTTCATGTTTCATTGCCAATTCATGGGTTGAGCGCCACGTAGCATCTTTCAATCAGGTCTAGGAAGCGCCCGTAAGGCATTTTGTGGTAATCGGTGAAAGTATACGGGCGTACCCTAGCCAAAGAATGCAGTGAAGTGAAATGATGTCGTTTAAGGGACGATTAACTGATCATACCACACGATGTCGCACTTGATCAACAGTAAAATGGTGTTGCCATTGGATACGAGCAATGCTTCGGAGACAGAGGCATTCGAATACAGAAAGTCGGTAACTAACCCCTATGCAAAGTGGCTAAGTCAAAGGTTACGATTTACAAAGGAGAAAATGAACAGAGATAATACTCGAAATTGGAAACTAAAAACAGAATAATATAAATATAATATAAAGAAGGGTAAATAACGTCCATAGAGTTTCGAAAAGCGTGAACACCAACCGTTTTCTGCCGCTTGATTGGAATAATTAGGGTTAGATCTAGCTACGACACATACCAACGGGGTCTTCTAGTTACAGTAAACATCAGGATAGCTGCCCGAAGGCTAAGACTTTATTTTATGACTGCTGTTTACTAAAATGAATATACACACACATGTGTATATAGATAATTATTTGCCACGTGTAAGGTACCAAGCAAACAAGCTTTATACACAAAACCGATGTACCAGAAAACACCAAGCCTTATATCTGATGGAAGAGTTCAATAGACCACAGATCGATTAGCAGTACCAATACTAGCCACCATCACCTTTCGGTTAACTTGGACTTAGTATATGTACATGCCTTGGTACAACACGTTCACCAGCCAACGAGTTGCAAACCCAAAAATATATTTGTACCTCGACCTTTTAATGATTGAACATTCGGTAGATCAAGTACCATGACCAACCTATAGGAGCCTTATGTGGTTCGCCTCTCCAAGCCCCTGGGTTGAGTTGCCGGCTTCTTACTCTTAAATCAAACATGACCATTCACAATTCTCCATTTGTGTATTTGATATTGTGTTTGTTGAGTATTTTACAAGGGGGTCATTGACCATGGGCCCTCCCTACCCTTGTAATTAAATATATTTTGTAATAAAAAGACCGCTAGAAACCATAGTGCCGGGGTGGTGCAGAGGATAATGCACTGGACCTTGAAGGGATAGATCCGGATTCGAATCCCACCGCGGCACCAATTTCAGTTTGGGCAACCAGTTATTATCACGCCCACAAACAACTCACAGGGTTAGCGAACACAGAAACCATAGACCATGCAATCGTTCATTCTACAGGTCAAGGAAAGTCAGAAATATCTAACATCGTCTCATTAAAAAAGCTGTCTATTAAATACCCTTGCATTGCTCGCGTGACACGAGCCTCCAAAGGCCACCGCAGAGAAAGTCTTACTCGTTGCTTCATAAAGAACGGGCGTTTTCACAAAAGATCGAAGGACAATGTCCGAAGTTATAACCGGGTTGGTGAGCCACTGGCAGCTCACCTAGGAGGGAAGGTAAACCGTGACTCTAAACCAAATGCGAAACGGCGCAATATCGTCCCGATTAGGCCAGGGGCATGCTGGACATATGGAAGCGGCGTATGAACCAATATTTTTGGTCAAAGGCTTGCAACTTACAGGAGCCTTATTTAGTTCGCCTCTCCAAGCCCCAGGGCTGTTGCCGGTTTCTTACTCTTCAGCCAAACATGACCATTCACAATTCTCCATTTGGTATTTGGTATTGTTGAGTCTCTTACAAGGGGTCATTGACCATTGGCCCTCCTTCCCTTGTAATCAAATATATTTTGTAATAAAAAAATAAAAATCCTGGGTAATTCAATGCCATCCGAAGGGAATATGAACCTACTACGGACACCGGCCTCCCATTAAATAGTGAACTCTATAATTCACTCCGCTGCCTCGAGGGCTAGTTCAACAAACCATTAGGCCATCCTTCTGTCACAGCAGAGCAAGTGGACAGTATCACGCCCAAAGTAAAGGCATGAAGTTATGGAACCTACAGAACTCCCGAACTGTTTGAGCTCAAAATTCACGCAACAAATCTACACATATCTCTGCAAGTACTTGACTTTGGATAATCCAACTAGTCTCGGCTACAAATCCCAAGGTGAAAGTTCGTTTGCGCCTTTCCGGAGACCCCGAAACATTTTCCTCTGATCAATTAGGTGTCGGCATAGCACTTAGCACCAGAGCTGAAACCACCCTGATAAACCGGTTTTCGGTCAACAGTTGACTGTGCACAGTGAGACTTAAGGGTTCGTACAGAACTAACCGATCAAGCAGCAACACCCGTGCCCTATGCGTCGTTGCTGCTTAGACTGCAACTGATTGCAGTCCGCATGTAATCGAAGACAACTTCCATCAACAAATGCACGAGCTTCTTCAGAAAGTTCGTGAGCTTCGCAAGATACCTGAATGCCTAAGTCAGTCACCTGTCGTCGAATTAAACCCATCCCCGAGGCCGATTCGGCTCCCACAACTGTCTTTGAATGGATAGAGACTGCTGTAACTGTGACTTTGACTTCGACCACCCCCCGTTTAAGGATAAGTTTGTATCAAGGATATTGCACTTTGCAATTTTTAGCTAACTCCGAACAAATTGACACCACAAATGATCGGCAACGCTTGATATGGTGTTCAATCAGGCTTTGAGGTGCCCACCGGTATGGCAGCGCCAAATTCTGGGTACAGCGGGATTTAAGCAAATCTGATTAATTTCACTTTCAGTATTCCTCAGTATATGTCCGAACCACTGTAGTCAAAACTGTTGTCCAAATTTGGCACTATCTAGACACGGTTGTTGCATTTGACTGTTTGATATGCGGTCAATGTAAATTACACGCAGGATGTTGAAGGACAATGATGATCATATCTCCCAGCCCCCTTATAGCGTCTGCTCGTATGTGCCAATTTTCACATCCGTAAGATAGATAAAATAAGATAAAATAAGCATAGTGCTTCATTTATCCCAAATGGAATTAATTTTAAGCCAGTCACATACATTCCAATATTGCACAAAATGTTTTTCATTATTTTCATCTTGTTCTTGAATCAAACTACGCGCGTTATCTTCCTATGGCAAATGTCCATCGTTTAATTGAACAAGACCTGTTAACTCCTCCTTTCATGTATCTGAACTACATGCAATTGAGTTGGTGTTTTGACGTGTGACCGAACTGAAGGATAGGACGAATGGCTGAGCGAACGACGGCGAGTTTCGTACGCAAACTTACCTTTCTCCTTCTCCACAGCGCTTGATTTAAGTGAAGTAAGAACCGTCTGGTATTGTCCATGTGGAGCTGTATGTCCGCTTTAGCCTGGCCATTTGGGAGCAGAGTTGAACCAAGACACTTGAAACATTCAACTCTTTCGAGCTCGGCAGTCGAATACTTGTAGTGGACCCGTCTTGCTGGCATAGATCTCCATCCCGATGACAGCGACGTAATGAACTAATAACTTGTGCACTTTCCAGTGAGCATGGCAAAAGTGTGTCGTCCGCGTATTCTAGATCACAAAACCATACACCCGGGCTCAGATGTACACCTCATTAGCCAGACAGTGCATTCTTCATGATCCAGTCAATGACGAAGTTAAAGAAAACTAGGGATAGTGGGCAATGCAAGTTGTAACATACATGTATGTATATATATATATATGTATATTGTTGCATATATATATTCTTGTACATATATAAATATATTGATATATATATACATGTTATAACCTGGATTACTGGTTCCCCCTGGACCTGACTAGAAAACGCTATGTGGCGGTCAACACGCCTTAGCATGAAGCATGAAGAAAGATACAAGCAATCCACCCAACACAAAAGGCACAAACTACGTATTTGGAGTACGGAAAGGTATAACAGAACCCAAACAAGAACATCATTGACTTCGATTTTGAGTCATCTCTGCTAGAGTTTCTAGCCAAGTGTACTCACAATCTCGAGGAGCCAAGCAAGGAAACCAAGACAAACCTACACAACCCAGAGTGGCTGCCAAGCCCTTATTCCAGACGCCACGTCATAGGTTGGTCGCCACGTGTTCTCCTCCAAGTAGTCTGGTTGGGCAGATAGCGCACTTCTCAGTAATCTGAAATTCGGTATATGTAAGACATGTTCGAGCAATTGAAGCTGGTGCAGTGAGGTAGTGTCTTTCAGTACATGCGCTGTCTAACATTGACATTAATGACATGACGGTCAAATCGTACGTGAGAAATACTGCGCAGATAATTATGATCAAACGCAACCAAGCGATGCACAGTATACACTCAAGGCCATGCTTCACAAACGTACATAAGTATGACCAGTGGCAGTCGCACAGTGGCGTTATATACACGCCACGAGCGATAGGCTGATATCACGTCTACGCCAAAGTTGGATGTCATAAGTTCATACATTAGCTGTTGTTCGTGAATACAGTCCTTGTAAGTTGTTAACCCCATTCCTGAGCAAACATATTCTTCAGGGCAGATTTATCACTCGAATCGAATGCACCTCGGGTGTTGAGAAAATCGATACACATAGTGATATTCTAATAGCTGCAGGAAGGTGAAAAGGCAATCTATAACGATAAAATCAGGTCAAAATCCAGCCTGCTCCTCATAGCTTTGGATATTATGCGCTAAGTACAATCTACGAACAATGATGGAGATACTTTGACGCTGCCGTTAGAAAGTTTATTCCAACGTGATTACTGCAAACGTGACGTAACCCCTTTTTAAAGACGGAAATCACGATTAATTCTAGGGAAGTTACATTCTGAAGGTACATTTCTTAATGAGATAGATATATACTTCTCGAGCCCACCAAACTGGTACAAGCAATGCCATAGCACCAGTCTATCAACATTATCGATGACTACAAAGAGGTGCAAAAATTCTATGATGGTCGGTCTTCGGTAGATATGGCGTCGTTCAAGAAGCGGCGGCCGAGAGAAGTATCACCGCCCAATCTATGTGAACTAGAACTCCCAGCCCCTGGGTTGTTACACATTTTTTACTCTTCAATCAAACATGACTGTTCATAATGTTCTACTAGTGTAACTGGTATTAAGTGTGTATTGAGTTTCGTGCAGGAAAGTGTTTGACTGAGCAATACCTTACCTTGTAATACAAATGCTTGTGTAATAAAAAATCAACGACCAGGTCAAAAACTAGTGGACTGGTTTAGTCAATCTACCAATATGCAGGTAAATAGCAAAATAATGCCATCAACCAGCATTTTGAAACTGTTCAGCAGACATCCCAACGCTTAAGCAGAATGTTGCAAACAACATTTAATTACTTACACAGACTATCAGGGGAGTAGTCAGTGAAACGACCCCGATCAGGCAAACGTTAATAAGTCACGGCATCTATCACGATCGGGAAGAGATGAGGCAGACAAAGGAGCTTTCTTCCTGCCTCGTATGGTACAATGGAAACATAAAAAATAGAACCTCGTATTGTCGCTATTGTAGAACAGAATGTATATGTATCTTAGATTTATTGGTGTTCCAGCATCATCTAGACCTGCGTCATTTAGTTAAAAAGGAATTTGACGGTCTTCAAACTCACTGTTCTGCGCATAGATGGAATCCACACAAATAATGCAGTTAACAAACACTTTTAAAACTCGACAATTGGTAATTATGATTACCACGTTTATTACCTTGTTTGAGGTATTAATGGATAAATTATTATGACTGCAAGCAAATAAGCGTTGCAAATAGGAAAACGACAAGCGATAAAATGTACATAAATCAAGATGAACGAATCCGATCATAACCGAATATCACAATTTTAAATATTTAATTATTGATATCTGGATATTCAATTAAATGAAAGAAGAGGCACATTTTGCTAAAGACAAAATGATTAGCAGATAGCTGTATGTTAATCAACTTAACCTAGAATACAGACATAATCAAGCGATTAAATTGAATAGCATTCTAAAATATTATGAAAAATAATTAAAATGAACGTCAAAACAGGAAATAGAACCTAATCACAAGTTAATATGCAACATTGTATACTTAAGCCAAATCGACGGCAGCTACTGCGGGCAACACAGTGAACCAATGCGTCCGCGAAAAACAATGGCATTCAAAATTAGAGAATTAAAACAAGAACAAATCATATTTCTAGTTCTTAATAAATACTAGAAGGAAAACGCCATTGTGTATTTATCTTATGCCTTTCAGTAGTTAGTTTGATATGTGTGAATGCATTTGGTGTGACTTCGGCCGCGCGGCCTTCAATTCAGCCACACGTCAAAAATCCATCATTTACATTTAATCCCGACACAGTTAATCAAGACACAGAAGGTGTGCTTAAAATGAATGTATGACATGTCGAGAACAGTGTATTGGAACAAGATGGATGAACATTTTACTTTCGTAACTTGCTGAATATAAATCCCATACGTCTTGCGTGTATAAAATGTGGGAACCTAGTGCAAGTGGGGCCCTCGTACCAAGCTACTTGTACGTTATCATGTTCTGCGAAGCAAAATTTGACATACAAAGAAAAGAAACATGCAAGCGTGTAAATGTTTAGCAAAACGTACAGACTTCGTAATTAATCTTTCGTATCTGGTAGGTAATATCGCTTTGTCTTCGGTAAGACAATAAATCAAAATCAATGAAATTGTGAACGTCGCTGCTTTTTTCTTCAAAAAAAAAAACCGGATTTAAGTCGTCTAAACTTACAGTCTTAAACTAACGAAATAATTGCTCTAGCACTTTGTATGGTTGCTGGCGTGGTTTCTCAACCCAGTCGACGCTCACAAAAACGCCTGTGCACCCATTTAAGCGTTCACCGATGTGTATCTTCCTAAGCGGTTATCGTGATTAGCGGAGGAATACGATGCGAAAATTCGTTTAGATATTGTACAAATTTATTGTAACGGGGTTGGGGATGCTATATCGCTGGGTAAACGAAGTGTTGTGCCGAGGTGTATTTCTGTCCTATGTCCTCTTTCACCGTGGCCCTTATGCATAATAAAATGAGAGGGAGTGCCTCAGGATAGATCGCTTGGGATTTGAAAGAAGCTTTAGGCTTTCTAAAGAAACGCTCAATTCAACCGCTGAATTCATGGTGGTAAGTGGTGGTATTTATATGGTGAAAACCACTAGCTTTTAATAGTTCACAGAATTTACCTCGAAAGTGTTACCCTTCGTCATTAGTGACCTTGTTCAACAATCCATATCAATCTAAGCGCGAACTGCAATCTACCATGGAGATAGCT
>JALGAQ010000009.1:5386696-5401696 GCA_028829895.1 Sinotaia quadrata
TAAACGTGAAGTTGTACGCCTACATTAATACAAATGGTCAGGGGTATGTGGGCTCAGGGCAATGATAGGAACAGGGTTGGGGCTTGTGTTGGGATGGACAGAGAATGAATCTGGATCCGTTTACAGCCAGGTCATCGCCATTCAGCGCCAATTACAACCTTAGGAAACCATGAAAGATTGGGGGCGATGGCTTTATGCTTGTTAAGTTCTCAATGTGGTCGACCGGAACTTTTACGTGGTTGATTGCATCGCTTCGTTCCCAGACGAACAAACAGCGTCTCGTTATGTATGTCAGCTGAAGAGCGTAATGCTAAACGGTGGGTTCAAATTGAGGAAGTGGGTGGCGAGCGACGCTAGGCCACTGGAAAACATAGAGGTGGAGGAAAGAGCAGGGTCCACCAAAAGGATCGAGGCAGACGAGGCCCGGACAGAGAGGACGCTGTGCTGGAATGGAACGCCCAATCCGACTGCTTCCAGTTTGGACTCCAGTTCCCAGCCAAATCAAATACGAGAAGGAGTATCCTATCAACCGTTTCATCGCTTTTCGACCTGCTAGGTTTAGCGGAGCCAGAGCTCTTACCGGCCAAATCATTCCTGCAAAAAATGATGCAAACCAGGGTTTGGGTTGAGACGCAAACATTGGAGAAGAATCCAAGATTCATTCCCGTCCGTGCCACGACAAGCCCCAACCCCGTGATTCCCCCTGCCCTGATTGTTGCTTTCCCCCCACCTTTGTTTTTAATGTTGGGTTACACCATCATGTTTTGTTCACTTTGACTTTCACTGTGGGACAGTTATATCAAGAGCGTTCGTTCCGAGGTAGTCTGTATCTATTTTGCTTATTTAATGGACAAATTGCTTATAGACAATAATTGTTTAAACGTTGACATTCACTTCTTTGCGTTGGTGTTTACTTACTAACGTGAACCTTTGAGCTAATGTACCTAACTTGCATTATTGTTTATTATTTAGAATCGCATAAAGAGTTCTGATAGAATAATTGTATTCTTGTTTGCCGGGACTTGCATATATCTTCAGGTTTATCGAAATTCTTAGGCTTTTATCAACGGATAAGAGTTACAATTCTCAAAGAAGTTAGAATCCACAAGCCACTGCTGACGTCAATACTTGGATTTACGAATTCTGAGGTGCTCAGAAAACTTGGTCAACATCCAAAACTTGGTTTGGATAAGAAAATTTGGCTTCCGAACAACTCTCGAACACGATGTCAACGTTATAACGATTCTGGATCCGAGGAACGTGAGACGTCTGAGAAGACTCGGCAAGTATTCGTTTCTATCCTCTCTGGTTTTATGGCTAGTTCATGTCATAAGTTAGGTGAAGATAGTAAAGTTATGACCCCAGGTAGTCTCGACGGTTCAAGTAACGACAGTGCCTCAAGTGATAGCTATGTTAGTGAACGCAATCCAGAGACTGGGCAAAAGGCCCCATGCAAATAGAAGACAGCCTGCTGCGGAATTGTCCGAGGATGAGCTGAGCGACGAGGAAGACAAACACTTGGCCCGATTGGCAGCAGCTGCGCCCAAAGAAGAAAATGCGTGAAGAGAAGAAAAACTGAGCCCCACGCAGACCCGATCTCTAGAGAGACCGACCCGCCCGAAGTTAAGGTGAACGATGAGCTGCAACACGTACAACGGTACGTGATTCAGTCGCCTACACCTCCCCAAAACGACCTATGCCTCCACTCCGTACAGAAAGTGAAACTCCTCGGTTCGGTCTCCCAAGATTCGATGGAAACCGCGCGCATTACTGGAAGTTTATGCATCAGTTTCAATGCTTGATCGAACAGAGAGTGCCCGATAGTTCACAGAGGTTGATGCACCTAATTAAACAGTGCACAGGACAGGCGCGTGAAGTCATATCCGAAAGCTTCGGTGGAGGATCTGGACTGTGATTACGCGATGGCCAAGGACATTCTCTTGGAGAAACCAGGGACCATAGGGTCACCACCGCAATTATAGATGATCTATTTTAGTGGGCTCCCATGCCGATGGGTTTCAGCTCTGCTGCCTTGCAGATTGCTTCGGGAGAAGTAAAGGGGTACGGAAGTAAATCCAGACAGAAAATCGGGAGTGGAGTCCCTCAGGTGACTGGAAGAAAAGCTCTATCTTTCTTTCGGCAACTCCTGCAGTCAAACTGATGCCAAATGTATTGCAATGCTTTCCTTTGGATTCCATCAGTGAGACCGAGAGGGGGATCCTGGCGTTTAGGGGCATCCCAGGTTCCCCATATTGATTGCCCCGGCAGTCACTTTGCAAACATCACACATACAAAAATCAAACCTCCTAAAAATAAATTACTTTTAGGTACAAAGGGTGGCAAGCAGATACGGGTTATAAGTCGAAGCTGATTGGCGTAAGCATTTTCGACACCACGAACTGCCACTAAAAGTGGGAAGGGCCATTGCGCTCTACTGAGTCAGCTATCGCCCGCCTCAAGCTGGACAGGCCCCAACCAATAAGATGCTGACCCTCCAGGTCTGCCTGCTTCAAGGGGGTGCTTGGAGCTAGAGAAACATCTAAAAGCAGACGCTAAACAAATTCACTCGCTAACACAAATAAAACAAAAAAACAGCAAAATCTATCGTTTGCGAGCTTGGAATGTTCGCACATTAGGTGTTCCCAACCCTGAAAGCGACTGTGGTCTGGATACTGTGAGGAAAACTGCTGTAGTTGACCTAGAGCTCACGCGACTGAATGTCGATATCGCTGCGCTACAAGAGACCAGGTTACCAGAATATGGCATCCTTCGCGAAAGGAACTAAACATTGCTACTGGTAAGGAAGGAACTCAACGAGCCTCGTCAACATGGTGTAGGTTTCACCGTGCGAAACACTTATCATCCGTCAAAAATATGTGGAAAAAATACACTTCGAATTTTCACATTGAAGCTCAACGCATCCGCCGGACACGTTCACCTAATAAGTGTTTATGGCACCAACACTCTCGGCGGAAAGTGGAAGCAAAAGATTATTTCTACGAAGAACTGGACAGTTTGATTCAGCGAATCCCAGCTTCAGACCATCTTTATCTACTTGTAGATTTCAATGCGCGAGTAGGATCAGACAACGAATCTTGGCCAAGATGCCTCGGCTCCTTTGGCGTCGGCAATCTAAATGATAACGGGCCTTCTGGAATTCTGCGCTCATCATGATTTTTGTGTGACAGACACCTTCTTCTCGACGAAATCACATCTAGCGCGTCTCTTAGCAACACCCGAAAAGCCACCATTGGCACCACTTGATCTCATCATCACTCGCAGAAGATTACTGAACACTGTGTTGAAAACCGTAGCTACCACAGTGCAGATTGCGACAAAGACCATTCTCTGGTTGGGAGCAAAGTGCTTCTGCAACCTAAACGTATCAACTACCGAAGGATGAAAGGACATCCCGCATTAACAGCAGTAGGGTAGCCGTCCAAGAATTACGTGATCGCTTTGCAACTGCCATTGATAATAAATTAAACACCTGCTCTGCAAATGACGTCGAAAATCAGATGGCAACAAATATGCTATGCAATACGAAGCACTGCTTTCACTGTCTTCGGCAACAGAACAGACGAAACGCGGATTGGTTCACAGCCAGCATCGCAGAAACGGAGCCAGTATTTACAGCAAAACGTACTGCACGCATTGAATACAAAAATAACCCCTCTTAATCAACCCTTGAAAATCTTCGAAAATCCAGACGATGTGCAAACAACTACTGGCTAGACATATGCCAAGATATTCAGCTTGCCGCCGATTTCGGCAACATCCGTGGCATGTATGTGTGCATAAATAAAGCCCTTGGCCCACGAATTATCAAAACGGCTCCACTGAAATCAGCAAATGGAATCATCATTACAGACCGACAAAAGAAAATGGAGAGGTGGGCTGAATACTATAAAGGGACTGTACTCCAATCCAACTAAAGTATCAGATTCTGTGATGGACGTCATCCCAAACCTGCCGGAAATGACTACATGGGATAATCAACCGACGCTTGGAGAACTGGAAGATGCTCTGAAGAAAATGTAAATCAGATGGAAAGCCCCTGGTCAAGATGCATCACAGCTGAGATCCTGAAAGCTGGGCTCCGAAGTTCTCTACTTTTGCAAACTGCATCAACTATTACTTCAATGCTGGTAGGAATGAACTGTTCCACAAGAACTGCGCGACGCAAAAATAATTACATTGTACAAGAACAAAGGAGACCGAAGCGACTGCTCAAACTATCATGGAATCGTCCTTCTCAGCGTCATCGGCAAAAGTCTTGGCTCGCGTCGTTCTCAAAAGACTGCAAATTCTAGCTGAACGAGTCTATCCAGAAACTCAATGTGGATTCCGCGCTGGAAGATCAACCATCGATAAGATATTTTCCCTCCGTCAACTGCAATAAAAATGTCGTGAACAAAACAAGCCACTTTATGTAGCCTTTGTTGACCTCACAAAGGTATTTGAAATAGTCAGTCGAACTGGATTATATAGTCTCCTGAAGAAGATCGGCTGCCCTCCAAAATTGATGCAAATGATTGTCGCCTTCCAAGATGTTATGAAAGGCACGGTGCAATAGCTCAAATTCAAGCGCATTCCCGATAAAGAATGGAGTGAAGCAAGGTTGTGTGCTTGCACCGATATTGTTCGGCATTTTCTTTTCAATGCTGCTCGCATACGCCTACAGGGATTCAAATGACGGGATAATCCTTCACACCGGAGCGACGGCGGATTATTCAACCCTGCGCGACTTCGGGCCAAAACTAAAATTCGAAAAGTATTTTGAGGAAGCTGCTGTTTGCAGATGATGCGGCCTTGACAGCCCATTCTGAGGAAGGATTACAGCGTCTAATAAGCTGTTTCGCCAGTGCTTACAAGGAATCGGCCTAGCAATCAGTTTAAACAAAACCAGAGTCATTGGCCAAGGGGTTAATAGTGCGCCGGAAATTTCAATTGAAGGCCGCACACTAGAGGTAGTAAAATGCATTCCTTTATCTGGGATCCACTATCTCTAGTAACGTCCTCTTTAGATTCCGAACTAAGCAAGCGTATTGTAAAGCAGCAACAAATAATGTCGCGATCTGCACAAACGCGTCTGGAGAAACCCAAAGCTGACTATCAAAAGAAAAATGCAGATTTAACGATCTTGCGTGTTGAGCGCTCTGCTCTACGGCAGCAAAACATGGACGCTACATTCACACCAGCAACTGCAAACTAAATGTGTTCCACTTACGAAATCTTCGGAAAATACTAAAAATACAATGACAAGATCACATCTAAACAACGTCGTCCTTCAACGAGCCTGACTGCAAAGTATGTTCGCACTCCTCGCTCATATACGTCTACGTTGGATTGGACATGTAACACGAATGGAGGAAAACCGCATCACAATGGCCATGCTCTACGTTGAACTTGCCGCTAGTTCCAGATCAGTCGGAAGACCGAACCTACGCTACAAGGACATATTCAAGCGTGACATCAAATACGGAGAAATCGACCTGTTGAACTGGGAAAAACGCGCAGCGGATCGCAACAGCTGGCGGAGCGTCATAAGGGCAGCAGCTCAAAGGATAGACACGAGACCACAATAAGTCGCGGGATAAGAAGAAAAACTCGAAAATAAGATGCGTTCTGAAAGCAGAACGCCCGTTGTCTGTAGTGGCTCTGAAAAATGGGCTTGTCTAGTATAGGCCTCTACAGTCACAGACGAAGTTGTGTTAAAATAACATAAAAGTTAGACAAAATACTAAATGTAAAAAAAACGTAAAAGAAAATAAAAAATTTCAGATGATCAACATTAGTAATAATAAAGGAATAACAATAATGACATAAAGTACTGATCAAATTAATGTTAACGACATTAAAGATAAAAACACAAATAACAAGAAAATGAAGCGATAAGCATAACTA
This sequence comes from Sinotaia quadrata, assembly GCA_028829895.1. Taxonomy (NCBI): domain Eukaryota; kingdom Metazoa; phylum Mollusca; class Gastropoda; order Architaenioglossa; family Viviparidae; genus Sinotaia; species Sinotaia quadrata. The sequence goes on from JALGAQ010000009.1 coordinate 5,392,604, forward strand.
TTATTACCACAATATTATATACATGAAATTAAATTTAAAAGTAGCTAAGACGAAGAAATAAAAAAATCAGACCAGGAGAAACAGCGAATAACTAAGTTAGAAAATTAACACAATTTTATACAAAATGTGAAGAATATTCGGTAAGTTAAAGCGATGTGACAAATACCATTGTCTCTCGAGACTGACGGTCGCCAACCAACCATTTAGTGGCTGAAAAGGGCGCAAAACGATGCAGAGACGCTCAGCGGGTTGGCCATAAGGATGCGTAACTGCCAGCTGGCTCTACGACAGAGTAGACTGTAGGTAGAGCTGGACACAGTCGCTAACCTAGAACGCATTGTGTGCACCCTATCCGACGACGGTAGGTCGTAGTTGGGCGAAACTAGCCACCAAGAAGGCGGAGAGCGAACGAAGATGTGACATTCACCGGACCTGTGCGCATTCGTCAAAAAAGAAGCACGTGTACGGCGCGGGGCCTTTGGGAAATTCATGGAAGCCCTGAGAGTCACGGAAAGAAGAGACACCGCACCAGGAACGCTAGACGCCCTGACACTAGAACCCCATAGAAGAGGGGTGAAAAGCGACAATTCTCGACATTGGGAAAAGAAGTGTCATGCCTGCTCTGCCGAGGGCTCATGAACTAGAGTTCTGTCACGCGTTTACTCACAATGACGATAACTCAAAGGTGGTCCGTGGTGCGACGTTATGGTGCGTGTTTTCACATGCCTCAGGCCGGCCACAGGTGTGAAGTATGCTCGGTAGATAAACACTGCGGGGCAGACGGATGCCAAGCGCGACACCATCGCTTGATGCATTATGAACAATGCGGAAGAGATTACGGCCATGAGGTTAACACGTTGTGGTTCGACCAAGTTGGGCACTGAAAGTAAATTCTCCCTTTGCGTGCTACCGGTTTGCATAGTGGGTCTATTATTGTTGTGATTTGCTTAAGCACAAAAACCGATGAATATATCAGAAGGCGATAAACACTAATAAAGATCCATATAAGGTTACAACAAACAGGTGCACCTAAAGCAAATGAAATACAGTAGCAAAAATGGAAGGTTTAAAATAAGTGACTTATCAGTCGGAATAGAGAGTTCGTTTTGGGTTGTCCGCCGCTGTGGTCCAATGTTTGTTGATGGGTTGAGCCAGTTGGGTTCCGACGGTTGTCCGCGATTGTTGTTGTTGAGCCGGTTATTGTTCCGACGTGCGTGTGAGTGGGGAGTGCGTGGGGTTTGTGTATGTTTTGATCCTGTTCGGTCATTTTATATGGTCGCAATGCGTGGGACGTGAAGCGCACAATGTTTATGTGTGATTCATGTTTACGCATGATCGTTATCACGATGTTTACGTGTTATCAATGTCACGATGTTTATGCGTGGTAGGTGTCGTGTTCACGGGTGATTGGGAAACAGACCGCCACAGGTTCCCAAGAAGACACTGGTAGTCAACGCGTTCTTGGATAACGGCTCGGACGTTACCTTGGTGGATGAGAACTTAGCCCAAGCCCTTGCATAAACGGAGTTAAGACGTCCCTGAATATCTCAACCATCGCAGGCTCCACTTCCCTCAATGCTACTAAATGCACATTGGATGTTTACCGCGATAAGCGGTAAAGGTAGGGTGGACATCCCTAATGCATTTAGAGGCAGTGATTATCAAACTGTGTCGCGACACACTAGTGTGTCACGAGAGGTTTCGCAAGTGTGTCGCGCGAGATTTTTGAAAAACATTTAAAAAAAATGCTACGGGGGTTTAACTCCACATCAATTTTCGAAAGGTTTAAAAATACTTGTGGCCGATTGGGATGTCATTATGAAATCAAGTATCTTGTTAACAATCAGCAAGGTTTTTATTCTACCAACGTTTCGGTCTGCTGACGCGAGACCTTTGCCAATGTAAAAGTGTACGGAATATCGTGCGACAATCATTATATTGGAAGCTGGAAGTGGTTGGTCTAAGCCCCTGCCTTGAATTTTCTTTGCGTGTCCTGTCCGAGTTCTCTGTGCGCCGTCAGCGTCATCTAATGATTGCTCATTCCTTTGAAGTCCACGGTTCACTCGATGACTGATACTACGGTGTAGCGGCTTAAGCTAATAACCCCGGTGGCATTTTACCCATATGGATATTCCTTACATGCATAACTTGTGGTGATTCACGCTAGCCGGTTTCTTTGATTAATTGCGAACATCTGCACAGAAATGTGCGAAATTTGATCGTTGGTAATAATTCTACAGCATATCCGAGGTGTTCTGGTTATTCTAGTCAACATATTCCATGAAGCCGACTGATAATTTAGATTAAAATTGTTTTCAATCACGTGGTAAATTTATTCGTCACCAACAACAAAGCACACAAGGGGACGACTAGATTATCGCTCAATTGAAGGTCATTGGTAAGCCGGAAGTGATTAGTGGGGGTTGGGTGCTGCGATAATCTCACATCACGAGATCTAGGTCATCTAATGCGAGAAGGGAAATATCATGATAGGTGCGGAGGATCAACCGGGAATGGGAGACTTCGATTCACTTTCCGCTTCGCTGTCAGTCAGACCGTAATTTGAATGACTCCCAAAAGTGAATTTGTTTCCAAGTTTTTCATCTGATAATACTTTTGTGAAGTAAGTTGATTTGATTTCATGATTTTTGCTTATCTTTAGTAGAAGAACTTAATTTTCTAGCCATGGACAAGTTTCTAAAAAAATCTGATCAATCTACAGTTAACCAGAATGTGGACGAATCAACGAAAAGGAAAGAAGCGACAATTTAAGGAAGAATACATCGAATATGGTTTCACAGCGTCAGCACTTGATGATGCTCAGACTTCTTATTGCTTGATCTGCAACTCAACTTTGTCGAATGAGTCTCTGGTTCCAAATAAAATGAAGCGACATTTGGAGTTAAATCATTCAGCGCACAAAGAAAAACCAAGAGAATATTTCGAGAAACTTGCAACTGAAAAGCGTCATCAATCGAAGAAGATTACAAGCTATCTGAAGCTCCCTGAAAAAGGACTTGTTGCAAGTTATAAGGTCGCACAACTATTGGCAAAAAGAAAAAAAGCCCACTCTGAAGGTGGAAGGATTAATCGCGCCAGCACTTGCTATTGTTGTTGAAACTATACTTGGATCTGAAGCCGCCGAGAAAGTCAAGAAAGTTTGCTCTGTCAAATGACACAATTTCTCGCCGAATTGAAGATCTATCATTCGATTTGAAAGATCAAATTCGTGAAAATTTCGAAATGGAAATCGAATCAAAAATACTGTGGTATCTTCAAGTCGATGAATGTACTGATATCTGCGGAAAAGCTCAGCTTCTTAAAAATGATAAATTCATGAATGAATTCTTTTTTCTGCGATGAATTGAAGAGCACAACACAAGGAAAAGACATTTTTGAGCTGGTGAAAGAAAAGGTTATGCTTTTCAAGCTGAAGTGGAAGAACTGCGTCAGTGTGTGTACCGATGGCTGTCCTTCGATGCGAGGAAAACAAAAGAAATTTATTACTCTCGTTCTGCAAGAAAATCCAGATATAATTACCGACTCATTGCATGCTTCATCGTGAAGCTCTCGCCGCCAAATCATTACCGGAAAACTTGCACTCAGTTTTGAATCAATCTGTTAGAGTAGTGAACTTCATCAAGTCTCGGCCGCTTAATTCAAGAATTTTCGGCTCAACTCTGCGATGCCATGGATTCCGACTTCAAATCTTCTGCTTTGCCACACCGAAGTTCGTTGGCTGTCGAAAGGAAAAGCTTTTGAAGCGTCTCGTTCATCTCAAGTCGAAGTAATCTTATTCTCTGGAAGTCGAGGAAACAGATTTTGGATTCGATCTTCATGGACGAGACATGTTGGCTCAAAGTTCAGTTTCTTTCAATCTGTTCGATAAACTGAATTCTCTCAACTTGAGCCTGCAAGGATCATCAGAAAACATCATCTCGTCGACATCCAAACTGAAGTCTTTTGATGAAAAACTGACGGTATGGAAAAGCAAAGTATCGAAGGGTATTTTTGAATGCTTTCCTTCCGTCAACGATTCTCAATCGAAGAGCATAATCGCTGACGACATCATTTCCACACTGAGGGAGTCTCCAATCAGCAATTCACCATTATTTTCCATCACTTTCTATCGACAAATATGACTGGGTGATCAATCCATTTGAAAGCAATGAGATATCAAATCTTTCATGTGAAGAGGAAGAGAGAGCTGATTGAGTTGAGAAATGACAATTTCTTCGACTGGGATTTGCCGAATAACGTTTGGACGAATGTTGGCTCTTCTTGAAGCAGTTCTTTCCAGCACTCAGTTTGAAAGCAGTCAAGATCGTTTCGCCATTCGCGTCATCAAGGTTCTGTGAATTCGGATTTACAGCTTGGACTGAAATCAAATCAAAAAAGAGAGTGCGACTCCTTCGACTAGACGACAAAATGCGTGTTTATTTGTCAGCATTAGAGCCACGTTTCGAACTTATCTGCTCTCGAAAGCAAGCTTAACCATCGCATTGAAATTTTAAACGTTGAAAATCAAATTTAACGAAACTAAGTTTGTTTTTGCTCAAGGTGTGTCGCAAAATTTTTCAGATATCCTAAGTGTGTCGCGAGTGAAAAAAGGTTGAGAACCACTGATTTAGAGTGTCTAAGTTACCGATAGGATACGCGTCTTACCCGACTCTCGATTACGTCAGTAGGTGGAAACACCTGAAACAGGTTGACCTCCAGAAACTTGCAGGATCGAATATCAAAATCTTGATTGGATCAGACGTACCGGACGCTCACAGACTCTTGGAATGCCGGTCGGGCAAACCGAAGGAGCCTTATGCCGTTCGTACAAGGCTGGTTGGATTTTGATAAAGCCAGTCGGTCCCTCGACTGTCAGTGACCGTAGGGTGAACGCCATTCTGTCCGAGCCCTCTGTTCAACGGCCTTCGAAGTTATTACTTGAGACGGACTTCGAAGATACAGAAGGTGCAGGGGCTGAGGTCGTTGGTGCCATGCGAGGCCCAAGTTGTAGAGGAAGGTTGCACCTGACAAGGCATCTTTGTGCGAACCCGAAACTGAAATATTAATTGATCCCGACGTGACCCTTGATGAGATTACAGATGAGGCAATGTAGAACCGAGGCTGATTGGAAGCCTGAGATTGATTATGATTCGACGCTTGAAGCCAGTGTGTATGGTACTTCATATCATATGCCACCCCCATCGAAGAACTTGATCGTTTCACGGTCTCGGGATGAGGGTTCCGTGTCATCAGTTGAGTAATCCTCTTCTGCGCCTATCAAAGGAGGTGCTATACCTGAAGATGACGTTAGCTATTCGAAGGATACGGTAGCCAACGTATGGCTACAGGGAAACTCTCATTTTTCATATGATTCTGCGGCGGTAACAGGCAATATTTCTAGGCCGTCAGACTCTCATCGTTTGAGGCAACTGGTTCCACGGGATTTTATTTCGATCATTTGGAACACTTTCTCACGGAAACGCAGCTCTAGCGCTGCTCTTGACTCAGACTTACTTTCTACAAGTAAGGTTGAGGCATGTGACCATTCGCCGATGCTCTCAGTGATTACACGCTGACGTTTCAGGGCTCCGATCTAACCTGTCTGCGCTACGTTGTCATGTTGGATGGAGCGAGGAAGTGCCGACGCCCGAATATATCACTGTTTAATGGCAAGGAACAATCATCAAGATGCGAATGTGCTCGATCTTCATTTCGAGCTGACGGGATGCGATAAGAAAGACGTGTTTAACAGAAGGCTGAGAGTAGCACGTGGGTTGTAGTCGCTCGAATCTCTAAGGGGCAGGCTCCCGCTGCTGTTAGCGAGAGTTATACTTGTACTATTTCAGTGTGAGCCAGCGCAGGGCACAGCCGTAGGCGGTGGGCGGCGGCGACAACCCAGAAGTTAGAGGGGGCTGAGAAGGGGCGCGAGTAGTCTGACATGAGCTAGCCTACCAGGGGGGACTTGAAATGGTGACCGATTTTGGGGGCGGAGTAGAAGAATCCAAGATTCATTCCCATACCGTGCCACGACAAGCCCCAACCCCGTGATTCCCCCTGCCCTGATTGTTGCTTTTCCCCTTGCCTTTGTTTTAATGTTGGGTTACACCATCATGTTTTGTTCGCCTTTGACTTTCACCGTGGGGACAGTTATATCAAGAGCGTTCGCTCCGAGGTAACCTGTTTCTATTTTTCTTATTTAATGAACAAATTGCTTATAGGCAATAACGGTTTACACGTTGTCAATTCACTTTTTTGCGTTGGTGTTTATTTACTGAACGTGAACCTTTGAGGTAATGTACATATCTTGCATGATGTTTATTATTTAGAACCGCATAAAGCGTTCTGATAGAATAATTGTATCTTGTTGCCGGGACTTGCGCATATCTCCAGGTTTATCGAAATTCTGAGGATCTTATCAACGGATAAGAGTTACAAACATCACCCGAAGAGGACTTGAAGTAGTGGAATGTATGGTTAGCCACGATAAAGGGCTTAGGAACACTGAGGATACCCAGATGTATTCAAGGTGGGACGCAAGTGGTACAATCGATACAGCTTCACGTATTCTGTGATGCCTCAGAGACTGGATACGGGGTAGTAGTATATAGCCGGGTCCGTAGCGAGAATTCCATACAGTGCTCTTTAGTGACCTCTAAATCGAGGGTGGCTACCATGAAAGCAGTCTCCATACCACGCATGGAGCTAAATGCAGCAAGGCTATCGGGGCAGGACTGTTACATCGGTGAAGGGAGAGATGCGAGTGCACCTAGATAAGCTCACTTTTTGGACAGATTCCACAATAGTGTTATATTACATTGAGAACACCAAAGCAAATCGCTTGGCTACAATCCAAGAACTGTCAAGTCACAACAATGGAGACATGTATGCTCGGAGCATAACCCCGCCGACCTAGCCTCCAGAGGCACAACCTCACATGAGACACTAGCCGCCTGGTTTAGAAGACCAGGTTTTTTATGGCAACAAAAGGACCAGTGGCCGGAGTCAAGTAGTGGGCGGAAGTTAGATGCGATGCCAGAGTTCAAGGTAAAGAGTGCGGTGGTCAACTTTACGCAGAAGGAGTCGGGTATACTCCTGTTGTCCAGCCACTATTCATCTTGGTCAAGACTGTTGAGCGCACTAGCGTGGCTTACCAGATTGAAGACCTTCCTGAGTGCGAAGTCGCAGCCGAGCTTAAACGTAAGGCTACCCAAGGGCTCCTGAAGCTAGTCGAGTTGAGAGAAGCCGAGGCAGACCTAATCCGATCAGTGCAACGGCAAAGCTAACCAGAACAATTAGAGCGACGTTGGCTAAGAGGGAATACTCAAAACACAGCAAGGTCTTCGTGAAGCTGAAGGGCTTGAGCCCGATAATAGATGTGGGGATCTTGCGAGTCGGAGGGAGGCTATCGTATGCCCCTCGTTACCTTATTCAGCCAAACCCTATTAACAAAACCAATCTAATCATTCGTCATTATCACCTGTTGGAGAGGCACTCAGGGTGCTCACAAGTTCTAGCAGCAATTTGAAAGCGCTCTGGATCGTGCAGGATTACTCGGCGGTCAAGCGCGTGATCGGGGTATGCTTCGTCTACAGGAAGCTGCATGCGCGCGCACTGCAGCAATTGATGGCACCTGTATCCGCGGAACGGTTAGAGAAGGGTTGGAGCCGTTCAAGCTGGTTGGAGTGGACTACTTCGGACCGATGTTAGTGAAGCGTGGGAGAAGCATGGAGAAGCGGTACGGCTGCCTCTTCATTTGCATCCAAACAAGAGCAGTCCGCCTGGAAGTAGCTCACTCCCTTCATAATGGCCTTGATGCGATTAATTGTCCAACGCGGACCGCCATCTCATATCTACAGTGACAATGGCACTGTAGGCAGAGATAGCCGCGGCCCTCAAGAAATTGTCGCAGAAGTGTATCAACGACAGGATGCTGGCTTACGCCGTGCAGTGGCACTTCAACCGCCACTGGCTAGCCATAGAGAGGGGATATGGGAAAGAGTGATCCGTTCGGTAAGGCAGATCCTTAGATCCGTGTTGCAACTACAGACCATCGACGACGAGGTGCTGCTGACGGTGATGGCTGAAGCCGAATGTATATTGAACGACCACCCTTGGTGCCTGTGAAGTCAGACGTGAAAGATCTGATAGCGCTGAGTCCTAGCGATCTGCTGTTTCGCCCAAACGTTAGTTCAATAGTGCCTGGTACCACAACAGATGGATACTCGAAATTTTGGAATCAGGCGAACTATTTGACGGGGCTGTTTTGGAGACGGTGGGTGGATGAGTACGTGTTCACTCTCTTGGTAAGGCAAAAATGGCTCACAGTCCTTAGGAACTTGAGCGTGGGAGACGTCGTGATCCTCTTGGATGAACAACTCTTCGCAAAAGGTGGCCGCTGGGTATAGTAGACAGTTTGTAGGCTCTCAGACGACGGCGTTGTTCGGGCGGTACTAGTGCGGACGAAGGACGTAGTCTTACGGAGGGATATACGTAAGTTGTGTTTAATAGAAGGTTGCGAGTAGAGAGGCGGGTCGGTTGTCGCACCCGAGTCCTTAGAGGATTGGCCTATGCTGATGTAGCAAGAGTTAAAATTGTACTATTTCAGCTCAGCAAATGTAAGGAACAGCCGTAGGTTCGGTGAACGGTGGCGACAACCGTAAGTCTAGCTGGGGGTGAAGTTTAGGGGACGTTGAACCCGGTCCACAGAGAGTTGAAATCATGGCCGATTTTTTGGGCTGTGTAAAGAAATTCCTTGTGCATCTCCCAACTCCCCATCCCGCTACCTCCTACCCCCAATCTTGACTTGACCTTTTCTTTCTGTGATGTTCTACCACTTTGTCTGACTGCACTTTTGCATTGATCGTTTACCGGCGTGAGCGAGCGTGTTGTCCAGAGCAAGTTTCCTGTCCTATTTTGTATTCTAATAATCCTTTATAGTTTTGTTTGTCATCAGAAACTATCCATCTAATTAGAGGTCTCGGAGGTGTATTCAAACCTTTGAGGTTTGTATATCTGTACAGTTATTATTATTTTATCTTAGAATCGCATAATCCTTTCAGTCGAGAAACTTGGTTCTTGATTGTAATCGATTTG
>JALGAQ010000009.1:5404196-5421526 GCA_028829895.1 Sinotaia quadrata
AATAATAATAATAATTATTATTATTATTATTATTATTATTATTATTATTATTATTATTATTATTATTATTATTATTATTATTATGTAATGCTTGTAGTATTATCTCCTGAGTTGATTTCATATTGTAGATTTATGTTTGACGTATATCCTTGGCGTAAATTCGAATACACTTTTATGTTAGCTTCAGTCACGTATTGTGTTCTTTATTGAATTTGGTAATAATCCTTTTATTCCATTCAATTCTAATTGTAACATATTATTATTATTATTATTATTATTATTATTATTATTATTATATTATTATTATTATTATTATTATTATTATTAACACTGTCGTTAATTTTGTTTAAAAGGAAGAACAACTTGTGATTCACAACAGGAGATTAATTAAGTGGTCACAGAACAAGATTTACCAATTTAGATAAACATGACGGGGTTATAAAACGTGGGTTATGTCAATAAGAGGGCTGGGGTGCCAGCAAATTCAATCGGGAATGCACTGGGTTTTTCTTTTGCGCCACTCACCACATCGGCCACGATTTCAACTCTCTGTGACCTTGTTAAATCCCACCTAAAACCCCTTATAAGACTCCTGGTTATTGCCGCTGCAAACCAAACCTATGGCTGTACCGTACGTTGACTTCTAACTAAAATTGTGCATTTATAACTCTTGCTAGAACAACTGGGACTAGTCCTTACAGTTCTGAAAATGCCGTACCCAATATGTAGCTTGGGAAAGGGTATTTGTTCCGAATACGCATGAGTCACAACTGAGTTATTGAATCATTGGACTTTCCTGATTGAAGCAAATTCAATAAACAAAAGACGTCGCAAGTCCAAGTTTTGACTTCTGTACATCAACCTGGTTCAAGTACAATAGTTAGACAGGCTTTGGTCGTTAATTTTCATGGTATACAGATTGCTCAAATTCATCGTGGTATTTAAGACTGTGATAGCACCAGCCCATATTTTGATACTAGATATAATGTTACTAATAGGGCTTTTGAGATTGCACCTATTCAATTTTATCAGCTTCGTATTCCTAATCAATGTAGCCCTATCGATGTGCAGACTAATAATGTGCATTCACAAAATAAGTGGAGCACTAAAATGCGTCGGATATCAATGTGAACAATCAATCAGCGCACGTAAGACGGTACGCGTTCATTTCGCCTCCGCCCTTCTTGAATGTCTATGGTTCTACCCTATCCAAACCCGACCTAACCCAAATAGACTTTCCACAGGTTCGACCGGAATCCTAGGCATTATTGGAAGTTTATGCAACATTTACAATAATTGGTGAGCAGAAAGCATGGGACAACGGTCAAAGACTGGTGCAGCTCATGCACTATGTCAATAAGCTATATCTGAATGCTTTTGGAATGATCCCGAACGTGACTACGCCACTGAGCAGGAGATCCTTGGACACACTTGATAGGGAATAAATGGTGTCGAGGGTCAAAATCAAATATCTAAAAAGAAGGCTGAAGAAAACTCACGGCGACGGAGACTCGCTGACTATGCTAATGTAGCGCATCCACAAGCCTTCGCCTTGAACGCGTTTTCGTTTTTCACCGTAAAGTCTTTCGTGCTATCAATGAAACAGCTGATTAGCTTACTCACGATTTTTGTCCTAGTGCGGGTATTTATATTTCAGAAGCGTTTATACTGTAGCGCGTGAAAGCTGCCGTTTTATCGAATTAAAAGATACCGTTTGTGTCAGTCGTAAGTACCACTAACGTCGTAATAACCGAAGCAAGAAGTTGGTTAGCCCAACGTGGGTGGCTCGACACGACGTCCAAACTGACGCAAGGACACGCGCAAGATATATGGTCCATAGAGTAAACGACATACTCCACCACCCTCATTTGTTGTCAACGATCATTAGCACGTTGGTGTTCCGAATACCCTTAATGTTCGCGATCAAAAGCGCGAACTCGGAATCGAACCTTCGACTCATAGGTCGACAAGCCTGAGACCCTACCGCTAAAACATCCCGTCATGGTACTAGCCCTTCACGATTAGCTTGTCACACCCACCATATGTTCATCACACAACCACGTGCACGTTTAGAATACTATTGCCAACAAGATACCCCTTGAATTTGACCGCCGTTCTTAAAAAACGAAAAATCAAACAAATGTTTCATTTTTTTATTTGCTGTTTTCTTTTGTTCGCATTATTGTTTTACGTCTATATCGGTCTATCTTTTTTAGGCAGAAACGTTTTTCGTTTGCTTTTTATTTCAGACATAAACGAAGGTTTGACCTCAAGTGTAACGGCCGACAGAACTATATGGGGACAAGTTTCATACAATGTCTAACCACTGTCATGTAGAGCAACGATGACATGGAGATCCCTTAACTACTCGATTATCAGTGCCACCTCCATACCTGCGTCCAAAGCGGGACTAGACAATTACTTCAGAAATCAATCCAAGGAAACGTTTAGTTGAATATCATGGAAAATACCTTAAATACATTTTTAAAGATCTGGTAAAACTACCCGACTTCACCCCAAAAGAGCGAAGACGAGAGAATTTCTTTTTCTGCTATGCGTATTCCAAACTAAAAATGAAAAGTTATATGTATGAATTACGTAAAATAAGCTGGAATTCCTCTGGGACGAATGGCAACATCCATCTTTTGAATAACCTGAGAGATAACCCATCTGCGTTATGGCTTTCTGACATCGGCAAGCAGATAGAGGGTTATTAGTTGACCGTTGGTTATGGAAGCAACTGGACTGTTCGCAGACCGGATAGTGAAGCGGTTGAATTGAGATGGAGCGTACTGATTCTCACAGAGATTTATGATTTTGTTTCAGTTGGGAATTTATAATCGGGCTTGTTACTATGAAGCTGCTATACGTAAGGTCATGCTTGTTGATGGGCTGCAATTTAAATGAAATGAACCACCCATACAAGTTGTAAACAATTACCCTGTGTGAATTCCTCAATTGTCCATGCCGACAACCCGAACCCCATATTGACTTGACTAGTTGATACACCATCGTATGTTTTGCTACAATAGTAGCGGTTGTTCTGTGACCGCTTGACTCTTATGCTGGTATAAATTACCAGTGACCACTCCTTGTTGAATAACTTTATTAATTGTTTTCAGATGTGTATTTCATATTCATGATCCATTATGCAAGAGTTGTTCAGAGTGTATATTCAAACGTTCGAGGTTTGTGTTTTGACAAGTTATTGAATAGCATATAATTGTCTTTGGAAGAAATTTTTTCTTGATGGATATCTACCGGTTTCAAGTTACCTGCAACTGCAGATAATTTTATCTGGACCAAGTTTTTTACAACTTGGTCCAGATGATACACAATTTAGCTGTGGGATCACTGTTAAGGATGACGTCGCAGTACGCATTTAATGACAGCAGAGAAGGTATGAGACACTGCAACTTGGCGAACGATAAACAGAACAGAAATATCTATTAATTTCAGGAAAACAAAATTAAAACTATTGAAATTGAAAATCAGGTGTGCAGTTATCAAAATGGGACAAAGGCGAAACCGACAAATAGGAACGGGTGTAGGCACATGCTGCATTTGAAACCGAAGCATAGGTGTAAATAATAACCAGGGAATTTGAGATAGGTGAGGTCACAATCACCAGAAATTTGGGTCTCTCTAAGGAAGAGTGCAGATGCTGCAGAAGGGGATAAGAGGTGGTGGACAGAATTACCGTTACTATCCTATCCCCCTATATTGCAGAGCATAAATTGAGCGTAAGAGAGGATCGGCGATTCTGTATTTTGTAAGTAATCATATTGATTAATAGTACTGGCAAATCAACCAAGGGGATCGGAGTGGAAAACCACTTAAGGCTCCTAAAGGTTGAGAGATGGTACTTTACCGAACAGTAGCGTTAGCCTCCTCCGTCTGCATGCCTTACCAGCAGTTCCATCAGATAAGCCCTGTAGAAGAATCCCAGATTCATCCCATCCATCCCACGACAATTCAAACCCTGTCAATACCCTTGCTTTCTTTGTTATTTGTCCCCGACCCTTGTTTTAATGTTAGCTTACGTCATCATGCTTTACTCAGTTTGACTTTCACCGTGTGACATTAGAATGCTAAGAGCGTTTGCTCCGAGGTAACTCGATTTATTTTACTTATTACATTGACGATTACTTATAGCGGATAACCGTATCACCAGTGATAATCCTTTTCTTTTCGTTAACTTTACCAGTTAACGTGAACCTTTGAGGTTATGCATAAATTTTTATTATTGATTATGCTATAGAATAGCGTAAGACGTTCTGACAGAATAAACGTATTTTTGTTGGCCGGGACTTGCGCATATCTCCAGGTTTATCAAAATTCTGAGGCTCTTATCAAAGGAAAAGAGATTCAATTCTCAAAGCAACTACCAGGATCTGTACTTTGATTGACGAACTCTGAGCTGCTCAAAAACCTTGATCGACATCCAATACGTGGTTTGGATACGAAATTTTGGCTATTGAACAATCCATAGAAAGGATGTTTGCGCACAGCAGCGATACTGGTTCGGAAGAACACAATTAGACGTCCGAGAAGACCCGCCAAATATCCGTTTCTATCCCCTTTGGTTATATGGCTAGTTCATGTCATAAGTTAGATAAGGATAGTAACGTTATGTCTCCTGGTAGTCGTTACGGTTTAAGTAACGACGGTGCCCTGAGTAATAGCGATAGCGAAGTTCTTAAATGCCATCGAGAGGACCGTGCAGAATGGCCGAAGCAAGAACGAAGACAACTCGTTACAGAATCGTCCGAGGATGATCTGAGCGAGAAGGAAGACGAAATCTTATCCCGATTGCATCAGCTGCGTCTAAAGAACAAAAAGCGTCTCACAAAAGGAGAAACCGAGCCTCACGCACGCACGATCTCTAGAGAGACAGACCAGCCCGATTTTCAGGTGAACGATGAGCTGCAACACGTACAAAGGTACGTAATCCAGTCGCCTACGCCTCCCCAAAACAGCTATGTCCACACCCTGTACAGATGTAACCCTCTCCGAATAGATTTCTCACGATTCGATGAAAACACGCGGCATTACTGAGAGTTCATACAGCAGTTTCAATGCTTGATCAAAGAGAGAGTGGCGGATAGTGCGCACAGGTTAATGCACTTAATCAATCAGTGCTCAGGACAGGCGCGTGGGGCCATATCCGAATGCTTCGGTGGGGATCCGGACAGCGACTACGCGATGGCAAAGGACATTGTTTGGGACACCTATGGGCATCTGGTCACTACCGTCATAATAGCTGCCCTATTTAGAGGACTAAAAGGGCGCACTACGACGCAGATTCGCTGAGCGGGTTGGCCATTCGGATGCGTAATTTCCAGCTGGCTCTAAGACAGAGTGGATGGGAGGCTGAGATGGACACACTCGCTAACCTAGAACGCATTGTGTGTATGCTACCCGACAGTTCTAGGCACAGGTGGGCGCGATTGGCGGCGAAGAAGGCAGATGTCAACGAAAACGTAAATTTCTTGGATCTCTGCGCAGTACTTAAGAAAGAAGTACGTGTAAGGTGCGTGGTGTTCGGCAAATTCATGGAAACATCGAAGGCACCTAATAGACCATTTCCAGACAAACGTAAGTCGTTTTGACACCTGACCCCGTAGGGCAGGGGTGGAAGGGAGACCATTCTCGACAGCGGGAAAAGAAGTGTCACGCCTGCTCTGCCGAAGGCTTCATGAACTAGAGTCCTGTCACGCGTTCCTCACAATGACTCTAACTCAAAGGCTGTCTGCGGTGTGACGTTATGGTGCGTGCTACGCATGTCTCAGGACCGTTCACGATTGCGAAGTATGCTTGATAGATAAACACTGAGGAGCAGATGGATGCGAATCGCATCAACATCGCTTGCTGCGTTATGCAAAACCTGAAAGAGAGGTCTGCCGTGAGGTTAACACGTGTGGTTCGACCAACTTGGTCACTGACAGTAAAGTCTCTTTAGGCGTGCTACCGGTTGGCATAGTGGGTCCGAAGAAGACACTGGTGATTAACGCGTTTTCGGATACCGGCTCCGATGTTACGTTGATCGATGATAAGATATCCCGACCCCTTGGTGTCAATGGAGTTAAGACGTTTCTGAATATCTCGAAGTTCGCAGGCTCCACTTCCTTCAATGTTAGCAAATACAGCTTGAAGTTTATCTCGACAAGCGGTAAAGGTCGGGTGGACTTCCCTAATGCATTTAGTGTCTAAGTTGCCGATAGGATGCGCGTCTAACCCGACTGTTGATTACGTCAGTATGTAGAAACACCTGAAACATGTTGACCTCCAGAAACTTCCACAATCGGACATTAAAATCCTGTTTGAATCAGACGTACTGGACGCCCACAGACCCTTGGAATGCCGGTCGGGCAAACCGAAGGAGCCTTATGCCGTTTGTACAAGGCTGAGTTGTTCTTTGCTAGGGCCACTTGGGGAACTTGGGCACGCACTCGAAATCCATCGATCTCGCTCTACGCCGAACTATTAGTTGGATCTCCCTCGCCGCTAATGTCAACGTACCTATTTTAGAAGCAGACGTCCTGCCCCATAACAACTTTATGGCTCGTCGAACATTTGTCAACTTACCACAGCATTGTTTTCCATAAGCCAACATACACAGTTAACCTCATCTACTATTGGACAGGCACTCAGTTCAGTAATAATATGGAGATGTCGTCCGTGACTCCCACACATTTTAAGCCAAAATTGTATAACGGGAATACTGAAGAACATGCCTGTTTCATATGACTAACCCTATTCTCTCTACTTATAAGTTAACAATGCGGACAATTACAAAACCACATATGGATAAATAACTAGTTACAAACCAATCATTCCCCATTATCTACCATTGCATACCCTGTGCTATGTTTAATATTGCACGTTGTACTTCGTTACCCGAATACACGATTTTTGCACATCATCTTGTTCTCTCTGTTGCGCGGTGCATTGTGCTCATTATTAACATGATCTGTTTACTGCAAACTCCCCGTTACTTGCTCGGTTACTATCTTTCTCAACTTTTCAGCACTAAACTCTTCGTTCTACCCACATCACTCGGCTTCTCATTACGCGGCCTAGGTTTAACTGTGAAACACTCCGCGCATCACATCTCTACTCGTGTCCACCATTCTGCTCACGACCGCACAGAATTGCTCCGGAAAAGTTAGCTGTTTCCATGAAGTATTTCGAGCACATTTTAGAACTCGGCAACATTGGCCCATCCAGTTACCCCTGGTCATCATCCCTGCATACGGTGAAGCAAAAGCGCGTTGGCGACTGGCATGCATGCGGTAATAATTGAGAACCGCTCAACCATCCCTAACACGTATCCCATCCTACACATTCAGGACTTTGCGCTTACGTTGCGCTGCAAACGTGTTTTCTCAAAACTGTACTCATTAGAGCGAAGCACCAGATCCCCATGGATGCAGAAGACATCCCGAAGACTGCCTTCACAACCACTTTCTGACTGTTCAATTTTTTCTTGTGTCATGCGGTCTACACAACAAAGGTCAAACATTTCAAGGGTTTATGAATGAAGTCTGCGTTCATTATACTTTGTCCTTGTATATATACACAAAGACATAATCACTGGCACTAATCATAAATAACATAGCGTTCATATCCATCCATCGCCTATGGCATTGTGATTAATTTGGTTAAATGGTTATTCAGAGCTTCCTCCATCGAATTCATTGAACATCGTATTTCGCGTAATGAAATTTTGTCCACTTCGTGGTAAACTTTCTTCAATCCAGGATCATCCAATGCCAGCATCACTGGGTCAACTTCGATGATTTCCGTCATCATGAATTTTCTATTAACGTTTCACCTCATACTGTGTACCAATTTTCCAAGCCTTATCAGACTTGCTCCCAAGGACAAAGCTGGATTTGATTTGAACATCAACGCTCTGAAGGCCTTCGATAGGAAGAAAATAACAAAAATTTTGAACGCAAGATAATATGGAGGTCGTGCACAAAGATAAAATAGTCTATGATCAAGTACGTTACCTTGAGGAACCCCTGAATCAGCGAGGCTTTCTTCCGAGTTAGCATCCCCATGGCGACAAGCCAACTACGTCCATTAAGACTTCGATACGACTCAATAGCTTAAAGCCTATGTCGATGATGATGAACTTCCTTAGGGGTGTATCATGATAGACTTCTTCAAAGGATTTGCTAAAATCGGTCAGTTTTGCATAGACAGGAAATTTCTTTTCTCTAGATGTACACCAGTTCTCCCTTTGCAACCATTGGGTTGATAACACAAGATTTCTCTTTGGTAATATTGTATTGTTCCAGACGAAATAGACGATTTCGTTCAAGATATTGATCAATTTCGCAGCGAAGAATCTTTTCCATCTCATTGAGTAAAATAACGTTCATGCATACCGGTCTATAGTTAGCTAGAATACACTGTTTTACATCCCAGGATATGAATTTAATAATCCTAACCCTCCAATTCAATGGCAGCACACCAGCATCCAATGAGCGCTAGTGAAGCTATTTGGGAAGCGATCACAAGGCAAGTGTTTTAGAAGGAAGGGATGGACAAAATCAAGACATGGAGATTCTCTAGAGTTCACTGTACTAAGCAACTTCTCGAAGGAAGCAGCAGACATTGTGAAATGATTTGGGGATGTATAAAACGAAGGTTGTGCTGAGGATGGTTGGCACCCGGACACACCCGACCTTGAAGTTCACTTCCTTTAAAAACTCGTTGAATGCTCCGACCTTAGCTTCGTCACTTTGTCTCATTTCCGAAGGTGCAATAACAGATAAGGGATACCACCGTTCTAACGGATTGTGCGGTTGACATAAGCGTGGAAACTCTTTGGGTACTAGTCTAAATCAACACATTTGACCTGGACTTGAGGCAAGGCCCATAGTTTGGGTCACAGATGTTCGTAATGATGTTTCCGTGTGAGAATTCTGATTACTTAACTGTCGTTGGTTTTCGCTGGAGTTCAGATTCAATGTTTGTGGTTTTGTAACATTGCTTCATTCAAAGCAGCTTAAATTCTGAAGTAAAATCCATAGCGGCTCCACGGGAAGAACAATCACATATGATAGTCATGCTAAGTCGATGAACCATAATATTATAGACGTTGGACATACTTTTCATAGAAATATTATTCGTTGGACGAAGGCCTTGTAGATTTTGCTGATATCTACGCGCAAAGATCTTTTTCTTCAAAAGCTGAAATCTTTTTAGAAAAAAAATCTTTCTTATGTCTTTATCTTAAGTAAACATACATTAAAGACAACATAACATAAAAAAAACTTGAATATTAATTCAGGAGTGTTTATTCGTTATGTTAAATTTATATGTTCGAAGAAATCTTTGATGTGCGAACGGAAATGTTCGTTGAGGCAACTATTTGGTTATTTACTCCTGCTTGCTTTAGAGCCAAATTTAATTGCGCATTGTTTCGGTGGAACTTACATCTTTTGTTTAAATTGTTATCGGTTCGCGTAAATCTTTTATTCACGTGTTAAATATTTCGAAGTGTGCATTTGCAAGCTTTTATCTGCGATTGCAACAGAGTCGTTACCGTGCCCCGATATAATAAATGATTTAAAATGATATCTTAAATTCGTATTCTGTTTACCGCATTTGAGACATCTGCATTTCAAACTATGGAACGTAAACCCGATTAGCGCCGTTCAAAAGGCCATTTTCTTGAGGGGGTATTTTATGCTACTTTAGAGGGATAGCACGGGAAATGGATGCAAGTCAAAATTGTATGTTTCGAATATACACCCAAACAACCTTTATACGAGTAGATGACTATTTTAAATAAAGATAACCGTGAAAGTTTTATTAGTGTTATTCGTTCAATGCTAGTTAATAGGTATTCTAGTCAATACCTTAGTTGGGCCTTCAGAGACAAAGGGGTCACCAAAAGAACAATAGGGGTATGAAACGCATTTCAGATCAATTGGAGCAAGGTTAGGCGTGCTAAAATTGGAAATAAGGAAATAAACTGGGGTATTCTTCTACAAGGTGACTGTTAATCGATTTGATGTAGTAATGGATATGGTTAAAGACACTCTGAGATATCCACGAAACTTATGTGTAATCTAACCCCGATGTGACTATGATTAAATCAGAACGCCTTGCGTCACAAATGGATGTGTATAGGGAAGTCGATGTGGATGGATTTGTCTTTGAAGTAGAAGGTGAACGTTTGTGGCACACAGGATAATTAGGGCAAGTAAAAATCGGCAAATAATGTTCACATCATACTTGCTCGGTGCTCACACCGTTGAAGAACTGTTGCTGAGCAATTTGGCATATGAAGGTGCAACGGCAACTCTCACAATTGGATTTGCTAAAGTATACAGGCAACTCCGACAATACATCCCTGAAAGTTTTAGAAGGAACGAAAAAGCTCTCAAATTGAGTAAGCAAAAGAAAATTGTTCGTGTACCAATTGTATATTTCCACCGAGAGACGAATACCGTTGCGCACACAGGTGAAGGTAGCTCAGAAAGTTGTAGCAAGCTCCTATCCCCTTTGCGGTTGACACGCGATCAGCAACACTTAACTCATGGAACTTGAAACATTCGGTATGGAGATGTGATCCATCGCATATGCGACAACTGTTGGTGGTAGTTACCGTTTGGACGGAGCACAGAAACGCTCCCTTTGGTTCTCTTTCCCTATAATTCATCAGCGATGAGGTATTTCGAAGTGAACTCTGTTCAGCAATCTAGCCATATCGACTGCTCAATACTCTAGCTGGATTCGACACGAACGTAGTAAGGTATTTGAACGTTGATTCCAAGCCACCATGCATGATTCTGTCGGATTCATCCGCCCCACGAATTTGAACAACATGTTGTGGGTTAACGTACAGCGGTTCCAACATAATACGAGCTTCGTCATATCATCCGGAAGGTGGTAGTATCATGCAATACTCAACTGCACGTTTTGCCTTAACCCTATAGTAGTACAAGATTTGAAGTAGAAGCTCTCGTGGATCAACGACTCTCGAATCAACGTAATGCCAAAACTGTGTTATCAACTGCAAGTTCTTCAACGGGTTAACATCAAAATAACACAGCTCCAATCTGGGCAGTGTAAAGGTATACGTATTACTATCAAAATATTCTTCATGATAACTACCGCCAAGTTGGTGGCAGCGATTACGGGGAAGTTTCATGTCTTGCTGCTTGCAATCTTCAGCGTAACCACTCAATATACGATTTGCACCTATCGCCTCATCCTCGAATTCTAGATGCTTATCAACCAACCTATTCGCAAACATTATAGCTGTAATCCAATAACAAGAGTCTCAGAATTTTAATGAACCTGGAGAGATTCGGAAGTCACGGTAAATAAAAATACGTTTATACTATCGGAAATGTCTATGCGATTCTACATCATAACCAATAATAAAATATATATACATTGCCTCGAAGGCAAAACAACTAGCGCAAAGGGAAAGAATGTCAACAGCGAAACAGGTGTTGGGTATAAACAATTATCAACACAGTAATAAGGTGAAGTTAGCAACCGTAAGTCACACGGTGCCAATTAAAAATATCAAAGTGGGATGACGTAAACCAACATTAAAACAAGTGTTAGTGGTCAATGGCAATTCCAGGGTTGGGGCTTGTGTTGGATGGAAATAAATGAGTCGCGATTCTTCTACCCCGCCCAAAAATCGGTCACGATTTCAACCCTCCTTGAAGGCCATCTCTTATCAGTTTATTCGGACCTTTCTATAAGACCAAACTTTCTTATGCCGCGCCTAAGGCTACTGTCCTTGTTTCGAACTACCGCCATCCTCACGCGCCGTCACTCAATACTTCACATGTCTCCACCACACCCAGCGGCCAGCTATCGCGTGGTATCTGGTCGTTGAACAGCAGCACCACATCGCCTGGACGAAGGTTTCTTTGCTTCAGTGGTTATTTCTGCCTCACCATCAAAGTAGGCACGTATTCGTTGACCCATCGTTGCCGGAATAACTCCGTCAAATAGTTCGCCTGATGCCGCCGTTTCGCGTAACGTGCGGTCATAGTTGGCGGTACAATAGATGTAACGTTCGCGCGGAGATGCAATAGGTTATTAGGCGATAGGGCTATCAGATACTACACATCGAATTTTACTGAGACCGTTGGTCTGCTGTTAAGGATACGCTCAGCTTTGGTGATTATTGTCATCAACACTTCGTCACTAACAGTCTGCTCTCGGGACAGCGAATTGATAACCAGCTTCACTGATCGCATTACTCTCTCTTATATGCCACCTCGATGACTCGTGAGCGGGAATTAAAGTATCATTGCACCGGATACGCTAAGAGAGAGAGAAACAACTTAGGGCTGATATGAGTTCAACTTCAGCGTTACTGCCATTGTCACTAAGCATTTCCTAGGGCGAACCCCGCCGGGCGATGATTATTTTGGGCACTAAGATGAAAGAATCTGTGTTCAGGGACTGAGCCACTTATGAGTGCACCGCGCGTGTTTGTTGGCACGTAAACAAACATCTGTATCGCAGTTTTAGGCTTCTGTCGCGTTTTAGTGCCGTCGGTCGGAAGCAGTATGATACCTACCAGTTTAAATGGATGCCATAACCCCTGCGTTCTTGCCACCAGTAACGTCGCCATGATTTACTGTGACGGCGGCGTCTGCAATCTGCGAAAAACGAAACAAGCTCCGATGATTTCTTTGACTGCGGCGTAACCTTGTACGATATAATATCGTTTGCGAATAGCAGCTAGTACTTTGGCACAACCAGTGTCCAGTGTGGTAATGCCGAACAGTCAGTTTTTTCACTTGATGCACCTTCGGCAGGATTATGGGGTGAATACTATGCAGCCTATCGTAGTTTTCCACCGACGCGCAAGATGCCATTCTGTAGGATCGGGTTCAAGCCTATAAAGTTCACAATGGTACGTCTGTTTTCTGGGTACGCGCCTGATGCAAGGGCCGACATTTCTACTAGTTATGATTGTATTTGTACTCCGCGTATAAGGACGATCTCTGCGTTTCTTAGTTCATCTAGTTTGGGCAAGCCTCTGGGTGCCTCTCTGGGTTCTTCGAAACGGCTATTCGGAGAAAGGTCTTGAATCTTGCGAACCATACAATTGACTTTAGCAACTTTATCCAATCACAATAATGCTCAGCTACTCGCATAATACCAGAGCTCCTTGTTATGACACTGACCGGCGCGAACTTGACTTTCCACTCTGGTTCCTCTGCAGGTGTCTTGCCACGTTCAAGTGCGAGCCAGTTATTTTCTTCATGCCACAAGAAATTTGGGCCATTGAACCAATCAGACATGGTTTGATGTGATGTGGTTCCTCTTGAAACTATTCGGCTGGATTTGTTCCGACCTCATATGTCGCCATTGTTCTGGTCTAGATAGTTCGCGGATAGTGGCTAAGCGGTTGGCCACGAAAGTGCTGTAACGCGCATGCGTTCTCCATATAATTCAAAAAGATCGTCGAGTTGGTGCAATATATAGTCTCGTCAATCTTTTCTACATTTCCTCCCACACGAATCTGGCTGCCTGCATGGCTAACCTGGCTGCATTCAACTCCATCCTTGGTAGCATAACGATTTTCAGAGGAGCCACTCTTGATTTATATGTTATCAGCGATCAATGTATACGATCTTCTTCTTTACACCGAAAATTACTTCACTGTATCCAGGCTCCGATGCGTCTCTGAACAAAAATAACTGGGTTTCTTCGGCATCGATCGCTCCTCGTCCGAGACGCTTAGGTATACAAACGGCGTCGGAATCTTCCATGGTGGAAAACAAAAATCTCCACTACTTCAGCTCCTCCAGATTAACAGTTGCACCCCAACCCAAGCGTTGCTTGCATATACTTTTGAAGAAATGCCTTCGCCGGTAGAAGTACGGGTGCCACTAGGCCAAGTGAGTCGAAGAGCATAGAACTCTTAGTAGACTCAACCGTGTTATCCGTATCTAAATTATGACATGAACTAGCTATAGAACCAGAGGGGATAGAAATGAAGATTTGCCGGGTCTTCTCATTCGTTTAGTCGCGTTCCTGCGATCCAGCTTCACCGTTGTTCGTAGATATTTTCTTGTTTGGTCGTTTACGAGCCAAAATTTCTTATCGAAACCAAGTTTTTGATATCAACTACGATTTCTGCACAGCACAGAAGTCGTCAAATTCAATAATCATGTGTTCAAAAATTGCAACTCCTAACCAATAATAAGAATCTCAGAATTTCATTGAACCTGGAGAGATGCGGAAGTCACGGTAAGAAAGAATACGTTTATTCTATCAGAAATGTGAATGCGATTCTACATTATAACCCATAATAAAATATATGTGCATTACGAATCGGGATTCTTCTACGAAAATATGTTCTACTTTTACGAGTCCGGAGTCTAGAATGCCGGGAAACGTATTTCTCCCAGAACTACACTTCGAATTTATAGACTCAGAACTGCCAGTATCAGCAACAAGGTCTGACCTGGCCTCTGTGGAGGCTCTCCCATGTGTCCACATCAAACGTCTGTTCTTTGATATGTATATGAAGGCCGAACTACGTTTTCCCGTTATATCCGAAAGTTTGAAATTGATAACCGTACGTTTCCTTCGAGAGACGCGAATACAAAATTTTCGTCCGAATTTCAAACTGCAAAGCAACGAAGACTGCGTATTATTCTGTTCTATAGCAATGAAAGCATTTATAAACCAAACCAACCTCAAATGTGCGGGAACCGCTGAAGCAACTGATATAGCGAAGGAACAGACCGAATAAATATCTCAAGTTAGATTCAAAAGTAAGGTTAGCAAATAAAAGGAGAATGTTACCTTCAAAGACTAAAATACACAAGACTCGCGTAAACTGCGAGTGGTCAATCCAAAGTAATAACAATCGTCAAGGTCATACAATGAACAACGACGGAATAAGAAAAATTTGTGCAAGCGTTGGGAAATGAAATTAGTCTTGCACGCGACAATGGGTAGAAGAATCTCAACTGACATAAGAATAGATTGTAAAGCAATCAGGAAAAATGTTAATGTCTTTGTGTAAGAAAAAGAATGACGACTCTTCAAATGGTGCTTGTGGATATGCGGTTTCGAAACAAGGTGAACGTTACCAGATGTACCTCAAAATACGATTTTATATACGATGGAAACAAATGTTATGATGGGCCCTACGGTGTCAATGAATTTGTAACAAGGACCTTGTGTATGTTGGTGTGGCATTCATATAACAGTAGAACGAGTCATTGAAAGTATGGCGTCGAACTCTGGAGCAGTACGATTAGCTGAATTGTTGGTGAAGTCTGGCGGGGCGGACGCACTTGAAATAACTGGTATTGACAAGCAATCGGCAACGACGTTGTCTGTTTCGATGTGTCTAATATCTGAGATGTACTGCGAAATTAAGTTCAAGCTTCGCGTAGCACAATCAATCAGTTGAAGTAAAAATTGCACGTGTTTGCTGCATCTGATCCGTAAAAAACATGAACACACATTGCTCAATTTTTTTCGAAAGTATCGAACGTTCAGATAAGTGGCCAAGTATTTACACCAAAAGTTGCAGCAAAAGATTTATTGGAATAAACTCACTAAAAAACGCGAGTAGTTTCCAAATATCAGAATCGAGCTGCTGTAGAATTGGATCCACCGATATATTTGAGGCCCCAATCATAATCCTGATTGGTGGTGCAATAATAGCCAGTATGAGAACATCCTAAGTGCAGACGCGCATCCGATGGAAGGCTTTCTTCATGACAATTCTGCTGAAGGACAAGTTGCCTGATAACGACGAAGGTAAATAGTTGAAACATGGAATCCGACTGCAGTGGGGGATCATGACATCGTTTAGCCCTCTAGATTTACTGCACGGATTTTAATCCCAGGATCGTGTTTGACAACCATGAGAGATGGCGACGACCTGTGATTTCTTACAGACGAGACACTTCCCGGTACAACTTCCGGGTCGCCGCATCAATTTGTGATGGAAGCAAGAATGGAGAAGGTAAGATGTCCACGGCACTGTAAAGAATCTAATTCCATTGTTATTACGAGTAATCAGAACGCCGTTCGTAACAAGTGGGTGTGTACAGATATGTCTATGTGTACAGATAAATTATTAAAATACAAGCGGAAAGTTACTATATTCAATTCACGCAACGAATTCACGCAAACAAAAATCAACGACTAAAGTTCATGTCATATTGCTGCATCGTACTTGATCTGCGCTCAAACCCGTGGAGAACGTTTGCTGTACAAAGTGGTACCAATTACAATTCTTTATATTAATGTGCCACGGCAACTCCAATAATTGGATACGCTAGAGCATGTAGGCAAGTCTAAGAATGTATTCTGGGTACCACCGTTTTTAATTTCGAATCAACTTGCCAGAGCGAAAAAATAACTGCTGAAATTTCAGGAAGTCAAATATCTAAGACGAAATCGGTAGAACACTAAGAGAAGTTATCAACCAATTTAAAACTCATGAAGTGAAGATAATCATATAGGTTCGTCTCTAAAGAGGTAGTACTCTCGCAGATGTCAATAAATCAATAAAAACAATAAAAACAATAAAAAGCAGTAAAACAAAACAAAACAAAAACAACAATCAAAATAGAGGTGAAATGCCGGAAGTGAATATAATCGATTTAATCAGATAAATATAACAACATGCAATGGATTCATCTCAGCTCTCTATGATTAATAATAATAATAATAATAATAATAATAATAATAATAATAATAATAATAATAATAATAATAATAATAATAATAATAATAATAATGCTTTATTTACCCCAAACGGGATGAATTTTCAGCAAGGTACATGAATTTCAGTAATTACAAAAATAAACTGTTTATCCATCATGTTGTCATGCACTGTTTTTGACATTTAATACACGAGTTGTATACTCAAACCGACCAAATACTCCAGTTAAACACAGCTCCTGCGTCTTGATTATCCGTATCGGGATTACATTTAACTGTGATGTTTTTTTTTGACGTGTGGCCAAATTATAGACCGCGCCACATATTGTAAGCAACCTCAAAAGAACTGGAAACGTTTGAAAGCACCCTCTTAGTCTAAAAATGTATACAACCATTTTCTTAGTCTCTGAATCAAAGAAGTGCTGTAAAGCCTAATGCATACTCCATCTGATAAAACATACTATGAAGCAATTAGAATGAAACTGTCTCTGAAATTATGAAGTCCGAACTGAAGAACATTCAAGTCCTAACCAAATTGCTGTAAATCATGCATACGTTAGATAACCAATGAAAACGGATGAATTATTCGCATAATAAACTTGTGTCAACCGTGTAGAACTCTCTTATTTTTC
>JALGAQ010000009.1:5421626-5443024 GCA_028829895.1 Sinotaia quadrata
TATGCTTTAATGAAACGATGACAAACAATCGAAGCGAAGGCTTGTGAATGACCTACATAGTACTATTCTTGAACACGAACAAAATAATTAATGATATGCAAAGGATTAAAGTTTAATAAAGTCTCTTCAGACTATATTGACGTAGTCTTTGACAGTAAAATTTAACCATTGAACAAAGCCTCAAGCTAAGATTGGTAGGTTTTCAATGATATTCTACTGATCTCATTTGCACAAAGTTTAACAGGGAAGACAAATTTCACTGGCAACAACAAATAGACTACATTGCAACTAAACTGGTTGAATATATGATTAGTTTACCATATACGGTTGTCCGAACATCACCCCTATGATAACGAGAAAGCTAATACGCATTCCTGAAAAATAGATTTCTCAAGAGCATTTAGTAAGCTAATATAAAATATATGTTTTGCTAATGCATTAAAAAACAAAACCCGGTAGCGAGAGTACCAAAGTAGTAAAAAAAACCACCCGCAAATCATAACCTAATTAAAAGCCTTAAACTAACCCTACATCTGAACATAATCTTAACCCTGGCGAAAATGCTAATGGTAAACGAAAAACCAACAAAAAACATAACTCAAAGCTCCCAACTTAAGCAAAACCATGAATTGGGCCTCAAACGAACACAAAATGACGCGATACACAAGATTAACTATATCAAAAAACACCCTAACTTAGACCAAACCCTGAACCTTTGTAAAAATTCTATGAGTAATCCCAGTTAAATCTTCAAAGAAAATACCATAAACACAGCCATAAACCAAACCCTAATCGTGCACGAATGCTTGATCCTGAACATCAACTATAAATGTGCCACTGAAATCATATGAGTAGACGAATGTAAACAAAAAAAACCTAAACCATGCAATAATAACTTTATGGATCAATAAATTTAACCTTAACGTTGATAAAAACTTCTAAGTAATTCTCAATAAATAGGCACAACACTGAAAATCACAAAAGTAATACATGAAAAAATAAAAGTCACTTGATAATGTACATCGCACATACCCCAAAATGGGGATAACAAGGACTTGTTTTGGGACATGTTCCTTACGAGGTAAGATAAAACAAATCTTTTATGCAAAATATTTCCCAAAAGATTTTATGATTAAATGTAGATTGATTTTCTAAACATTTCAAAAATACGTATATATGAACTTCGGCGAAATTTCCACCATGGTGGTTTTCCTTATTCTTCTTATTCAGTTTGTTCTTAAGAGAAATCGCTAGCATTAATTTTAACAATATTTATATCGACGGATCTATGTTAAATGTCGGAGATATATTTCTGGTGCTCACTATTTAACAAAAGAATCAGGTTGACTGGGTATTTCTGGCCATATAAATCACGATAAACATGGCAAACTTTGTTTGAAATTGGAGAAAAACTACAGTGGTGTGGCTATCGTGTCAAGTTGCCAATACTACAATATATAACATAATATCAGTCATGAACCACATAAAGTCATTGCATTTATGTGTTGATTTATGTATTCAATCTAATAAGAATGTAATGCACAATAAAAAATTAACCAATCACATTTTGTCAGATGTTCAGATATTTGACGATAAGGCAGCATTTCCTACACGAAGATCGTTCTAGCTCACAAGTGTAACTTGTATTTAGGTCAGATAGGATGGTGTGCATAAGTGTTCGCTACATTCTTCAGATATTGATATCCACGCAGAGTGAACCATTTTATTATTGGCGGACTGCTTCTTGTCACTGGCTTCAAAGCTGAATATGTACGCTGGATATGAAAGATCTCCAAACACGTCGAGCCCCAATGGTCTTTATTTCTACCAAGTATTATTGAGAAATCATCATTCAAGTATCAATCACCACGGTCTGGTTTTCATTGGTCGTAGCTGGCGTAGTTCATTGTAATCGGAATCCGTCGAACTATTTTCATAACTCATTATATATTTTCCGTATATAATGTTATGAAAAATTATAAAACTATTTTAAAAATATATAATTTGGTCTTTCGCATTCAGAAAAATTCCCAAAAAGCATAGACTATGAAAACGGAGTGTGAACTATTGCTATATCAATCGCATTACTCTTGTTCACCCGACCATTTTTCAATCTCATTCCTTTTGAAAGTTTAGTTGAAAATGTTTACTACTACGAATATTTTATTTAGGCATTTAATATGTTTAAACTGGAATTCAAATATGCAGTGTTTTATCGGAAAAAAGTAACAAGTTTAATACTAACTGCAATTGACTCAATTACTTTTGCTTAGATGCAACAGGACGGAATCTCTCAAGATAGCACGGGGCGTACGTATCAATCCGATCGAGGATCGAACCTTGCACTTCTTTCGTGCCAGCCGGTGCTCTAACCACTGAGCTATAACGGCCCGCTGAGGCTTCGTTTGTAACTAAAAACTGCCAGTAGGCAGTCCACACGACTAATGAAGAGATGCTGGGCATTGCTTATCACGATCTATCATGAGTAAGATTCTCCAATAGGAAATTTCCTCAACGTTCAACGGGCCGGCATAGCTCAGTGGTTAGAGCGCCGGCTGGCACGAACGAAGTGCAAGGTTCGATCCTCGATCGGACTGATGCGACCTGCTGATGATCTCCAATAAGAGTGAAACGCATGCATCCAGGTGCTTCCTGTGAATGTTTTCGGGAAAATACTGGCGGATAATCTTACTACCGATAGACGAGGCTTAGAACATCCTAGAAGATCTCGCTGATAAATGGTGTTAGAAATGCAACTAAATAACTACACTGCATTGCCTCATAAATTATTCCACCATTGTCTATTAAAACACAAAAAATTTTAAAGGAGTTTATACTTAACGAGCAATTTGCTGTTCGTACGATCAAATTTGTTAAGCTAAAATGTTGCAAAACGGTTTGAAACTGTGTCACCCGTGAATTCGATGCATAAGTTTATTTATTTTACTATAAAGGACAAGAAGGCAAGTATGCACATCAATTCTTATTATTGGAAACAATAATAAAAATGCACAATGTTGGGCCAAACTTTTCTCTGCATATCATCAGGTGCATACTGCAGATAAACTGTTCTATGGAAAATTGGAGGGAGGTAAAGATGAACAAACAAAATTACAACCACACACAACAATCAAAGTTCACCAATTTAATGACAGAGTTACGTATAGGTCTTTGATTATGTATAATTCTGGACAGCGTTTGCTGACTGACCAAGTCAAATGCCTTGTTAAGGTCAAGACAGTTACTAGGTAAACGTGTCCAGTGGAGGTGTTAAGCGTCAATCCGAGCGTTATACTTTGCAGATTTTTCGATAGACGTCAAAAGAGTGCTTCACACGGCAAAGCCTACATCATGTTGACGAGCATCGTTGAGTTCCTTTCATTGTCAATAGAATGTATATTACCAAACATATTCCAGTAACCTGGCCTTTTGTAGTGCAGCGATATCGATAATCAGTCGCATTTGCTCAAGTTGGCCACAACAATTTTCATCACAGTGTCCCGTCAAAAAGCTTTTTGTTTATTTGTTGTATTTGTTTTAGTGGGTGAGTTTATTTAGCTTCTGTTATTCGGTGTTTCTTCTAGCTCCAAGTACCCACTTGAAACGGACGGACCTGGCGTGTGAGCATCTTACTGAATGGCAGCTGTCCATCTTGAGGCGGGTGATAGCTGTGCAGTAGGGTGCGATGATCAAACCCACAGATAGTGGCAGCCCGTGTTGTTTCAAACTGATTAGACCATTCAGCTGTGACTTATAAATCGTATCTGCTCGTCAAACTGTGTGCAACATTTGGTACATGAATAAAAATCATCCAAAAAACTCACGCAAATATCTCTACTACTTTCAAAAATGTAGAGGTGTTCTATTGTTTATAGATAATTAAAATCATAGAACCTTCTTGCATTAGGAAATTTGACCGAAAAATCAGCAGGTCGATAGTTGTGGCGACCTAGAATATATTTGTGTATTAAATGAAGCGAATGAGCGTGTCTTTTCAAAAGCTGTTTTGATATATCTGACATAAAAAGCAAAATAATTTAGTTTCATTTACGGATAATATGGTTTTTGAATGAAGTCCACTAAAATTCTGTTCCATTAAACGTTCGACGGCAATGTCTAAAACAACAAACACTCAGTTGACATGGCTTGACTGATATCTGAAGACCAAAAGCCATTAATTTTTTGAAAAATCAGGTTTCTCATAACAGGTCAATAACGTTCTACATCTTTACTCTTGAAATGACACAGACTGTGTTTTGGATAAATATGCGAAAAATTATTCTGAGCGGTAGAAATTCAAATAATATATAAATTCTATTTGTTTCAGAAACGTGCAAGTGTTTCCAACCTGTTCCATGATATTCTGCAAAAGTAGTTGAGACTCTTTTGAAAAGAACTATATTCTTAAAACAGAATGTAAGTAAATATTGAAGAAGTTTCTATGTATTCCATTGGGATGTTCGGCAGTGAAACTCGTATAAAATAAGGCTAGTTCTGCAATAACATCATTCGAAGTTTTATGCTACAAAAGTCATAATGCACATATGATGTTATTATTAAGCACACCTAAAATCTGTTTCATTAAATAATACAAAAGAACTTAAAGATCTCTTTTGGAAATACATTCTGAAGGGCACTCTCGTCGCAAAGGGAGATAAATGATTTAGAAACTGGTTTTCCTTTCATCCCCTTTTGTAACATGCGTTTGATGTAAGAAAAGATTTTGCTGTGAAAGAAAGCATCCAGTTTACTGAGCGTAGTAACTTGTAAGACATGCGATTATTTGAGAAGGCTTTTGGTAAATTAGTAGGATATTACATCTTGATTCACAGTATTATGCCTGTTGTGCAGTTACGAATCTCTAATCTCTAAATATATAATATTCAGTTGGCACCAAAATGTTGACTTGTTATGAGCCTTATTTCTTCTGACACAAAAGCATGGATATATAAAGATTTAACGGAAATGATTTCTGATATTTGACTTTGCAATATTTGTTGAAGAATATATTCAAGCCACTAAGTAGATTAATAAAATGGGAAGGATTTTCAACCACAGTCAACATCTCTCAATTTATCATCACAACAGATGAATAGGCTATACTTTTTCATCATCGTCATTTACGGTGCCACCGGTATACTGAGAATCACGCTGACGTCAGGTGCCTCCCACTGACGTTCAATAAATCACGTAAAAGTGTTTTGAAATGGATTCCTCTCGCTTAACACGATTTTGAAGTGAGACAGTACACGTGATTGAATCACTCGTTTTCCGGGTTAACAGACTACTGCAAACGTTTCGGTTATTTGTTTCTGCCATCATATATTTTCCTAATGACACAGCAGACATTACTTTGAACTGTTTTAGCAATCCCGATTCAAAAGTGCAATACGTTATTATTATGATTGCATTATTATCGACAAGCATGGTTCGGTTGAATTATCCTCCGAAATACCTTATCAAAAAATATCATTGAAGGAACAGTCGAGTCGAGTCGAAGATAAGGACTACAAAGAACAGCTTCTTGGTTAGCATAATGGACTACATACACACGATTACTTTTGATTTGTTCCGGACTACTGGTGAGCGGGAGGCATGGAGTTGTGTAATAGCATCCTCAAATACTGTTGATGTATCTTAAACATCACACTCTATTGACATTAGATTTTAAGATTTTGGGGAAATTGTTTTACCCAAATTAAATATTTTCAGTGGTGGGAATGGATAAGCATTCAGACCAATTGATTATATCTGGGTTATTCTAATCTCAGGTTGACTTCCGTTTCAATAGCACCAAGAAATTTCGTTATGTTTGCAGTGTCATATTATTGTGAACAACACTTTCCCGCATTTCTAATCTGGGACTCCGGATAGCGAATTGTTGCAATGGTGAAATCAACTGATTCATCGGAAGAGGAAACATCACCGTTGATGAGAAAGCAAAAGGTTGTTTATTTGAAGCAGCCTATTTTTTATCAATGATATACCCCGATCAGAGTAAAAAGGAATACGGTAATTTATTGAAGCAGTCAAGTTTAAAAATCGTGTAACTCGCATCAAAGTCATATGCGATTGTAGAGTCAAGTACAAGAAAAGTGCGATTGATCGGTGGAGCTGGCAAGCAAATCATAGAGGTTAGGTTCATAGTACTTTCTGTACCTGGTATCTAAATTGAATGCGATTTCGATATCGGTATACCAGATTGTATATAAAGTTATCAGATAATGGATTGAATCGAATAAACTCTCTGACTGAAAAGGTGAACATTCTACCATAGT
Organism: Sinotaia quadrata; assembly: GCA_028829895.1. Classification (NCBI taxonomy): domain Eukaryota; kingdom Metazoa; phylum Mollusca; class Gastropoda; order Architaenioglossa; family Viviparidae; genus Sinotaia; species Sinotaia quadrata. Next base: position 5,427,905 of record JALGAQ010000009.1, read on the forward strand.
TGGTTTGTGAAGATTTTGTTTGATAAAGCACACTACTCACAATTTCTTATTAAGTTAACTACGTATCGGGCATTTTTGACACACTTATAAATGAAAACCGAGCTACAGAGCAACGCTTTGTTTTATTAGATCACATCAGTGGAGCTTACCAATGTCTGATCACGACTTTGAACCTGCAAGTTCACGGATTCGAGCTAAGTGTTTAGATCGCTGGGCCTCGGATCAGCGGGCATTAACTAGCCACTCGAACACAATTACCTATCTGATCGCTTGTGAGTAGTAATCAAATGTTCAGCCGTCCTTCAAAAGGGACGCAGTATCTGTCATGCTTTGACGAATCTGAACGGCCCATAGCTTCTCAACCGTATATACGATAATGAATCATGGAGAAGCATCGTTATTTTTTCTTAAGCCATATAATTTTGTTTGCTTCAATGTTCATGCGCACCTGATTCCCCACTTACCTTGACAATTAAAAAATTGAAATTGCAGTTGAGCAGCTCCCTGACCAACTTTGTGTTTATGTTGATTAATGCATTTCTTAGGATTCGTAATGCTTATTCAGAATCGTAAACACAAACATTGAAAAATAAATCAAATTTATTTTTATTATGACCAAAATATTTATGAAAGCTTGCGTGCAAAATTTATGGAAATCAGTAGGCCGAAAGCTCATCAATGTAAAAGTTATACGTCCAGTGTTCCCATTTGAGTTTCAACATTTTTTATATCTCGATCTAGCTGACAGGTTGCGCACAAACTACAGAATGCTCCTACGAGACAGTCGGATAGTAGAGAACCCTGCAATATAGAAATATATGTTTGAGCGTTGACAATGTGTAAGAAACAAGTACCATGATTCCGGTATAAATTATTCTGTTTTATAAAATCGATAGTTGAATGGAGATTAACAAAATTAGACTAACACATTCAACTGCAAACGCAATACAGGTTTCATGGTTTCTTCATGAACCCAAACTGGTGAAAACACGTTTTGAAAGAGCGCAGAGGTTGTGTTCAACTTTACATACATGGTTTATTCGGCTCTTTCACATGCTTATCGTAAAGGCCTACCAAACGATGTTCAAAACAAACAAAGGAAACCTAATTCTGCGACTGCATGAACAACAGCTGACACTAGGTAACTTGGGGATGCATTCGTAGATGATGATTTGAGGGAACTTTTAAATAAACCTCTCAGTAGCGAATTAGACTGCGTTTAGTATGCTGCGAATGTCAGAATCTTCAACCGTTCGAACATGATTCCAATTCACTCTGTCAAATTTGCATCGCTCTCCATGATAAAATCCCATCTCAGGTATCAATTCAAGTGTAGGTGCGAAAACAGCTAACACGAGAGAATTTGTGAGTCAGATCGGCTGGGCATTTCCTCTTTTGTATTCTCTTTCGACGCAACCACCAGCCATCATCGACTAACCAAGTCATCGATAGTCAAGCATTTGTTTGAGTCATGTCACTGGTTTTACTCATGAAAAGGGTATCGGTGTGCTTTTAAAAATGCATAATACTCCTATTACGGTTTGTAGAGTCTGTCGCCATGCACAAGCGCTGTTCGGAGAAGTGCGCAAAGAAATGTTTGTGAATTTGGGGTTCAAATGGTGATCTTCGAGACTGTGTATATGTAATCATGTTTGTTCATCTTTCTTCTTGATATTTGAGTTTGATATTGCGCCTCACAGTGTTTGTATTAAATCATTAACTTTAGCACATGAACTTAAAATGAATCAAATACGACAAATTATTAAATTTTAATTATTCTCTGTTTCTACAATGATGGAATTGTGGTGTGAATCGTATCATAGTTTGGTGATAATAATGTTTGTTATAACACTAACAATCCGCTATGATTCATTTATAGTAGATTATATATTTGATACGCATATTTTTACTCGTTCAACCGAAACTAACATACAAATTTGTTGATCAGATTATACATAATACGTATATATACATATATGGCAAACATATATTTAGATATTTTAGGGATAATAATAATCTGAATAATAATATTATTAATCATTTGATTATCGTAATAAGAAAATAATATTGATACAAAGATCGGAATTAAAATTAAATTTAAGAAATATCAATAGTGATAAAAAAGGAAATAGGCGGAGAAGTATGATTAACCAACGTTTATCAGGATAACAAACACCATAGACTCTGGAGACTGATGGAACCCACAAAAATATATATGTATGTTGCTTAGATTTTACTCAAGTTCTGTTACGGTATGCACAACTGTGGGAATAAAGAGTTACTTCAAGGAGAAAGTCCTCTGTGCATTTCCTTCAGGCCCAACCTATTAGCCGTTCATTGTGCGCAAACCGATGATTGAAATGTAAAACAACTTACTATTATTTGTTGTCGTGCTCTATGTTGGGCTCGAAGCAGCGTGTGTGGTGTTAGCATCAACATTGGAGTGCATAAGCATTCGTCGTAGCGCTTGTACATATAACACATGTAACAAGCAGGAAAACAGAGGACGCACCAACCTGAAACAAATGGTTAATTTCACGTTTAATTACGAATTCGTAATACCAGAGTAAAATGTGGATAAATCAGACAAAGACTCACATGTTGTGCAGTCGTTTGAGCAATCGAAGAGACCATCTTGCCAATCGCGCTTATTTATGTGGCTTCGTGGTTGTTGCGTTATTGTTACCGTCATTGTTCTATGAGATCAACAAGTCGAATACTCGATGGTCACCAATGTGAACACCTAAATTTGATTGATACGCCAATCAAATCATCCGATCAAGGTCATTTTAAGATTTGACTTTTAAATGATTGGCCTAATCATCGATCTCAGCTAATTTTGTGAAGAACAATCCTGCAGATCAATATTTTGTTGTCAGGTACCTCACTTCCAAGAAAAATGATCACCGTTTCCCAGTCTTGAATGAGGTGTAAATTTTTGTCAAGGCTTACAGTCGCAAACGGGAATATCGGTCATACATTTAAGTTTAAAAATCTGTTCCCATATCAAAATTTATAACGATTAAATTTCGCTGGTATCGTTATGCTGATAACTGACAAAAACTGAGGTTGGAAACAAATAATATTTCAAACTTCTATATAGTCTTTGTTGTTTCAACAATCGAGTATTTCATGCGAGAAGATAATACATTCAATCTGAGTGGCAGAAACAAAAATAACATAAATAATCTGTTCGTTCGCTAAACATGCAACTTTCATAACGAACTTCATGTTATCTATACAAGTAGCTGATGCTATTTTAAAACACATTTCATCATTTATATCAGATTCAATTAAATATGCAATATGATGTAGGTGACTAATTGGAAATGTTGGCAACGAATGCCGTAAGAAAACAAAGTTAACTTTACATCACCCCATTTGACGTTTTATTATGGGACGCATAATGTAGATATATTGTTATTATTATAAAGACCTTCAAGTTGGTTCATTATATAGTTTGAAAAACCTTAATTGCTTAACTGAATGAAGGTTGATTTACAATAACTTTCACGGTGGATATGCGCCCAATTAACTTGACGAATACTGAGGCTCTGCAGACTGGTCGGTAGTTACCGGCTGATCTTTTTTCGCCACACTTGTAATAAGGTTTAATCACTCAAATTTTCCGGTCGGACGGAAGCTCTCTAGTGTCAAATAATACCTGGGACAATCAGAGCGATCACTCGTGCTAGGGTTTTGGGTAATGACGGATGGATGCCATCTGGTCGGGAGGGCTTGAAGGATTCATATCTGGATTCACATCTACTTTACTCTTGCGATGTTAACGTGTGTATCTCCGAGCGTCTCCGCGAATACAGGAAAGTCTTCTGGCTGGAGTGTGGTTCCCGTCAGCCTATCAGCGTGCGAGTAGACATGACTATACTGGTCCGCTAACACGGTGCCTTGGATTTATGGTCCTGGGCGGCATATTAATCGTTGCTCATAAACTCCGCCGGCTAAGCGACGTCTCCTATTACTGTAGGCATAGATTTGTTTCGGTTGGTATGGTAATGTGTGTTTCTCTATGCGGCTCCGCGAATAGCAGTTAGTTGTCTGGCTAAGTTAGACTGTCCGTCCGCGTTACAGCATGGTGCAGACACAATTGTACTGGTCCGCTAACACGGTGGCCAGGGATTTATCTTTATGGGAGGCATAGCCATTATCGCCGACCAGGTCAGGAACTACGCCGGCCTGGTGGCGTCATGTTTAAAAGTACGTGTAGATTCGTTTCGGCTGGGTGGTGGCTATCGAAATAAGGAGTGCCTCATACTTTATTTTTACCATAGAATTTCTGTTTTGCATTTGTTGAGCAGCGAGTTGTATTGATCGTAATCGGTAGCTTACTTTGACTGTCTTTGCCAATCACAAGCTCTTTTCCTGTTCTCCTGCAGGCCCGTTGTGCCTTTCTTGATCCACGAGGATCTCTTGGATGAGTGTCCCGGTGTCTTAATTGCAAGTAGATGTCGCAGACGATATCCAGTTCCCACTTCTCTTCTGTTAATAAATGATCTCTATTATAGTTCATGTTTTGGGCGGGCTGTATGATAGAAACGGCATAGGTATTCCAGAAGTTCCGTGCAAGTTCGGAGTTCAGGCGTGCTTCATGCTTGTGGGTGGAAAAAGGCGCCAACGATTGCGTGATCGCTGGATCCTTGCGGTTGGCCTATGGCTTGTCTATGCCCTTGAGTGTTTATGATGTGTGAGAAAGCGATTGAGCCAATATGAGGTACCATTGCCGTCGAAAATACTATTGCGTTGTTTCGAAATCACTTGGCACATGCGCATGATTGCAGATAAAGTTGAAGAATGCCCGCTCGATGGGTGTTAGCGAACATCTTTCTATCTGTCGCAGAATATGCATAAGATATCCTGGCTATTTCTTAATAGAATTCCCCGGTGAATCAAATCGCCTCACATATCATGCGATCAGCCGATCGTTTAAGGTCCTATATATGTAGGTAAACCATTCGGATCGTTTGCCACACCTTCGTCATAATATGCGATAACGGACAAAAATGTTAGGTAGAAGACTAAGATTCATGAACCAGTCACTTTTTGCGCATAAGCACATTATTATAGGAAAATGGGTCATTATTCGTGGGAATATCCACGACACAATCAACAAGTTACCGTAGAAATAAATGTAGTGTGAAGTGGAAGACCTTGATGCATGTAAAAGGATGTGTGATAATGGGCGTTGAGAAGGGGTATAGGCCAGCAGATAACACCACTTATTCCTATGAGTTAAGCAGTATTTGAATGAATAAGCTATATGTAGGTCATATGTTATTCAGATTTTTATTTCATTTTCGATTAAATCACGAACTTTCATTTCTTAAGGTCGTGGTAGGCTCTTGGTTTCTCTTCCAATGTAAAATAGGAATTCATCCTGTACCTTACGGCATGAGTAAGAAAGGACATATATTTCCATTACAATAACAGAAAGCGCTCAAATCCTATGTTTTTTAATTAATAATAATAATAATAATAATAATAATAATAATAATAATAATAATAATAATAATAATAATAATAATAATAATAATAATGCTTTATTTATCACAAATGGGATGAATTTTCAGCAAGTTACATGATTTTCCAATATTACAAAAGTGTTCATCCATCATGTTGTTTTTCACTGTCGTTCCCTTTCATAAATCCGCTGTTTTCAAGGTTATTGTCATTTCTCCAGTTGAACACATCACCTGCGCCTTTATTACTCGCATCGGAATCACATGTAACTGAGTGGTGTTTTTGACGTATCACAGCTCGGAATTATAACATTATGCTCAAATAAACAGAGAAGTAGATTGCCTGAACTCTTCTTCATTGTCTTACTCGGCTTTATTCAGGATGAATTATAAATTGTCTCAAACTCAGCTACTATATAGACCTGAAGATGAAAAATATCATCCTACTAAAAATATTGATTATTTTGACCAGGTTTAAGTAGACTGGTTGTATAGAAAACGATCTGGTCTATCTTCTGAGTGTACGTAGAGTAGCATATCACAAAGTGGAAAAAAGATGTGGCTCCTACAATGTGCTACTTATACTCAATGCTTTGGTAAAAGAAGAAGTATACTTCTCTCATCGACGCGTCAGATTCTATGTACACCTGAAAACGCCTCCGCTAAAAATACTGGATTGCTCTTTGGCCGAACTTCCGGTAATCGCTACATTTCTCAGGGTTGCCTATACTACACTCACTCTCATTTTGTGACGCTTGATATGCGGCATAATGCTGCGGGAGATCATGATCGCTACCAGCAGCTACGTCTTCGCAGTTTTACAGGAAGCGCTTGCATGCAACCTTTACCGGGCGGATAGAGTCCGTTAGCCTCTTCAGACAAGTCTATCTATGACAAGAGCAATTCTGAAATAAAATGCTCCAATGCTGATGGGTTTCGGCTCTGCTGCCTTCCAGATTGCTTCGGGAGAAGTAAAGTTTATGGAAGTAAATCCAAACAGAAAATCCGGAGTGAAGTCCCTCAGGCGACTGGAAGATAAACTCTATCTTTCTTTCGGCAACACCTGCAGTAAAGCTGATGCCAAATGTATCGCAATCCTCCCTTTGTATTCCATCAGTGAGACCGAGAGGAGGATCCTGGCGTTTTCAGACATCCCAGGTTCTCCATATTCATTGTCCCGGTAGTCACTCTGCAAACATCACCCATACAAAATCAAACCTCTTAAAACAAATTACTTTCAGGTAAAACGGTTAGTAAGCTGATACGGTTTATAAGTCGGAGCTGATTGGTGTAAGCATTTTCGACGCCAAAGGATGCCACTAACGGTGGGAAGGGCCCTTGTGCTCTACTGGTCAGCTATCGCCCGCCTTAAGCTGGACAGCGCCCATCCAATACGCTGCTGACCCGCCAGGTCTGTCTGCTTCAAGGGGATGCTTTGAGCTAGGAGAAATACCGAAAAACTGATGCTAAACAAACTCAACCGCTAACAAAATTAAAATAAATAACCAACAATATCTATCTCTCGCGAGAGGGAATGTTCGCACTCTATGTTCTCTTGCCTCCGTAAGCGGATGTGGTCTGAACATTTCCAGGAAAACCGCCGTGTTCGATCATGAGCTTATGCGCCTGAATGTCAATATCGCTACACTAAAGAAACCAGACTACCGGAATACGGATGCCTCCGTGAGCAGAACTACACATTCCACTGGCAAGCAAAGGAAATCGACGAGCCTCGTCAACATGGTGTAGGCTTCGCCGTACGAAACGATCTTTTGACGTCCATCGAAATATCTGAAAAAATACACCTCGAATTTACACATTGAAGCTCAACACGTCCCCCGGACCCGTTCGCTTAGTACGTGTTTATGAACCAACACTCTCAGCAACAGCTGACTCGAAAGATCAGTTCTACGAAGCACGAGACAATTTGATTCAGCGAATCCCAGCTTCAGACCATCTTTATCTACTTGGAGATTTTAATGCGCGAGTGGTATCAGGCAACGAATCTTGGTCAAGATGCCTCGGCTACTTTGGCTCGGGCAAACCAAATAAACACAGTCAACGCCTGCTGGAATTCTGCGTTCATCATGACCTTTGCGTAACAAACACGTTCTGCTCGACGACACGGACATCATCCTGTTTCCTGTAAACACCTGAGAAGCCATCATTGGCCCCAACTTGACCTCATTATCTCCCGTAGAACACTACTGAACACGGTGTTGAAAAAACCCGCAGCTACCTCAGCGCAGATTGCGACACACACCACTTCCTCGTGGGGAGCAAGGTGCGCCTGCATCATAAACGCATCAACTACCAAAGTATTAAGGGAAACCCGCGCATCAACAGTAGTAGGGTAGCCGTCCAAGAATTTCGTGATCGCTTTGCAGTTACCATTGAAAATAAATTAAACAACTGCTCTGCAAATGACTTCGAAAGCAGATGGCAGCAAATAAGCGATGCAATACGAAGCACTGCTTTCACTGTCTTCGGCAAACAGGACGGAGAATCTCGGATTGGTTCACGGCTAATATCGCAGAACTGGAGCCAGTATTTGCAGCAAGAATGTCTACACGCATTGAATACAAATACAACCCTTCTGAAACAACCCTCGAAAGTCTTATAAAATCCAGACGGGAGGACCAATGGACTTCAATACGATATGCGAACTAACTACTGGTTAAACATATGCCAAAATATTCAGCCTGCCCCCGATTACGGAAATATCTGCGACATGTATGAAGGCATAATTAAGGCCTTCGGACTACGAATTATCAAAGCGGCTCCACTGAAATCAGCAAACCGCATCATCATTAGAGAAGAAGAAAGAAAAATAAAGAAGATGGAGAGTTGGGCTGAATAATACAAAGGACCGTACTCAAATTCGCAAACCTCTCTGAAATGACTACACTGTATGATCAACCTACGCCTGGAGAACTGGAATATGTTTTGAAAAAATGAAAAATGGGAAAGCCCTTGGTCAAGATAGCATCTCTGCTGAGATCCTGAAAGCTGGACTTCGAACTTCTCTACTCCTGCATCTACATCAAATAATACTTAAAAACTGGGACAAAGGAACTGTCCCACAAGAAATGCGCGACGCAAAAATAAATACATTGTACAAGAACAAAGGAGACCGAAGCGACTGCTCAAACTACCGTGGCGTCTCCCTTCTCAACGTCGTCGCTGAAGTAATCGCTCACGTTTTACTCAAAAGACTCCAAAGTCTAGGTGAACGAATCTCCCAGAAAATCAGTGTGGATTCCGAGCTGGAAGACTAACTATCGATATGATATTTTACCTGAAGCAGCTGCAAGTAAAGTATCGTGAGCAAAACCGACCACTATACGCGACATGTGTTGATCTTACAAAGGCATGGTCATCGAACTGGACTACAGAGACTCCAGAAAAAATCGGCTGCGCTCCAAAACTGCTGTAAATGATTGTCGCTTTCCTCGAAGATATGCAAGGTACGGTGCAATATGATGGTTCAAACTCAAGCGTATTCCCTATCAAGTAAAGCAAGGTTGTGTGCCTGCACCGATACTGTTCGGCATTTTATTCTCAATGCTGCTCGCATACGCCTAGAGGGATGCAAATGATGTGATTTTCCTCCTCACTAGGAGCGACGGCGGATTATTCAACCTGAACGACCTCGGGCCAAAACCAAAATTCGAATAGTATTTTTGTGGAAGCTGCTGTTTACGAACGATGCGGCCCTAAACTGCCCATTCTGAAGAAGGATTGCAATGACTAATAAGCTGTTTCGCTAACGCGTGTGAGGAATTTGGCCTGACAATCAGTTTACACAAAATCAAATTCATTAGCCAAGGGATTAGTATTTCCCCGAAATTTCGATTGAAGCCCACAAGCTAGAGATAGTAAACGAATTCCCTATCTGGGATCCACTATCTCTAGTAACCTCACCTTAGATACCGAAATAAGCAAGCGTATTGGCAAAGCAGCAACAATAATGTCGCGAATGAACAAGCGCGTCTGGAGTCACCCAATGCTGACTGTCAATAGGAAAATGCTAGTTTACAGATCTTGCGTGCTGAGCACCCTCCTGTATGGTAACGAAATTTGGACGCTATACTCACACCAGCAACGCAAAATAAACATGTTACAATTCAAAAAAGAAATGGTTTTAACTACTGTTAATTTTCGTTTTTCACCGTTTTCCAAAGCCCTAGGCGTTGGAGCAGCTAGTGTCGTTTCGGATGTCATGCGGTTAGCTTCGAGGAAGGTTGTCTTTAAACACTCTAAGCTAACTGTCTCCTGTCTACGTTTCTTATATTCACGAAAAAAGGAAGTGCTAAGCTTCCGAATATTTTTTGTTGCAGTTGTCTGTCAAATAAGTGTAGATGCGTAGTGTAGATGTCGTAATCCTGCTTCTGAAAGAAAGCTTGCAAACTAATTGATTTTATGCAGGAGGTTGTTGTAATCGAAAGATTGAGGTAGTGTACCGTATTTTACCTTGACGGGTAAGCAAATAGTCGTGTTGGTAAATTTTCATGTGTCATACTCCATTAGGAACAAATTATCCAAACAACTCTCGAAAATAACTCTAACGCTTTCAAGAAATTGGTGCTGTCATATCGTATACTGATAATTCAAATCGTATAACCTTCCTGTTATAAGAAATTTGACTGTAACATCAGTAGGTCGACACAAGTCAAATTCTAAGGACACATTAGTGTAATAAATGAAGGGAATGAACGTTTCTTTTTAAAAGTTGACTTGGTAAAACTGACACAACAATGCACAGTAATTTTATTTCATTTACGGACAATATGGTTTTGAATAAATTCCACTAAATATCTGTTCCACTCTAGGTTCGACGGTAATGTCTAAAACAACAAACACTCAGTTGACATGGCTTGAATGATATCTGACGACAAAATTCGGTTAGCAAGCAATTAATCTTTGAAAAATCAGATCTTCACAACGGGTGCATATTGCTCTACGTCTGAACATTTGAAATACCACAGAACGATTCGGAAAAATATGTGACAAATCAATACACTTACTCTAAATATCAGAAATTCTATTATTATATAAATTCAGTTTGCTCGAAAGACGAACAAAAATCTCTAACCTCTTGCATTATATCCTACAGGAGTAGATGAGAATATTTCAAAAGTTAGTAGGTCATGTATATTAAACTAATGATCCAAGTAAATAATGTTTCGATGTAATCAATTGGGAATTTCAACAAAGAAACTCTACAGGAAATCAAGCTAGATCTGCAGTAACCCCATTCAAAGTCCTTTGCTACATAAAGCATAGTGCGGGTATTATGTTATTATTAGACACACGTGCCAACCGCTTCCTTAAAGAATACATAAACCTAACTAATTATCTCTTGTGAAAAAACATTCCGAACTGTACTTTTGCCTCAAAGGGAGATGTGTGAATTAGAATTTGATTTTTTTTTCGACCCTTTTTTAACAAACATTTTACACGATTTACTTTCAACGAAAGCCTCCAGCTTGCTGAGTGCAAAACTTGTAAGACACTAGTCTTTAAGAACGATTTTGGTAAAGCAGTGAAGGTCTTCCATCGTGGTTCGTAGTCAACACATCTGCTTATCCACTGTACCTTCATTGTTGTGCTATAATAAAAGTCTATTCTTTTAACATGTAATAGTTAATTGGCACCAAAGCGTGGATATAGTTCGAATACTATTTTTGTTAACACAAAATAGTCAAATTCACATCTGAAGATCTGTTGATTTAACGAGAACGATTTCTGAAATTTAGTTTTACAATCAATCGTTTTATCAATCCCTTATTTTGTACATCACACTAGATGAACAGGCTATAGATTTCCATGAATGCAGTAGCTTTCGCAACGAAATAACCTAGAATTACGCCAATGTTAGATGTCTTCGGCTGACGTATTCAAATATTCGTTACGTTGTATTTTTGTGGCCATTTGTACTAAGCATGGTCTCTTGAAGTTGTTTGTGAGTCTTGTTCGAAGCGTTCATCGCTCTTCATTTCAATTGTGCTGTTGGCCAGTACTTATTCTCGCATTAGTTTAGTTGCCATGCTCTTTGATTCACTTAGATGCGGTCAGTTATCCTAAAATTGCTGATTCATACACTGATTATGTGCATAAATGCTTGCATAGAAATATTACGTTCACGTCTCGTATAGAGAAAACATCAATGAAAACAGAGTAATATCATTGTCAAATTGAATAAGTTGTCTACCATTATGTGTCGTATCATGTCCTCATCAAAAAACAGGATAACTACTTTCGGTGACAGAGGTTATATTTGTTAACCATTTCTAATGCCGCATAATAATTGATGTATCCAATCATCTCTCAGATAGGGTTTAGCATTTTTAGCGATCCCTTAACTTTAGCTGCTCTTGATTCTGTATGAGAGCACAGAGGACTGCGCTCGCTTGACGGTGAAATTCTACCTACATCTAATCCGATAATGATTACGACTAAGTCGAGCTTAGAAAAAGTTTTGGGCTGTGAAGATTCGAATATTATAGGATATTCCTACGCGAGAGTAGTAGATTATGATGTAGTTAAACTTGCGATTAAGTTTCCTCCTACCTAAGCTGTTTGGTTTGCATTCGATGACCACAGCTGTAGTTCGAGTATATCATGCAACCAACTCATTGCGTTTTGAAATCGTTTTGTTTCGTGAATCAGGATTTTAAAGTCTGGCAATAACCGAAATTGCAATCACTCGGTTTCAGATAAAACATAGATGCCTTCCTCAATTATTTCCGAGATCATACATTTCTCTAAAGGTTCAAAGGTATAATAAGTTATTTAGATACTACATTTTTATCGACATTAATGGTTTGGTTTAATATTATCCACGATACCTTACCAAAAACTACCATTAAAAGAACAATAAACTAACAAAACTAAACAAAACTACACAACTAATCTGCATTGCCTCGAAGTTTGTTCCACTAGGGCTGTTTAAAACACAAGTATTTTTAAAGAAGAGTAAGGTTAATGAGCAACCTGCTGTTTGTACAATCAAATTTTCAGGCTGAATTGTTACAAAACGGTTTGGAACTGTCGTAGACCATCACACCATATATCATCCGTGGAACCGATACATGAGTTTATTTATTTTTCCATCACAAACAGTTCAACACCACAGAAACTCTGTGCTTTATTCTGAGAATAAATTCACAACTCCATTGCGTAGTATATTGATGAAACACAATAATTGATCAACGAGTGACAAGCGACTGGATAAATCGGTGTTTTCCAAATTCAACACCCATTGGTACTGGTATTCAAAATTAAATCAGTGTCCTTTAGATGCGAAAGGTGATAGAGTCGATTGATGAGATGAACCTTTTGGTTGTGACGATAAAATGGTGCTTGAGATAATCATCGATTCTTCAAATCCGAAAGTATACCCATTTTCCAGCAATTGAGAAAAAAATGCCACTACTGATGGTCTCATCAGGATTCGAGTACATCTGAATAACACACTTTGAGAATCAGTATGCAAGCATCATCGGTGAAAGTATATGCGAAAAGTGATCGACAACAATTTAAACTGGGATACGATCGATTAGAAATGGATCATTGTTAGGATGGCTGAACTAATGATTGTGAACGGAAATGAATGAATGTGAGGAAATAAAATAAAATAAAATGGGTTCCAACAATCATAACTAAGTCCACGACAACTTGAGATGATAATCCAAGTCCCTCTGGACATTAAGAGATAGACTGAACATTCTGATCGCCACAGCTTCGAGGAACTTGAGGTTTCCCCGATCTCTCACTCTGTGGAGTATTGCGAATGAAGTAGTCCGATCGCAAATGTAACCGTGTCGAGTATGTGTTCAGGCACACTACTCTTCGGGACTTTGTCAGCAGTGGAGAATAACCGCCTGGGGTAGGTGCTCCTACACTAGATCCTCTAGACGTCGTTCGGTACGACCAATCTACTGCGCTTGGCAAGTACTACATGGATTCACTTTGTTTCAAGTAAAATTGTAATGTGCAACCATACGGATCCTAAGCTGCTGTGTTACTGAAAGTATCTGATTATGATACAGCACTCGTTTCAAAATAGCTATGTGTATTTGTTGCTTAATCAAACAAGAAGTGTATGTCAAGTGTGCTGGCATAAAACACCATCATTCGAAATTATGTGTGTTCATCGTGACAATGCATTAAAAGATTCGCAATTGGAATATTTTTCGTGTGGCAAGCAATACTCTGATACAGGTAGATTATACTATTCCTTATGGTAGTATATTTATCAAGTTTGATTTGAATTAATATCTTATTACTAATTTCCTGTTTTTCTCAACTTGCACGCCGCATCTGTAGACCGTATGTAGTAAGGGTGACGTTCTGAGTTTGGACGTTGCACCTCAAAATTGGTTGAATTTATTAATGACATCACTAATACATTCCAGTTATATAATCTTGCCAATCATTGTTCAGTAATCTACAAAAGCCTTCTTCATATTTGCATTGTCCCTTGGGACTATTTGCTCATAACACAGAACACCAGAAACAAATTCCAATGTGTAGATTTTATAAACGTATCCCTCCAGTGGTGTTCTAAAGATACCCTTTTTATGTGTCATATTTAGAAATCAATTGCGTCCGGGGAACAGTTAACGTAACTGATGATAAGAAAGAGAAAGTTCGCTTATCAAAATCATTCGCTAACAAAAATGAATTAAATACCCAGAAAATTTATCCTTTGCGGTCTAGAATGTTCACAAAATAGTTGCTCCCCCCTTAACCGTTTGTGGTTTGGACGTACGAAGAAAAATGTTGTGGTAGATTAAGAATTTATTCGACTGAACATCAGTATCGTTGCACTGAAAGAAGAAACCAGTGTGACGACATACGGCAGACTCCGCAAACAGAACTACAAAAATACAGGCAGTTAATTGGTTTCTCGTTAGAAATTAGACCAACTTGTTACAACCGGGTTATCTTCACGATAGGTTTGCCTACGTTAGAAAAGCGCAAAAAACATTCGCTATGTTCACACTGTCATGTTGCTGTTAGCATAAGGTTCCCCTATTTCTCAGTTTGCACTCATTATTATTATTACTATTAATATTATTATTAATACTATAAACATTTATTTCACAGTGAACTGCCGAAGAGGCATACAACAATCCACCATGGATGCGAAAAAATCGCGGTGGGAAAATAAAACAATTTGCTTTAAAAAGTATGTGTACCGGGCATGTAAATATCATAAGTTTGCAGTGACCCACGCATAGTAGCGATGCTGATATCTCCCAGATCTCGGCGACTGAAGCTGCATTGTTGAAGCGACTTTGAGCTTCTGCCGTACAACAATCCGTTGTAGGACACGACGATTGGATGATGTGTCTTGATGCAAGCGTTCACTTCCGACGTACTGTACTTGGCAATCTTCCTTTCCCAGGTAGAATGGATCAGCTCCGGATCGCATACTGTGACATCCAAAACGAGAGCAGATCCACACTTGATCACGATTAAGTATGGTTTACAGAAGCTGATCTTGAGGGGAATCCGAGGCTCGTAAAAGGCATCCAATCTGTTACGCACCAACTGACGAACTATCAGTTTGCACACGTTGTTGTGCCGCTTACATTGACTATCATGGTTTAAAGCACATTTTTGCAATAAATGGCGG
>JALGAQ010000009.1:5443124-5463803 GCA_028829895.1 Sinotaia quadrata
ATTTCGACGTTTGTGCTGTGTTGGAAAGTCGAGGATCAGCATTAACGACCATGTGCTGGGACACCGAGTGCACGGTTGCGTTCTTCCGTCAGGCTCACCATTTATAACGGTCTGATTGAGTATTCGGAAGGCGATTCGTATGGATCTCTCTTATAGACCGTTATATGAATCCATTGCTAAGGTCCCAGACCTATTCTCCATCCGACCCATTAAGATACCAGAAGAGTGAAGACACGAATGATGTATCATAGTGGAGTGGCCCTAAAAAGGGCCGCGGATTCGATCTCCTGTCGAGTGTTGAATGCGAAGAAGAATCCAGGGAAGAGGAGGTCCGTCTGCTGTCTTCCTGGGTCCACTTATAAGGGTTGTCAGCATGAGCTGATTGGCTGAAGCACCATTGGTTGGATTCTGTCCAATTACATCTGGGTTCGCAGATTGTGGAGTTCGTCACGCTTGAGTCACTGGAATCTGCTTTGTAGGGTCACCACAGGCGCTAATCTATTCATAGGACTTATTGTTCTTTCTAATCGGAATGCTATCAGTGACCTTAAAATCTCGCATTATTATAGACGCTCAACTTTAAAGCTTATCTCTGCATACTGAAACCTTATCTAATAACTTTCGCAAGCAAACCCGTACATCACATCCAAGGTACTCGGCGTTCTTCTTTCAGAACCTTGGTGGCACTTTCAAACATCGCAAACAGAATCATTACATTTCTAAATTGTGTCCCGTCCGTGATACTGGGTGGCCAAATATTTAAAAATAGCCTTCCTGATGGTAGTTTGAAGCGGAAGTGCCAGTATACAAGAAATCTGTTCGTTTCCTTGAGGTGTCATATTTATGAAGATTACCGAAGTAAAAATGAATTGTGAACCGTTAAATTATATCAAATACATTGGCCACTATTCTATTTGTCTTTCTCGTGCACCTAGTTTTCTTACTGTTAAATATTCGTGCTTAATAATAGTACTGTTATAGCTTATCGTTTTTTATCCAAAGTCGTCTTTGACAGTCAATAAGTTACATTTGCAATGATGACATACAGTTGATCATAAACTTAGACGAAAAGATCTGAATTGGACAATTAAAGCATAAAAAGAACGATAATTGCGGTCATTGTACTCAGACCTTCTCTCTTTGTCCTTCCGCTTGCACTACCTGCCGGACCGTTGATCGCATTCCGGAGGTTAATTTTCCTACGACAACCTCCGACTTAAGTATTGAAACAACTCTACAATTAATCGAGAATGCGTCCATGTTATAGGCATTTAGTTGGTGACAGACCTGTTTCAGATTTGTGTAATGTTTGTTTTTGCATGTGTATACATTTGTCAGCAAATCAAGTTGATTCAGAATTTCTCTGCATTTTTTGTATTTGCAGTTAATGTATCCGAGTACAGTCGAAGATATCGCCAGGGCCTTGACAGTTGAACCTTATGTAATTGTATGGGATCAAAAAAGTGAGTTTAGAGTGGTAAAAATCGATAGACAACTATTTCAAACGGTTATCTTAAGAAGTTCTGTCTATTTGTGAAACGGTCGGTTATATGTTAACATATAAAACGTAAGTACCGTAGATATACAATTTCCAACTGGTCAATTAATAGAGAAAACGTAGATGAAAAATAAGGGATCGAAAAAGAAAAATCTAAACATGTGATTTACAAAATTATTATTATTATTACACAAACTTGTAGATACAAGTAATGTGCCCAACAACAACAGAGAAAAATAAACTGTGTTCAACGTGGGGACGGACAAGAGAACCGCAGCAAGAACACCACTAGCTTTCATCTTGAGCCATCTCTGCTAGAGTTTCCAACCAGGCACACTCACACACTCTATAACACGGCTTGCGTAAGACATGGCCAAACCATCGAAGCTGGTACAGTGAGGTAATGTCCTTCAAGGTATGGGCCTTATTGACCCCAAAGATACGCTGCTTGACAATCACATTACTTATGCGATGGTCCCACCGTATGTGAGAAATACTGCACAGACAATGATGATCAAAGACACAGGCGATGTACATAATCAGCCCGAAGTGGTCATGCTTCGCAAACGTATGTACACAAGGCAACGTTATTTATACGTCCTTTGAGCAATGTGTTGTTATGACAGTCAAAACACAAAAGGAAGAAGTGTAGACAGTCGAACGTAAACCTGTCTACCTCAAACTCCCATTCAAAGGCGACTTGGCGACAAAACGTGTCAGTCGCAAATTGTGCAGTTCTTCAAGTAGAATTTTTTCATCTGCCACACTCCGTAGCTGGTTTGCAATCGGGTCGATGATATCAATTAACCTAAAGGATAAGATACCGGTCCTCGACCAATGCAGGTGATTTTTCCTGCTGTTGTGCAGCGGAATGTGTTGGTCGCACGACGAGGCGTCTATCTAAGAAAATGAAGGAGAATCATCCAGCCTCGCTTGGATCCCGTGTCGCTAAGTCGATCAAAAGTGCGATACTCGCACACTTGGTTGAAACGGATCACAAAATCTTGAAAAAGGATGCTTTCAAGGTCGTTTACAGACTGCCAAACCACTATCCGAAAGGTGTGAGATACAAAAATTCTAGTAATCGTAGAGGCCATCCCAGTCAAAAATTGATCACCTTCACTCTGTTGCCAGAAAAGACTGACTCACATTTGACTCCATTTCGTTATTCTCCGTTATCAAATTATAGCCTAGGATTCTGCTGATAGATTCTAACCCGGCAACGTGGCCAAACTGGTACTTACCTTAAATACGTGGACAATAAATCAAGTGTGCCCACAATAATAAAATGCGCAATGCCTTCCCTACACTTCGCTGTAGATCGTGAGACCCATACTGCAGCTCAAATGCTTGTAATGGGACACACGAGATAAGATGAAGAATGACTAACACAATTGCATATACACACTTAATGTCTTTGGATCTCACTAGTTTAAGGCCATAGTCACAAACAAGTTCTTGATTATACATAATCCCGGACACTGTGACAGTCTCAGCAAACCATAATAAGTGAGTATTGCTGGTGGTAAAGACACTATGATACCCTTTTTCTGAGTCAACTCAGTGACGTGATTCGACCAAGTGTCTGGCTATCGATGACGTGGGATAATCGATACTGGCGGGATGTCAGAAGTTCTTATTGCGTCATAACTTTGCGAATCCATACAAGAACGTTTTAAACCACTCTGACTCCTAAATGTCGTTCTGTTCTGAGGGAGCTGAATTGATAAATGAGGTGAGGTTTAATGAACAAGGATGGTGCAAATTTAGTAGAATGAGTTTGGATCCTGTTCGTATGATAGATGATTCCAAAATCCGCAGCACAGTCAACACGGCTCACAACGCCATTGAGATGTTTCTTCAAAAATTCGTTCACTTCAACAATTTTTAATAAAAGCTGCAAGTTGACTTTTGTTTTGGGGACCGTCGGTATCTTTGTAGCCGCAGGTCTCGGTTTATTGTGTTTATCTATGAACATCCTTACTTGACTTTATTTCTATTCCGACTACCTCCTTTGCAAGAACAAGTAGGCTCAGACGATGTCAGAAAATTCAGGCGTTTATGTCTTGCGGTACGCGGTTGCTCATTCATTTGGTTATCGACGGTTATCCCCACACTATATGCAGCACCAAAAGGTCAACCATTTTGAACTGACATCCAATGCTACGGCGCCAAGTTCAGGGTATGCTCGGGTCCAAGCACCTTCGTCTCAAGTCGGTCTTTGGCTAATATGAGGGCAAATCGCTGTGACATGTTTTTATATCACTTTGGAATTCTAAATTTTATGTTAAAGCAGGTCTGATGTATTTCCACTTTGGTATGCGACCAATTATCTAAACCTCTAACTTGTGGAGAGTGTTCAACCAGCACAGGTCAAGTTTCGCACCCATAACGAGAATAGCTGCAAGTAAGATGTCAAGTTTGATCCGTAGAATTTGTTCAGTCCTCTATTATGTGCGTCGTATTTGAAGAAACGCTCTTCGATCGATGACAACTCTGAATCGAATTTCATCTTTGGCTTGAGAATAAGTTTGAATAGTCGAGCCAAAGTTTTTTTTGAAGTTTTTCGCTCTCTCAAGCTGGACTCATTGTAGAGTTTGAATAAATGCTTTTGGTGGTCCAAACTGTCACCAAATGTATAACCTTAGTTTCCCTTAAATCATTTGAATGAAACAGAGAGACATTTCCTATGACCAGCCCTGTCAAAGCAAAAAAAATAACTAGAAACACAAAAATCTACAGTTTCTTTTTACTGTAATATAATGGCACATCAAAACAAAACTGTTGAGAATCTTTTCTTTTAATTATAGCGCCGTGGCTGGTTGATCAAACGGAATTCCTGCAGTGGTCCGTCATCAAATCTGCCTAATCCAGCTTCTGATTAGTTTC
This sequence comes from Sinotaia quadrata, assembly GCA_028829895.1. Lineage (NCBI taxonomy): Eukaryota > Metazoa > Mollusca > Gastropoda > Architaenioglossa > Viviparidae > Sinotaia > Sinotaia quadrata. The sequence goes on from JALGAQ010000009.1 coordinate 5,447,512, forward strand.
TTTACTCTTCCAAAATTTATTTACACTTTATTGTTTTTTAATATCAAGCATGGTGATCTTTTTGATTTTTATTACACTATAACTGTTTTGAAGAATGTCAATGTCACTGGACTCGTAGTTTTGTTATTCTTCCTCTTCTTTAAATCCTTTGACTTGAGCGATCGCAGGGGGAAGGTAATTTAAGGAGGTTATGACACTTCTTCAAGTTTCTTTATCGTCAGCAATCCGCAGCAAATCGAACATATTCATATGCTCTGGTCCTTTGTGCTATGCATCCAGCTTTCCTTCGTTCCCATTCCAGTGTTCTTTGAAGAATAGTTTTGAAAAGGTTATCATGGCGATTTGAATGACCGCCTCTTACTGGTGACAAGAATTGGCTCGGACTTGAGAAAGAACAAAATCGTTGGAATTGTGATACCTCCAAGAAATACTGAGGAGATTTCTCAGGCTTTTATTTTCGAAAACCCGGATTATCTCTGATTTTGACAACAGATTCTAAATCTCACAACCATAAAGAAGAATAGAGACAACTAATGATTTGAAGAGCCGCTACTTCGTTTTGAAGAGGATCTTAACACCCCGCAATATTTCCAGTCTAACTATCACTGAAGGTGCTTGGGCTATTCAAATAGAGATTTCATCAGTTTTCGTACCGTCCTTCCTGAGTGTCGCTCCCAGGTAATTAAAGCGGTCTACCTGCTGTAGCGTTTGACTAATAGTTGCGTTGTTGGCATTTAGACTGCTCCTGTTATTCAACTTTCTTACACTTATTTCCGTTCCAAAACGTTATCTCTGTTCTTCAGGCGATCAGTGATATCGTGCAGTTCATTCCTGCTCACTCCAAACAGGTCGACGTCATCCTAAAACCGAAGGTTACATACTAGACATCCGTCGATGGAACCAGATGTATGGAGCCCTTCTCTCAAAAATAAGTTGAACAGTATAGGTGATAAGGGGCAGCCTTGTCTAACACTAACAGTTTTGCGGAAGAGATCACTCACATGATCATTTAAAAGGACGGCACTACTAGCTCTAGAATAGGGCGCTTGTATTTCATTTACAATAGTAGAGTTGATATGAAATCCTCTGAGTGCGCGCCATATCCGATCGAAAACCTTCTGAAAGTGTATCGCGACTTCATAGTTCTGTTATAGGATGCTAATTGAATTTGATTTTGAGGGGCTTTGAATAACTCACTTTTACCAATCATGTGGAATTCACGTCGTGTTTCTTTTTACATTCAACTTATTGAAACACTTAAAAATCTGATGTTAGCGATTATCTAATGGTGCGTATTCCAGGAATTCTTCACGATAATGAGAAACTATAAACGAGCAATAGTTTGCTTTGTTTGCGAGTTATCACTCTCGAATGGATATCGTATGAGAAATGTCGTTATCAGGCAACGTTTCTTCGGAATTAGAATAAATTAGCTTAGGCATGGGTATTGCACAGGCTGTTATCGATTACCTAAACGTACCTTGTTTGTCCAGCCTGACTCAACATGGAGGACTATCAATCTCTGACTTGATGACTAGTCCATATACACCAGCACATATATCTTTAATGTCCCTCGTGCTGCATGTGTATACAAACATGTATTGAATGTGTTATGCATTTACACGATGTAACCTGGAGAATCACACGGTTGTTATACTACCGTGATATCACTACACCTTACATTTTGTACTTTTTCTAATCGGCATACTACGTAGTAGGGTGCTGTATGGCTAAAATTATGTGGAGGTACTTCTTAAATGGATTGGCACATCTGAAAAAACATCATTCTTTATAATATTTATTCAGTCCCCAGATTCGCCGGGGTGGCTCATTGGAGGGAAGCGGATTCGAATCCCATCCCGGCACCTTCTTCGGTTTGGGCCACCGGGTAGTATCACGCCCACAAACAACTCATAGGTTTGTTTGACGCAATGCCTGTCATCAGGTTGGCGAACGGATTTTTTCATTCACCAAGATTCGCCATCATGAAATCTGTAATTGTCGAAGTGATTGCACTGAGATGGTGGAATCAACAACATTCTGTAGCAACACTAATTCCCTATCCTTCGTTTGCATCCTAGTCAGTCTAAGTAAAACCATTTGTGATTTATCACTGTCGAGATGCGATTGAAGTCTGTGATAAACGGAGCATAACACTACCACCATACACCATACTTGAAAGCGAGCACAAGAGTTAACAATTTAGTTGTGAAATATGATGCCTCGTCTTCACGCTTCACTATTTAGAATCAGATACATTAGACCAACGAGGTCAGACATATAGCCCGTAGCAAGGTTTTCATCCGACCCATGAGATGACTATCGGAGATTATAGGATGCCTCGTCTGCGAGCTAGCAATATGGTTTTACTAGTCCGACACGCTTGAAATCAAGTTGAATCGAATATGGTCCCAGAATCAAAATATGTATCAACTCCCCGCCTTAAATGTTATATTTGTGGAAAAAATGTGGGCCAGATTTTGAATTGTTAACCAAACCACACAGCGCATGGACGCTTGTTCACCAGAAGCATACTCTGGAGGAAAGCAGAACAATTATGAGTTGAAATCGATGCTTCAGCATTCGTCATGCAAACTCCACGTACTATGTGATGTTGTATATTTCAATATGCCTGCTCAATACAAATAGTTGTGCTCTGAGTTAATCTGTCTTATTCCCTTACAGAATGAAAAAAAAATCGTTAGTGTTACAGCACAACAAAATACAAGAAGCCTTTGTGTTAAAACACTCAAAACCCTTCAAAACTTGATATATTTATCCAATAAACAAAAGGTAATGATAATCGCCAAACAGCTTTAAGGTCATCCTTGGAAATTCGAACCTTATGATCCGCTTGTATTCACAAGGGGAGAAATCATTGGTTGTAGATCTTTCAGACTTAGTCTCCATGGCGGATCACAATTGATGCGTTTGATAGCTTTGTGATGTATATAAATAGCGGGCACTTCAAAACTCAAATTTGAGGTTATTTTTAAGTTTTATGTTTAACCCAGTTATGTAGCCAGGTGTCGACCTATTTTTGAAGGACCCGAACCATGTTTTCGTCAGTATGAGTCCCACATAGCTCAATTTCAGTTGAATAATGACATACTCGTTTGTAAAAGTGTGAAAGATCGGCATAGTGAGTTCAGATGTGCTATCGTTCTCCATTAGGAAACCTTTCAATTTTGCTATTGAAGAACGGGCACCGCTACTATGACCTTCTTTAAGCCAATTAAAAATCGAACTGGTTTAGGTGTGAAAAAAGCTGGCGGCTTCCTTCGACGAGTACGTCGATCGTGTCCCACAAATAAGAGAGTATTGTCGTAACGAATTATTATTACAGCTAAGTAATCAATATTTTATATAAGGTGGGTGATATAGCCTATGTTTCTTTTTCTTTTGATCATAGTTTTTACAGGAAGAGTCCTAAAATCAAGTTTGCAATTAAAAAGCTTTTTACAATATGTTTATCATATAGCTCTATTAATCAAAACAAACTTGAATCATTTACTTCAATATGCCTGCATGTTGCATATTTAATTTGATTTCTGCCATGAAACTAACCTTCAAATTCTAAAATTAACGTTCATTCTGGAAGCTCTAGAACGTCCAAATTGTATCAGAATGAGTTAATTGAACAAAAGTAATTTACAAATTAACAAAAGTTGTAATAATTTTTCCAAATCCATTTATTTTTTATAAATTTGAATGTGCATCTTTCTGGGAACCAAGCTGGGACGTCCTGGTCCATGTATACGGTAAGTGGGAGAGAGGAGCAGTCACTATTGGCTTCGTGGTTAAAAAATCATTTAGGTTTGGGTACACGTTCGAGCGAGTCCAAAACATATAAAATGAGTAGTAGGTATGGCAGTGTACTACAGAGCAGAATTTGGTAAAATCATCCAAAGCGATTTGGTTATCGATTTCCTAATCGGTTTGATCATGGGTTAGGGGCACAATGATTCGTTACTGTTATATCCTTGCCCGATTCAGGTATCGCTAAGACCGGAGGGCTCCTCGTGATGAACAAGAACCCTAGACAATCAATTTACACAAATGCCAATAATCCTGAATAGCTAAAAGCTTACTTTGTATGCAGATTGACTTAAGAGCGGAAATGGCTCATCGATCACAGAAAATAAGGTGTTTCTGCAACGGCTGCAGTTGAATGAAATACGTTTGAAATTAAAAACTTGTGTTTGTTCTCTACAAAGGTTATCAACAGCCGACTTTCAATTAGTTGAATCCAGAGGTAGCTGGGCTTGAGTATATTTCTGTTTTTTCTTCTATTGCTCATCTCAAATGTTATGATTCAAACCGTGCCGGTCTTACGTATGGATGCCACCATTTTAGCTATTGCTTCTGAAATATTGTATGGGAATCAAGGTGAAATGTAAGCTGATCCGAAGTTTGTTACAAAAATAAGGAGCCAGTACCAAAGGTATTTTAAATAAAAAGATTATAAAGACGAAACACTGGTGGGTTGAAATTTGTTTTACAGTGGAGGAAATCGAAAGCAGCTTATGATACCGGTATTAAGAACTAGAGAAACCACATTCATTATACTCTCTTCCTGTCCAAAAAGGTGCCAACATAAACAAATTTCAGACCTCGTACTACTGTCCGCTTTCAGTTGTTGCTACGATGACGTAGAAATACTCAACATCAGCGCGGCTTAAATAAATGGCGGAATCTATAAACAATAATAAAAAATGAAAATTATTATCATACTATAATAGGGCTTGGAAGACGCCAAGTTAACTGAATTAATTTTAAAAAAAAAGAAGCAAATGGAAGCCATAATCCTGTTAACTCAGGAACAAAGTGAGTACAAAATCCGAGGCGATTCAAACCTGCATTAATTTTTTGACCACGAAAGACTTTTGAACCAGATAGAAAAAATCTATCATTAATATATTTAAAGACAATAACATAGATCCCAAGCAAGAGGAACACTGTCTACTTATCTGCGTGTAGTACACCACGACATAACACCCTGTCGCTTTTGGCTCCCGAATGCACAGATTGGTTACGTTAAATACCATTTGATTTTCAACAACTTTGTTGGCCATCGGCACGACTGATGTGGATACAGAGATACCGCCAGTTCGAAGCTTCAAAGCTACATATATTCGGATAGGAAGAGGGCCTCATATTGATCAACTCATCTGTATGCAAAAACGATTTATTTATTCAAAGGAATGTAAACACCATTTTTCGCTCATGGTTATCGAAATAGTGAGAGGGAGCACAACCACAATGATAAATAATTGAAGACATTGAATTACGTAACACGAGTGTGCTTTATCCATCAAGCATTCAGGATAGAAAAATGATTGTTAACTTTTTTGATGTGAATCATAATCGTTTTAGATACAATGGAGAATGAATTCTCAGAGGTGTGGATGACTAAGCGATCATCTACACGGTATATTCCTTTAAAGGGTTCAATGGTGACCTTAAGGCTGTCAAACTTTCAACGGTGCTGCTCTCAAGCAGTTGCGCGGCCTTCAATTCGGCCACGCGTCAAAAAACCAGCTCAGTTACATGTAATCCCGATACGGCTAATGAAGACGCAGAAGGAGTGATTAATTGGAGTAAAGTGTTTGCATTGAGCAAATAACTCATGCATGAAATGTCAACGACAGTGAATAGCAACATGATGGATAAACACTTTATTTCATGTAATGTTGGAACACTTGTAGCTTGTTATAAATTCATTCCATTTGGAATTATTATTATTATTATTATTATTATTATTATTATTATTATTATTTTGAAGCAGGGTCGTATAACATTTGAGACGACAAGATAACCACACGATGGATCGTAGTATTGTTATGACAAAGTCATTGACCTGGTCAGACAAAACGTGTTCCTAAATTTCTTAAAAAATTGATTGTTCCGAAAAGCTACTCTTAACCAACATGTCATAAAAGACTCGTAGAAGTGCACAGCGTCATGTAGGCCAAATGTCACCCAAAAACTCCAGTAAGAACAGAATGAAACATGGATGTGCTTGTTCTTTCATTGCACTTTATTCTTCATTCACAACTATTGAACCCTGTACGATTTTTGACAATGGATGTTGAATAAATATTGATGCATTTTTCTGATGATTTGGCTACGGCAGCCCAAACCAAAAAATCAATATGTTGATCAAATAAAAGTTTTCATTCCCCTTGGGAAATTGGTTTTAATGTTAGCTTGAGTAAAACTTAAGATCAAAATTTTAACGGTGTGTTGAATGAACAAACACCTCAGGAAAGCGATGATATTTATTCCTCCCTCGAAGGAGTGCGATTGTAATACCTCGTGCTGCCTGTTAAGAAAATGCAGAGCATCATTTTAAGCTTTCCACTTTGTAGGAGCAAAGCACAGAGGCCGCAGTCTCACCTTAAAAAGATCAGACAGATCCTACTTGCGGAATCTGCGATGCGTTTAACACATCCACTGGTAAGATCACTTTGACGGATAATCAGTCACCTAGAATACAGGGTTTTAGAAAATATCTGCGCACCTTGGTCACAAACGCTTATGCCTGGTTGACCAGGTCAAGTGTAAGGGTGACGGTGGCATCCCAGCATTCTGCTTCACGGATAGAGGTGGTGGTTGCCACTACGATGCAAAGACGTCGGTAATTGCAACCCGAAACCGAGTGGCCTTACATACGACAGCCTGGAAAGAAGTGATGACGGACCAAAATGACACGCTAGGTTGCTTCACTGTATAGGTCGCTACGATCGATGTAGTTGATGGAATTTGTGGTATATTAAGAACATTCGATGTTCTCTAACTTCAGCCATTAAATTATTGATTCGCATTTTACACCACAAAACTGAGTACTCTTCACCAGTTGGCGATCCTTTAATTATTTAGACCTCGTTGTTCCAGACTTTTGAGCAGTACTCAGCTTCAAGGCTTATTTACCATCAATAGTATCCGCATTTTCCGTTAAAGGACTTTGGGTCCACACTTGTTTTCGTGTTCTCACCCCAGTCTGGACCAGAGGGAAGAAGTGGGTGCTGGCTTTCAACGCCGCAAACAGATGGCAGTCATACCATCAGTATAATATCTATCATAAACATTATAATAAAAAGGTAAGTCAGAAAATTCGGCATATATTTTGTGAATCATCGCATATGACGAGAAACACTGATGTAACCAGGTAAGCCAAAGAAAAGCTTGTCAATAGAAGTACAAAAAATACAAAATGGATATCTGTAACTAGCTGCATTGATTGATTGGCTACCGTTAATCTCAGATGACTATGGTTTTTGTCACCCCAGATATTTTTATTACTTTTTCTCTAGCTTGTACTTCCGATTTCACATTTCTTGCATATGGGCATATACTCTTACTATGCCTTTCATGATTACTTGTATTTTATTAGCTGCACCGTCGTCTGTGGTTGTAGAGGTCTATGCTAGAGGCAGATTTATACAGTTACTATAGGCAACGGGTGCTTGATTTCGGAGATACGAGCTTTGTCCGGCTCTTCTCTTGATCCGTGACTTCATGTGGTCTGGGTCGACAATTACATCTGCTGCCTTGATGAGGCTCCTCCAACACTTTCGGTCCACTTTCTGTAGATGCATTGAAACTGGTCACTGCAAAATGTAATGTCAACAATATTTCCGGAGAGAAAAACAGAGGACAGCTAATGTGTCATTGTTGGTTTTCTTATACGATAATAATAATAATAATAATAATAATAATAATAATAATAATAATAATAATAATAATAATAATAATAATAATAATAATAATAATAATAATAATAATAATAATAATAATAATAATAATAATAATAATAATAATAATAATAATAATAATAATAATAATAATAATAATAATAATAATAATAATAATAATAATAATAATAATAATAATAATAATAATAATAATAATAATAATAATAATAATAATAATAATAATAATAATAATAATAATAATAATAATAATAATAATAATAATAATAATAATAATAATAATAATAATAATAATAATAATAATAATAATAATAATAATAATAATAATAATAATAATAATAATAATAATAATAATAATAATAATAATAATAATAATAATAATAATAATAATAATAATAATAATAATAATAATAATAATAATAATAATAATAATAATAATAATAATAATAATAATAATAATAATAATAATAATAATAATAATAATAATAATAATAATAATAATAATAATAATAATAATAATAATAATAATAATAATAATAATAATAATAATAATAATAATAATAATAATAATAATAATAATAATAATAATAATAATAATAATAATAATAATAATAATAATAATAATAATAATAATAATAATAATAATAATAATAATAATAATAATAATAATAATAATAATAATAATAATAATAATAATAATAATAATAATAATAATAATAATAATAATAATAATAATAATAATAATAATAATAATAATAATAATAATAATAATAATAATAATAATAATAATAATAATAATAATAATAATAATAATAATAATAATAATAATAATAATAATAATAATAATAATAATAATAATAATAATAATAATAATAATAATAATAATAATAATAATAATAATAATAATAATAATAATAATAATAATAATAATAATAATAATAATAATAATAATAATAATAATAATAATAATAATAATAATAATAATAATAATAATAATAATAATAATAATAATAATAATAATAATAATAATAATAATAATAATAATAATAATAATAATAATAATAATAATAATAATAATAATAATAATAATAATAATAATAATAATAATAATAATAATAATAATAATAATAATAATAATAATAATAATAATAATAATAATAATAATAATAATAATAATAATAATAATAATAATGCTTTATTTATCCCAAAAGAACAATCATTACCATTATTCCTTTCCCGAGGATAATGGATAGAAAAGTGAGGTTCAATGATACTCAATTTCTTTCTAACGACTTCACCATAAAATGTCATTTTGTCAGGAACACACTTCATCAAGCATTTAACTATCAATAGATGGTTTACAACAAATTTGTATTTACTAGAAAGTTGCTCAAAAGGTTTAATGTGTACACGTGTGTTGTTAACAAACAACCTTTTCGGCCCTGAATCAGCTAACCATAAATTTGAGTCAGTTTTATTCTTCACTTCTTTAAATACAAGCGATATTGCTTTTTTCTATTATTTCTGAAAGTACTGTGTACGAACTTATTGGGAAATTCAAGAGCGAATACTAGCTCTTTATAACTCCGGTTGGCTCTCATCCGTCTCAAGAGACTATGGTGTTTGCCACTTCGATATGTCTTATTTAACTTTCTTTCGCTTCATACACAAATCTCTCAATTTTCCAAAATTTTCGATGTCTATTTCAACTGGTCTTATTTTATTTTTATTTTTCTTCATCTTAATTGTTTTAAACTTTAATTTCCTTTGTATAATAATGTGATAATAATGATAGTGTTTTCCTTTTCATTCAATTTTTTGTGTTATTAACATTTTTATCATTATTATCGTTATCATTATGATTATTATTGTAATGTTATTATTGTTATTTCTTTATTGTTATTATTGTTATCATCTGCAATTTTTCATCCGGTTACGATTTTTTTCATTTGATAATTTTCCAAAACTTTATCATTATGATTATTATTGTAATGTTATTATTGTTATTTCTTTATTGTTATTATTGTTATCATCTGCAATTTTTCATCCGGTTACGATTTTTTTCATTTGATAATTTTCCAAAACTTTTGTTTTACTCGTCGTCTGTGACTGTAGAGGCCTATAATAGACTAGCCCATTTTACCACAGTTGCTACAGACAACGGGTGCTCAGACAATCCTATTTCCATGCCATTATTACTTCGCTCTTTATTTGCCATTATACTGGTACATATGTATGACTATTATATATGAAGGGCAATCAGATTAAAGCCGAACCGATGAGGTCGTCTTTTTTAGGTAAACCCTTTGAAGTCATCGATCATGGAGTATAATAGAGTTCAAAGGAGAAATGACACTTCTTCAGACTTCTCTGTTGTCAGCAGTTGAAGAGCGTATTCGTACGTGTCCAGTCCTTTCTATTATTCACTCAGAATTTTCTTCAACTTTCTCGTCTTTAAGCAGTCCTTACTGTTGTATAAAGGATAGTATTTGTTAGGACCCAATTGCGATTTTTATGGCCTAACCAATACAGCTTCCGCCATTTAACGATGGCGGTAATTACGTACAATCAATAGACTTTCAAAAGGAACTACTGATGTTTGTGGTCTTCCAAAGAAATACCAGGAAACTTTCAACGCTTCTATTCTTGAAAGTCTGGATCATTTGACAATATTATCATTTGCAATATTTTCTGCTAATGATTCCCAGCGGAAACAAACACGAACAGCATAAAAATACGGGCGACAATCAAGACGCGAATGTGGTATGATTAGTATGGCTGCGTGGTTTTTTGTAGTGCATGACACGTTGATCATAATGATTGACCATAGGATTTAAACATATAGATTGTATGCTGATCAAGATATCAATCCATAATTGCAGTCGAGCTAGATAAACCGTGAAGCAAATCTGAATCAGTCGATCTGTACCTTTTTTATTATTAGATCGAGTTCACCTAGGATCACTCAGCTTATCAAATCATCGTTCATGTCTTAAATAAAGCGGACTCATGGAGGTAGCAGGCGTTCAAATCGTTCTTCTTTGTATTCTTCACGTTCAGTGCTGAATCGAACATTCAACTCAATGCTCTTTTTAGAACTACTCTATTTGGTTTGAAGGATCGTAGTGGGTACGATGTAAACTAGATTTTAAACGCGTTCTATTATTATTCGTTCGTTGTATTGATGGAGTCATGTTCTACACAAACAGATGTCGGGCAAAGGTACTCATACAGCACTTCCCTCCAACCTTTCCATATTCACACAGAACGATCACCGACGTCAATGTTCTGTAAGCGTATCTGCACAAAATACCAATATCATATGATTCCTTTAAGTTTTACACTATGCCTTTGTAAGTTTTCATCTGCTACATCACGTCACTGCGTTAAACTACCTTGAAAGTATTTCCTCACCGTCAGTTTACTGTTACTTATGTTGATTTCCAGTTTTTCCAACCCTAGTAGATTATTTTCAGATCTATATTGGCTGGCACACCTTACTGATGTTCACATGAAATGAGATACAAATTGAATAAATGATGGGATAATAAGAAGTGAGTATCTAAATCAAGGAATGTAAAATAGAATAAAATCAAACAGGGCGACAAACACCACAGTCTCCTGAAACTAATAAAAGCCAACCAACTGTTGTACACAACGAAAAGGAAGAACCGATAATCGAACCCACGTCAATCAGTTTGATTGGTAGGACGCCGCGTTATGCGATTCACTCATGGTCACCAGAAGGCTTATCAAATCCACTGCGAGCTACAACCATGCGAGCACATCCGCTAAGCTTCCAAATACAATTCTCTATCCTTGACTAATGCCATAACGAGGCCCAAAGCGAACGAAACCCGACATTTTTAATTTACCACATCGATTTTTCCATTGATTTCCTATCATCCTTATCACAATGTGTTTATGTTCATCAGCATGAGTTTACACGTTCAGATGTAATTTTAATGATTCAATTAAAAATTTAATCCGTCTTATCGAATTGTGCTAATGAATTCTTGAGCACTTTTTTACGGAACACGCTTCGACCAGATAGTTTTAAGGCGAAGGTCTGTGTTTTGTTTATTTATTAGATGATCTATTTTAGCGCTTTAATTACGATCGTGTCTCTAATTCTGTCGTTCTTAAAACACTCACTATTGATCGTCTTTCCTTAAGCACGTTCGTCTCGTCCGAAAACTAAGAGCGCTAGCAACCGCTGCTTTCCACATTTAACCACACTTTTCTCAATATGGAGTGCAAGCTCCCCACCATAATAGTTGTCACATATGGGATGAACGTTAGTGAAGCCTTAGTTTAAACTGAAAACTCAGTAGGCACCACTATCCAATCACGATCTGCGATCTTATTAGAGAATCATCGATCGCAGTTTGTTCAAATTAGATCAAAAATTGTTAACCCTATATACTCACGCAAGTGCCGAGACTTGAGTACTGTGAAATCATGCGGGTTAAACGGTTGTTTTAAAGGCTCGACGGTACGCGAATGATTCAAATGTTCCTCCCAGAATATCTCAACAAACTAATGCCCATGAAAACCTCATCTGGTAACACTGACACACGATGGACGCGCAACTTGCTGCTCCTTCAAATTTAGATCTACCTTTGCGCCATATCGTCTGATCGTCTGAACTGTTTTTGTAGTTTCCGCGTCAGACAATATTGTATTCGCTCATCAACTGAGTAGTTGGAAGTTACTATTAAAGAATTCTTTTAGAATTTTACCTAAGAAGACACACTTCTTCATTTTTTAGTTATGTTCACCAATCGATCACCATCTTTTCTACATCTGTTGACCTTGGTCTGGAAACTCTGATCCAGAAATATAACACGGATAATTAACCAGTATGGATTATATCTAAGAGGACTGTGAAACGTTCTCACGTCTGGGCGATATTTGAGAGAATGAGCCAAAGATACATGAATTAGATTCTCTTCTGATATCCTTGAGTGTCATTTCATTTTGGGATATCGGCCAGTTGATAGGTTAACATAAACACACACCAGATTGAAAGCGACGAATTTCTGTTTATTGTTCAACTGACTTTTTTTAGCTTTGTTCACTGGAAATCTTGTCTGAAAGACTCAGTCATTAATTATGCGTGCGGCAGACTCACATTGTTGTATATTAGACATCCGTCAGTATCAAGCGAAACAGTTATTGTCGGATTTGTATTCGTGTTTACATTGGATTACGTATATTCCTGTCATCAGACACACGAGAAGTTAACGCGATATTTATTCGAATCTAGGGTGTGCGTTTACAGTTGTTCAGTGAAGAATACGCCCTAATGCAACCGATCATAGATAAACCGTCTGTCCTTACCAAACGCTGGGTAAAACTTTGGAATGGCAGACCTGATAACAATACAAGAACTAATCTATATATTTCACATATATTATGAGATGGATTAGTTAGCACCAGGATCCATCACAAGCCTACATGGACGGGACAGTATACGAACTTTATTAGTTTTGTCCCGATATCAGTCAAGAGGATTGTTGTTCATAATCACTTCCTGGGAATGTAAAGCTTTCGAGCCCGCGATTTCAGGCAGAGGATCGTGATATCTTGAAGGAAGCACCGCTAAGTAACGGATATCCAGCTGCTTTCGTTGAAGAGTACAGTCAACTCAAAGATGTTGAAACGCGTAACGATGACGATAATATCAAGAAGGCTTAATTGAGGATTCGCTTCAAGGGAGATGCAGTTGGAGAATTACTGCGAAGAAAAATGTCTCCAACGATAAGGTAAAACTGCATAAATGTATGTTTGAGAATAGTTTTCACATCCCGTAGGTTGATCCGCATTCATTCCAAGAATAGTCTGTCGGCACTGGCTAATCCAAATATCATTTACTCTTTTAAATGTAGTACTTGCCAAGCGCAGTACATTGGTCTTACCGAACGACGTCTAGAGGTTCGATTAAAGGAGCACCAACGCAAGTGGTTATTCTCTACTGCTGTCGAAGTCCGGAAGTGTAGTGTGACTGAGCACATACTCGACACCAATCCCCTCTGCGATCGGGCTAATTCATTTGCATTACTCCACAAAATGAGAGATCGAAGGAGCCTCAAATTTGTCGAAGCTCTGGCGATCAAACTGCTCAACCCATCTCTTAATGTCCAGAGGGACTTGGATCATCATCTCAAGTTGCCTTGGACATAGTTATGATTGTTCATACTTATTTTATTTTATTCTCTTTCACATCATTTTCATTCATTTCGGTTGGCAATCATTTGTTTAGCTATCCTAACATCGATCCATTTCTAATCGATCGTTTCCGGGTTTGAATTGTTGAGGAACATTTTTCAATTATACCTTCAATCGTTGATGCACAGGCATTGAATCTTAAGTTGTGTTATTCAGCTGGACTCGAATCCTGATGAGACCAGCCGAAATAGGGCTCTAATGATTCAGTAGTGGCTTTTTTCTCAGTTACTGGAAAATGGGTATACTTTCGGATTTGAAAAATCCAATTTTATTCAGCGCGCATTTTTTACGTATTACGTTTTTGCCAAGTACTTTCCTCAGCGAACTTAAACGCTTTCGTGGCAGCAGCAAAACATGATTAACGTCGCGCTCAATTTAGTGGCGATTTCCCATTAATTCAAAAAGATCGAATCCTTCTCGCCACGCTGGTGGCAAGCTCGCTTGATGCTACAGCACGTGGATCAAAATCTCCCGACAGCTTCGATCCGAACAAACACACTCCATGACCTGGAGTAGGCTGACGACAGAGCGCTTCAAACAGCCTTTCAGTCGGTACGAGGCAATTGACTCCTGTTTGACCTGAGATTCAAGGCATTCAATTCACGGACTTTAATCATAATGAACCTGGGAAACAATCGTGGTTATAAAAAACTTCTGTCACTTAGAACTCAGCACCTGTTCATCTCGACTTTGTTGCCTTTGCAACTCAAGCAATTTGTCTAGCATTCCATTTATCCCAACTTTCGCGCAGTATATATATACAACAATATTTGTACATACAAGAAAAGTGTCCGAAAACAACACCGAAAAATTTAAAACGTATGTGCTCAGATTGGGACAGGGATAAGGGAACCACAAAACGAACACCATTGACTTCGATTTCGCGCCAACTCTGCTTAAATCAAAGTGCACTCAGAATCTCGATGGCCCTAGCCCGGGAACCCGGACCAACCTATACAACCCAAAGTAGCTCTCAAACTTTTCACTCAGCGACGCCACGTCATAGGTTAACCACCACGTGCTTACTTCCAAGTATGGTCTGGCTGGACAAACAGTGCAGGTCTCGGTAATCAGTAATTCGTATGTTTAAGACACAACCGATCCATCAAAGCTGGTGCAGTGATATAATGTTTCTCAGGGCATGGGCAGTATAATATACGCAGGACCTAAATTTGAGAATGTGTCAATCTTTAAAACCTCAAATACGATCGAATGCCAATCGCGGTAAGTTGCTACTTTTGGATCTCATCACTACTGCATAGTCCGTTGGCTACTGTGAGCACTGTGCTCGCTATCAGTACCTATTTCAACTTCCAGAATAGAATAATATTCATTCTTCTACATACTTATCGGTCGGTTTTTTTAAAACCAACTATTCAATTCTCCTGTTAATAGTAGCTTTTATGACGAGGCAAGAATCTGAGGAAAATGCACTCTGCCATTTCTTTCTGTTTCTTCTTATCAGCTAACAATCTGGATCGCACTTCGTCTTGAACTGAGAACTACACAGGAGGATTTCACAAGGACCAAGCTGATCCGGTACGGTCTGCCACACCTAGATTGTTTCTTCACTTCCAACCCTGAGCTTGTTGCAATGCACAAACTCACTACACTTTCAAGCTGAGATCAATGTATTATTATAATGTGTCCTAAGATTTACCCTAAACCAATGTTCTTAATTTTATTAAGACTAGTTATCACGTAATTGCAGAGTGACTGCGGAGAAATCGACCTGGTGAACTGGGACAAACGTGCAGCGGATCGCAGCAGCTGGCGGAGTATCATAAAGGCAGCAGCTGAAAGAATAGGCAACATGAAGTCGCGAGATAGAAAAAAAAGAAAATAACATGCGTTTTGAAAGCCGAACGCCCGTTGTCTGTAGTGGCTGTGGTAAAATGTGCCTGTCTAGTATGGGCCTCTACAGTCACAGACGACGATGCATTAAATAAAACATAAAAGTTAGGGAAAATTATTGAATGAAAATAAAATTTTAACGGGATGAAACTTTAGATATTGAAGAGTGTTCTGCCATAATCAACCATACAAACCATCGTTTTACTTATGGTATTGTACGTATTCGGTAACTATCTTGGTTTTCGTTCTAGGCAGACTGTATAATACTTGACTTGAATGAGATATTGTTATAATATACTGACTTTTATATCGCGAGCTTACCAATGGCTGCATATCAAACGGAAGACTAAATTTAGGCTACATATACACCTGCAAACGAAATCTTATATCCGTAGGTATTCACCTGGAAACCTGAGAAGCTATTGAGACTGATAATAACAGTTAGTGAAGCGTCGTCAAGATGCTGGTCACCAGAATAGACCAAGATGACAT
>JALGAQ010000009.1:5463903-5494978 GCA_028829895.1 Sinotaia quadrata
AAATAAAAAGGAGACGATTAATGAGCATTTTCCTTTCAACAAAGATAGATGTGAGAACACGTGAAGAAATATTCTTATTCTTCTTCTTCTTATTATTATTGTTTCACACGTCAGTAGATAAAGCAATGTGCCCAGCAACAACACAGAAAAGTGTAAAAACTGTGTTAAAGTGGGAGAAGAACAATAAAACCACAAAAAGAACGCAACTGACCTCGTTTGTGAGCCCCCTCTGATGGAGTTAACAAAAAAGCGCACTCACAATCTCAAGGATCCGAGCCCGGAGGCAAACTACACTACCTAGAACAGTTGTCAAACTTTTAATTCCGCAGAGCAATGTCATGGGATGACCGACATTTGTTTTCCTACAAGTAGAATCTGGTTGTGCAAACAGTGCACGTTTGGGTAATCTGTAACTTAGCATGTGAAAGAGATGACCGAGCCAAAGCAGCTGGTGTAGTGGGATAATATCCTTCAGTTCATGGAACTTATGGACCCGAAACACACGCTGTCTGACAATCACATAACTTACGTCCCATTGTACGTGAAAAACACTGCGCAGACAATGATCATCAAAGCTAATGATCAACCAACAGAGGCCATGCTTCCCAAACGTACGTAAGTATGGCCCGCACAGTTGGCTTACATAAACGCCCTTTGAGCTATAAGCTGATATCACGTCTACGCCAAGGGTGATTAGGATTAGCAAATGTTAATCTGGCATTAATAATGCAAGTCAGGATTTCCTTTTAGATCCCTCCTGCAATGATAATAATACCAAGGTAATTAAAACCATCGACTGGTTCTAAGCATTTCCTTGACAAGGTGAGTGTAGATATGGTACCCGCCAGTTTTGCAACATCACTTTGCATTTTTGGGGTTCGAAGTGCGTACAAAACCTCTGATTTGGTGGTTATACGATCCAGGATACACGTTGTGTCATCTCCCAATAAAACTGTCATCGGCATAATGTTGGTCGGTTTTTTGAATTGAGATTGTCAATGAAGAAATCATGAGTAAGTTCTCAAAACGTTTCACCTACATAACGACCAGTTATAGAAAGGCCTGAGATTAAACTTTTATCAAAAATTAAACAGTGAATCGTTTTATAGACATTTGAATAGCCATAATTCGCTCGAATTCCTGAAACCAAGCTTATTAGTTAATTCAGTGAATAATATTGCAAAATACTAAGGAATATTTCCTGTTTGTCTATTTTTGATGTAAAAACAGTTTACGTGATGCAGCTTCAATATACCCTAAATTACTATTACCAAAGGGGTTATACAACGGTTGCGATGACCAAAAGACAGTATTATGCAGTCCGTTTCCTTTATGACAACGTTCAACCTGTTCAAGATTAGGCTCGTTATATTTCACTGGGATAAGATTCTGACATCCGTACAAGACAAAGCTACCATAGTCGGTGTGGTCGCGGGAAGTCGACTACTAAATGCATGTTTAAACAATCTTGTCATAACTTCTTTGTAGTAGACCTAAACATTATATTGACTCACAGACAACCTTTAAATATCGAGTAATCTTGTCAACTCCTATAATATCGCTCTAGATTTACCAGGCATTTGTACCTGCAGCATCATAGCAGTGCTTCAGATAATGTCGAAGCACATGCACATCATCCTAGACCGGGACGCACCAGCTATTCCTATGCTACAAAGCAAAGCCCTCGTAACCCGCTACCGTACGATTTTCTTCTTGTAAATTCACATTTTACATTTGCTTGATTAAATAGTGTTGGTGCTAATAAAGCTTCCCATTCATTTCACACAGTCCTCATTTCCCATTAGGACAAAGAGAGGAGGTATCACGTGTGCCTGAATTGCGTGCTTAGTGAGAGCTATCTTTTCAATTGAATATCAGCAATATGTGAAGGGCAGTCACGTCGGTCAACGTGGACAAGATTATCACTCTATCAGAAACATTAATTAATGCATTTATCAATTAACTGAGTTCATATGGTTCTGTTCAACTGCGAATAGAGGCAGAAACTAAATCAGCACATGCATTTGGTTGAATTCTAATGGTGTTCTGCAAGCGCGGAAAACGCGACTCAAAAATAGTCAAAAGTAAGAATTACAATAAAGGAGAGCCCATAGTTGAAGAGCGCCTGTAAGGATTTCAACAAACATAAAATACCAGTGAGATAAAGGGTATATAAATGGTATTTATATATATGTATTTCAAAAGCTTGTAAATAACAACAATCTGCACAATAATACTCAGAAACGTAAAAACTTGTGTTCAAAGCAGGGGGATAAGGTAGCCACAATAATAGCGCCAGTGTTTCTGGTTATGAGGCACATCTGCTGGTGTTTCCAGTCAATTGCACTCAGAATCTCCAGGAATTCAACCCAGAAGCCGAGACGACCCTACAGAACCTAGGGTAGCTGTCCCATTTTTCATTTCGTGGCAAGATATACTAAACCGCCACGTGTTTTCCTCCAGTTTGGTTGCGCATACAGGACACGCCTAGGTAATCTCCAACTCAATATGTATAAGACATGACCGAACCATTGAGGCTGATGCAGTGAATTTACGTGCTTCAGTGCACGGAATCAGTAGCCTCGATGACACTCTCTGTGACAATGAGATTACTTACGCCATGGTCTGACCGTACGTGAGCATTACTAGGAAGATATAAATAGTCAGAGGTAGACCGATAAGTACATCCTCAACTCGGAGAGGCCATAGTTCAGAACGGTACAAGTATGGCCAGCACAGTGGCATCATATAGATTTCCTATGAGCGATGGGCTGATATGAAAAATAGAAGATTGTATATGGTAATGTGGAGTGATGAGTAAGAAACCGGCAACGAAAACCAAGGACTTGAATTGGTAAACCACCTTTAGGTTGAGCGTTGGTCCTTCCTCGGGTAGCAGCATAGCTGCAAAACGGTCCTGATTATCCAGGAAAATGTAGATTGCTCACATAATAAGTGCGCTATCTTTGGGAGTCAGTGACGTATCAGGTGTCTTAGGTCAGCTGCTTAGGTGAGAACCAATTTAAACCACACGTTGTAGGCCGCAAAATGCGGGCGGTAATGTATGGACTTTATCATGACAATGAAACCCTACCCAATCTGAAAGCGGTCGGAATATAGGTCGCCTAAACCCACTCTACTTCACCGCCAACCAACCCAAACATACACCTAGAAAAGTAATTCGTGTCTAATCGATAAAAAAGAAAACTCACTCGAATTCCGTTCAGAACCTCGCTTATTGTCTTTATACGCGTGTCTGCCATTTGAAACTTTTTCTCCTGTCAATCAAAACAGAAGCATCGGATTTCGAGTTAATCTAATTGCGTATTTTACCGAAAGGAAATAAAACTAAGTTGGTGGCTTATTTCGGTGAATAGGATGATAAGTATTTGAAAGGTGCATTTTTATACCGAGGTAGAAACGGTCTCAAGTTTGATAGGTTCGGTCTTTCCCAATACTTGTTAAGTTTTATGGTGAAAAAACGTGAACTTTACAAACATCAGGATTGCAAATATGGGTCATATTCAAATGGATGATTAGACTGCTAATTCACTAAGATGATGCGATTGAAGTATTTCTCAGCGACAGTTTTATGCTGTTCGTGTTCGCTTTTGCTTGAACTCACTGCCAGAAGATTTTGTGGCTGATTCTTGTGAAACTACACTCAAGTAAAGGTTAGATGTATATCTAGCGGCCAAAGAGTAAGTGTGGTGCTATTGACGCGACTGCAGTTGCTGAAATTGTTACTTTGTGTAAGAGACAACCGTTTGCTGTACTCGTTGGTTTCGGGACCGATATCCATAGTTACAATGAAGATTGCGAAAACAAAATTATGTCAGACACCTGTGACAGATAAATCCGTTTAGTAAGTTCTGATGTGAACGGAACGTAATGGTCAGATTATGTAACCAAGACAATCAAATGTACAATATTTTAGCCAGAATTAAAAGACAAAATATAAATACATTCATATCAGCCAAGGTAACAATCATTTCTTCTCTTGTGTCACGGTCAATGCAAAATGAAAAAGACCTTGCCACTCATGATTAGTAAATGCCTACACTCCATGATACAAACAAAAGTGTGCGATTTGTTAATCGAATAGACTCTGATACAAGGATACTTTGTATTAGAACTGAATTGACTTTCGCGATAATGGAACTTAATTGAACGGAGTATGTTGAAATGTGCATAATCATAAACTGTCTTTGTTCAAAATGTTGAGGAAGGAACTAATTCA
This sequence comes from Sinotaia quadrata, assembly GCA_028829895.1. Lineage (NCBI taxonomy): Eukaryota > Metazoa > Mollusca > Gastropoda > Architaenioglossa > Viviparidae > Sinotaia > Sinotaia quadrata. The sequence goes on from JALGAQ010000009.1 coordinate 5,468,144, forward strand.
GTCGGATGTACATAATGGGAATAGACGAAGTAGGACTACTAAGAGTGATTCATTTATGAAACGCTATTTCAACCATATTTAACTGCATGACGTAACCTATTCCGAAAAGAGACGAAGTAATCAACTCGATGAGAAAATAAGTAGATAATCACGTGCCTAATCGGCAAGTAAAACCCGAGAGACAACATTTACTGACTTGTGAAAGGTCTAAAAATGTTCCATTTCGTGTATGTAATAATTCACTCATGGTTCGAAATGTTGAACGTACTTGTACAGTTTTCGAAGCTCGAGCAACTAGAACATTCAGCGGCAGCAGTAAAAGTAGCACAGCAATCCCAGCCAACACAGAAGGACCAAGTTCACGCCACAACAGAACAATAGCAACCACAATTTGAAAAGGACCCGACCAGACAATATTGATGTAAGGCATCAGTTGTATAAACTGCTGTGTGTCCGAGGACATGAGATTCATAATTTCTCCGGTGGTTGACTTATTTCGAGCAGTGTTACTTAAGCGAAGGCTCTGAAATGAAAAAGGAACGATACGTTTAAAAATGATTATGACCGATTAGGATATCATTGTAAAACAATCAGTGTAAAGTATTATTTTACCAACATTTTGATCTGCTTCTGAAAAAATCTGTTAATATAAAAGAGTGAACAGAATATTGTAAAACAAACACGTTTAGAAACAATTGGCGTGTTTTTATAATTACTTTTATTAATAATAATATTATTATTATTATCATTATTATTATATTATTATATTGTATGACTGTCATCATATTTGAAGCTGGATCGAAGTCTTCATTGTTCATTTGCCTTAGCGCCTGTCTTGTGTTTTTCCTTTGTTCTCCGCCTGTCCTGTCCTTGTTTCATGCCAGCTGTCATAACACCATGCGATGGTTTCTACGACCCTCACACCTTAGGTATGATTAGATGACCTAGGTCCCACATCGGAACATGACACATTTAACTTGTCTGATGATCCGCATGCCCGCATCCGCAATCCCGCGCGACGGGCCTTTTTGCCGGGACAATTTTGTTTTACAATGAAAAAGAAATGTTCATAAAAAATATGCATGAACATACAGAAAACAATAAAACTTATTTCGGAACATGATCTCTAGTTTATTTTCCATGGTCCCTAAAATACACTTGAACTGCCCGAATGAGTTAAACAAACGGTGAACAGGCGCCTGTACATTGACGGCAAACAAATATCTAATACAGACAGCCACTGAAGACATCAGGGTCAAAAGTTCTGAAAAATAAAAAGAACTTTCGGCTGGACACGATTTATTTAACTAATGAAAGTCGGAAACTATTTCTCTGAAGAACGCTTGTACTTATTCAGAAAATGCGAAAAGAAATAAGACGCAAAATTTAAAGGGCTATCGAATTTTGCGACTGTGTAAACCTGATCAAGTAGGAACAAATAAATGTGCTTGGTTTTGATGCTCAGTCTTGCTTAGTCCCAGTTTAGGACGGAGATATAGGGAGGTTCAAAAAGATAACAATTTTTACGTGACTTCAATAAGGGCCGTTCGAGTGCCACACTCAGGCACAGACATTTTCGGGCACGAAAATTGAAGTTTTAAAGCACGAGTCGTCTGAAAATGTGCAGCCAGCGCACAGTTCAATTGTACACAATACTTTCCAGATTAATTTTCTGATTATGAACACATCAGCTTGAGGTTAATGCAGCAAATTACATCAATCAACTGCGTTGATAATGTTAGCAACATCTGCATATCCGAACTATCGATATGAGAATGGCAGAATGAAATGGTGTATCATTCCCCATTGTGTGCCTCAAGTATGAGGATTTTTCAGAGATTCTGGAGACCTTGTTGGTGATATTCAGGTAAGGTAAGGTAAGCTGCAATTCTGACACTGAAAATGAAAAGGGATGTATATGGTTTAATTGGTGAAGAACGATGTCCAGTTTTTCCTTAAGGTATCATTCCACGTATGAAATATCGAACACAGTGTACAAATGAAGCTATGGATAATATTCTACTCATTGAACTATTGGAACATATATAATTAGCTGCAAATTCATCCCATTTTGGATATGTAAAGCACTCATTTTATATTCTTATATATGATATTTTAAAAGTTAAACACCACCAAAAGAACCATGTCCACGGCTTGCGATCGTATGAAGGAAACTATCCATTTAAAGGAAATAACTGATTTGCAAGTCATTGGTAGCTGGATCGCACAAGCCCTTATAAGCACACAGTACATAGTTGCAATCGTTCTTAGCATACCGATTAAAATGCGCTACGAAACTTGGGCGGACAACCATTCATCTCGAATTTTCTGGTGCAGCCATAGGCGACCATAAATAGACGTACTGGTACCACTGAAATCGGAAGGACTTTGTTCTTATTCAGGGGGAATAAAAGGTCAGTTACTGATCAACTGCCTGTCGTCAATTGTGTACACCAGCTCTGAATATTTTCTTTCCCCTTATGTGTAAGCAAAGGAACAACCAGACGCATGTTCACCGAAAAAACGGTTTTTGAATAATCCGCTAGCTCCCTATAAAGCACGCTAGTTCTCAAAAACGAGACGAAAAACCACTCCTTTGGAGAAGCATCATTACAATTTCATTTATATTGTTGGCATCTTTCAAGATTTATTTTTACTTGGTCATTTGATTTTGCTTCAAAAATGACTGGTCTTATTCATGTTTTTTTGAAAATTTCTTTTTGAATATGTGACTCAAGGAAGCGGATAAGCGACAAATTATAAATTCACTAGGTCATCCCCTTCAATAAAACAGGCAGATAAATCACTTAGGAGCTCTATATACTACTATTAAAAGTAAAATAAGTAAACTATAGAAAGGGTTTGAATGGCTTACCGGATACTCTATGTACTCTATGAAATGAGCAAGGTAACCCAGGTTTGCAACCTACTCCGGCATCAACTTCAGATGGGACAACCGGATAGCCCACGAACAACTCATAGAGTTTTTTAACGCTCAGCCCGTCACCGGGTTGGGAACGATTGTTTACGCAACACAGAATATAATGTTGTATACCTCCCTGTGCAAATCTCTGGCTACGGTTTAAACACATTCTGGTACTACTGTTTGCATTACATTCAACCTTATTTGCAAAGGCAATTGACAATCGTGGGGACAATGGTGCTTGCCACCCCAATTAATTTTTTGTAATTTTAATTTTATTTAGTTTATATAACAATCCTTGATTTAGTTATCCTTGATTTTATTTATTTAATTTTGAAATTAATTATTTTTTGTTTACAATATTTGAAGAATTTATTCTCACAATTTACTTTACTTTTATTCTACTGATGCATCGTTAGACTGTTGGGGCCTAAACTAAACAGACAAATTTTTCCACAGTTGCAACAAATTTGAGACAACGCGTGTTTCTTGTCTCACGATTTCATGTGTTCTTAGTTTACTTTGGTAGCTACTGCTCTTATGATGCTCCGTGAGCTGATTGGATCGGCCGTACTTCCTTTTCAGTATGTTAGGTCAATGCCTCCGGATATGAAATTCCGTTAACAGAAGTCTTTACAGTGTAGATTTGGTTTTTTGATTGATCTGGTATCACTAGTAAGTTCATCATATAGCTAGACTTCGGAATGCAATTTTCATCCATTCGTTTCACAAAGCAACGAAAAGCTGTCTGAATGTTTACCAATTTTATAACTTTGCCTCAGGGGAACAGATATAGGGCTGTAAAAAAGCGCCAAACAACGAAGGAAAACTTGGGGAAACAAAAAATAAAAATAAAACGCGTGAAAATCTTTCTTGTTTTGTAAGTGAAGAGTTTTTAGAAGTCCCAACGTATATGATTCAAGAAAAGAATCAACTATATACACTTATCTCGAGGTTCGGAACGAAACAGAAACCAGGTAACTGAAACAGAGGTCTTCCATTGCAGATGTCCAAGACTAGGAGTTTCTTTTGAGAGCATTATGTGACATGACACATTAGGTGTGCACCATTTCAGTCTATTTGACTGTTACGTTTGTTATTTTTCTCTCCCGCTCCTATTTATAACATGCGATGGTGGATCAAGTCTCACCTGATGTAAAGCAAACTAAGGATGTAGAAAAAAACATAATTTAACCACAATACTAAATTCATTATTGCAAGTGAAACATGAATGTATGTAAAAACTCTGTGGGCTTAGGTTGATCTGTCATCAGAAATTCATTCACGAATCACGTGGCCAATATTGAACCAAAAGCACTATTATTATTATTATTCACTGAAATAAATATGATCTAGATAGGTCTTTACTGTCAATTCAAGCGCCGTACACGCAATATTTTCTCAATAACCGTAGCCGAGGTGACGCTGAATTGTAATTTCAATAATAATAATAATAATAATAATAATAATAATAATAATAATAATAATAATAATAATAATAATAATAATAATAATAATAATAATAATAATAATAATAATAATAATAATGCTATGTTCAACCTAAGTAGTTAGCAAATTACAAATCATACATTATTACCTGAAATCTTTTTCATCGCTGGTCTTTCACTGTACTTGATTTTGAATATGTGCCAAGGCAAATTAGCCTACTATTACTCTAGTTAATCTGTCTATAGCCATTTTCGCAATTAATTTTCGCAATGACTTGTAAGCGAATGAGAAACGGTAACCTAACCACTAAGTATGTAGTGGAAAACCACACAAGTCTCCTATACAGTTTGGATTGTGGTTCGCTGCTCTTTTCCAAAAAGAGAAATGTGTAGATAAAATGATCAGTTAAAAAATGATGTGACAGAAGCCGTGAAATAAGTCGCAGAGCAGGTGTGTCGATTTTACTAAAGGCTTGTCCCACATGCAATGTGAATGGGTGTAAGCTTCTAATCGATAAGCGGATGAGTCACCAACAGGACAGAAGTTATGGGGCAGGAATTTAGGCATGCAATTTGGCAGACAACCCCAATTTACTGACAACCGGGGACAGGAAACTGAATCTCACAAGGTGGACTAATAACAGGGAATAAGTTATAAAGATCGATTTAATCGTATCCGAGGTCGTTTTAAGTCACAAACCATCACAATATGGGAAAGTGATTGAGGCAGCTGAGAATTTCATTTATATGCCAAAGTTTTAGCAATGGGATGGAAATACGTTGACATATTTCGAGAATGAAGTGATGAGGTAGTATTTATCGAGATTGATTGTTGTATTCTGAGTTTATGTAGTGCATGTAATAAAGCATGTTCGCTGTATTTTCCGTTTATCGCCCAATAAACAATGAAAATCAATGAGTAGTTAGTCAGTTCTTTTTAGTTAACAACATAAAACGTACCATGACCATAAAAAATGAAAATAATAACGACCGCGAATCAGCATATTTTTGAGCAAAATTCTTCAATAAGTTTTTCATTGTTTACTTTACTTCAGATAAGTTTAACGTACTATTTCATCTGGTTAGATCAAACCCAGTTGATTAAAGTTTTCTGTGAATTTGGCACAAATGATATGTCCTGTATCACTCAGTGAAGTAACTCTGAGGGCACACTGGACATTTGGGATCATCCTTTAATGATCAATAAGTTTAAAAATGCTTGTAACAGATTGAGATGTCATTGTAAAACAAGGAGGCTTGGTGACAATCGGCGTATTGTATTATTTTACCAACGTTTCGGTCTGCTACTGCAAGACCTTTGTCAAGCTAAAAAGGAACAGAATATTGTACAATTGTTATTTTATAGCAACCGGACCCCAGTCTTCATTTTTTCGTTTTTTCATCCAATCCCGTCTGAGCGTCTGTTTTGGGTTTCCTAGATCCAATCCGCCACCTTTGTTGTCCATCCGTTCTGAGTTGATGACTGTTGAGATGTCTGGCGATGATCCAAATTCTGCACCCGCCCCCTCTTACTCCATTCAGAATGTATTATCCCTCGTAATTCTTTGATTGACGAACGCTGATACATTCCGTTTCCAGCCAATTGTGTCAAAAAATTTAGCACCTTAAACCAACCAACTAACGTTAAACAGGATGACATTAGCCTATTGTTTACGGTCCAAAAAATTACGTAAGCCTTGTAGATAGATTCACACGTCGTAGTCATCAAATGTTACACTGGGGCTCGGATTCCTGCGCCGAACAGGATTAGATTAAAACTAGGTGATCGCGAAAAGTCCACAATACTGGCGACGCAGCTAACAAACCTGGAGTGGGGGGAACGTAGATGTGGGCATCGTAGCAACTCATGGGACAAGGGTAACACATAACACTAGGTGCTAAGCCGGATGTGACCCGGAGTAAAATGCACGTCAAGATTAGATATGGCGCTTTCGTATAATCGTAGGTCACCGTTCGTCAATCAAAGAATTACGAGGGATAATACATGCTGAATGGAGTAAGAGGGGGCGGGCGCAGAATTTGGATCATCGCCAGACATCTCAACAGTCATCAACTCAGAACGGATGGACAACAAAGGTGGTGGATTGGAGCTAGGAAACCCAAAACAGACGCTCAGACGGAATTGGATGAAAAAACGAAAAAATGAAGACTGGGGTCCGGTTGCTATAAAATAACAATCCTTTAATGATCTTTACCGATTCAGTGAGCAACGAAAGGTGGGTGAACATCTGGGATTTTTTCAAATAATCCCCGTCACTAATGCAAAAAACTCGGGCGCAAAAAATTAAACCACTTTTTGCGAGCTCCAATTTAATGTACGCACATGAATTTGACCTATTTTTAATGAAAACAATTCCTTATCCGCATCTAAGCTCATTTTGTGCAAAAATTTCCTCCGTTCGGAAGTAAGAACTTAAATGAACTTTCCGACGCTTTTAACTCTCGTTCATGACAAGGAGACAGCAACACATTTTTTTGAAAAGCCACGGACTGTTCCATTAGCATCGTTTACGCCATCAAAGGACTCTTTCAACTGTTTCTGTCAGGTGGAGGTGTTATGTCTAACAGAGTCGGCAAGGAATCGATCTTCGAAGAAAAACTCGGCTGAAGCGGTCAAGGATGAAGTTTAGGACAGTGATTTTATTCATTTATTGCTAGTCACGAAATTTGGTATAAATTAAATTCTCTTTAGATGAATTATCTATTAGCCACACGACCGCTGTTGACTGAAAGATTTCTTCTCAAAGTTTGCGCCCAGCGGGTTTTGCAAACTCCAACAGTTATCGGCGGCCCAGGACTACATGTCAAGATTGATGAAACCTTAATATCTCGCCGTAAAAACCACGCAGGGCAGTGGATTTTCTGAAAATCAGTCGGGAAACTAAAGAGGTATTGCTATATGCAGTGTCAAATCGAACTGCGAATACTTTGATGGACACAATTAGGCCTGCGTCGCCCCCGCTCAATTATCATTTCCGATAAGCGAACATCATACCAAAGAATGGAAGCGATGATTGACATGAATTATACCCATGAAACGGTTGAGCATACTGAAAAATCTGTGGCACAGCGATCTTTAGTGGAAAACTACTTGTATCAGTTCATTTGGAATCAAAGGTACCGAAAAACGGACCTTTCCATTCAAATTATTGATGAAACGCCCAATTTTACCCTCTTCAATAAAAACTATAAGTAAAAATTTCATATTCTATTAGGTAGCGGGGGTTACTTTTTTGGTGGGAATTATCTGGATCCAATAGCTGCATACCTCCAAATTTCTGATTCAGCCATGGAAAAGCTGCAAATCAGGATAATGATATTACTGAACTCGGAAGGCCTTTTGGCACTCAGGAGATGCGCAAGACTAGTTTCTAGGTAGCTGCTCGTCATCAGTTGTCAATATCTCCCCGAACGCACACAAAGAAACCTATCGAAATTTGTACCAATGCACCCACCTAAGTGAAGAAGTATTTGTTAGTTGATTTGTACAAGTAGCCATAAGAACACTCGCCGTATATTGAATCATTGTTTAATGATCTGTACCGATTCGGTGCGCAACGAAACATCTTTTGCTTTGATGCCTCTTCCTTACTTTGCTGATAAATCGAATTCCAATCAATATTTTTATGGATATATCATGTGAGCGTATACTTATTCATCAGAATTCTGTCTTGAAAAAGGCTGTTCAAAATGGATATCCTATGGTTCACACATTGAGCCTTATTTTTCTATCAATAAATTGATCGATGCAGCTATTTGATCAAAGATAACCATTATATCCAGCCAGTAGTTTAGTTAACAATGAGACCCGTCGGTTGAAAAGCAAAGGTATCAAACTACGATTGTCAAGGAAGCACAAATGATGCTTATTCTTGGTGCGATGAACGGGGCAGCTGTGTCAGACAGGGACAAGAACAAATCCGGTGTAAAATGTTAAGAATGATGCCGGAACATCACATCATGCATGCCGAATTCCTTTGACTGTGAAATTCAAGCAGACACAAGATAACTAGTCTTTTTTATAACAAGTGAACTGAATGATTACCTTAGCCATTCAAAGCACAACCGGAAATACAAGCTAGTGACCGTGGAACTGATTATTCAATGTTCTTTTTCTAATCACTTGACCTCATTAAACATAAAAGGAAATAATATTTGAGGAAAAAGTGCAACTTCTCCAAGCTTCTTTGACTTTGGCAGTACGCAGCACATCAAGCATATTCATGTTCAGTGCTTTATTTTATTTATCTAGCTTTTTTCTTTGTCTTCCACGTCTTCAAGAACTTCTGCTGCTCAAGAATAATTTTTGATAGAACCTCGGGGCAAATTGCATGACCAAATCATTAAACCGCCTGCCTTTTAAATTGGTTCGTGATGATATACATGTTGCTGGATTTACGAAAAGACATAATAATTCGATTCATAGTTCTCCGAAAAACACCGAGGAGTTTTCTCCAGATTTCGTTTCCGAAAGCCTGGATCTTCTTCACTGTTCCAGACATGAGAGTCCAAGATTCATAGCCATAGAATAGAAATGAGACAACTAACGATTTGAAATTTGTAAAGTTTATGAGTCCTTATAGTCCTCAAACTTTGAAGTTTCACCATAATTTAAGTTGTTTGAGTCATTCGAATACAAATTTTATCAATACACGCTCGTATGTAGTTAAAGTGGTCTACATCGTGCAGTATTTGACTGTTAAATGTGATGTGAGAATTCACGATGCTCATGCCAATCGGCATTCGACCTATTTGCACTTAATTCCATTTCATATGCGGTAGCTCTGTAACACAATTGGTGAATCTAGGAGGTAATTGCTACACACCATTTAGCAACTCGACGTCATCAGCAAAGCAAAGGTTGCATAAAGACTTTCTGCTGACGGAAACAGGTGCATAATACACTTCTAGAGATTCTGGCATTATTCGCTCTAAAAATAAGTTGAATAGTATAGGCGATAAGGGACAGCGTTGTCTAACACTAGTCATACGAAACAACATGCCTACATGATTGTGTATGCTCATTTGATAATAGAGCGCTTACATTACTTTCGCGATTTTACAGTCGATTTGAAATCGTCCGAGTACAGGTCATAGCCAATGGTGCTATACTTATTGGCGCGGCCTTCAATTCGGCCGCACGTCAAAACATTTCAGCTGCATGTAGTCCCGATACAGATAAAAATAAGAAACAGAGACGATTTGGCTGGATTAAACGTCAAACATGTGCCACGAGAATACGACGCGCGTGCCTTGAGTCAAGGAGAAGATGAAAATGATGGCAAAAGTTTTGTATTTTGTAATATTGGAATGCATGTGACCGGCTGAAAATTCATTCCATTCGGAATAAATAAAGCACTATTCTTATCATATCTTATCTTATTAAGAAGCCTTCCTAAAGTCTATGAAGATTCGACAGAGGTCTCTATGAGGTAGAAATTATTTAATTATTGGGTTACATATAGATAGTTGCTCGACAATACATCGTCGAGGTCTTAAACTAGCTGGTTCTTCAGACAATAGTGTCCCTGCCTTAGACGTTGCACGTTTTAAAATAACTCGAAACATTATCTTGCTTGAATGACCAATAAGACTAGTGGTCCGATGGATTTCGCAGCTTCGTAAGTTTTCTTTTTATCGAGAATGGAATAGTCAACGATTTTGTCCAGAATTCTGTCCATTCTGTCCATGTGTTCCTGCACAATATTGTTATGGCTTCAAGGGGTTATATCAATATACTTCGTGTGTATATATGCAACCTAGCATTCGTGGTCAGATTCATTCACCAAGGTATTTTTACCTGGGTGAAGTATTTGCATTGTAATGGCTCTATTTTCCATGACTGTATGTGATGCATGTTTGGTTGTACGCAGCCTCCGATTATCATTCACAATTTAATTTCAGCATTTATTTGCATCATTATTCAGATAAGATTACATTGCATAGTACAATTAGGATATAAGATATAGGTTATCTAATCTTAGTCCGATCAGCAATGCACAAACCCACGTAGAAGTAATGGTTAATAGTACCAGTGGATGAGTGTTGGACCGCTGATTTAGGCATGGCCACAAGGCCTTAGAACCACTGGCACCTCACAGCAGAAAGTAGGGGAAGATCAACACGATTATAAGACGACCGGAATATGATTGAATAAAATTTAGGCTAGACGGTTGGACATATCTGAAGAAAAATGTAGGCATCTTTGCATGAAAATTATTGGCGCAGCCTTCGATTCGGCTACACGTCAAAGAACACCACTCAGTTACATGTGATTCCGATACGAGTAATCAAGACGCAGGTGTTGTGTTCAACTGGAGAAAAAAACAATGGCTTTATAAACAGCGGATTTATGAAATGTAACGACAGTGAAAAAGAACATGCTGGATGAACACCTTCTTTTTTGTAATATTGGAAAATCGTGTAACTTGCTGAAAATTCATCCCATTTGGGATAAATAAAGCATTATTATTATTATTATTATTATTATTATTATTAAAATGACAATCGCACATTATTCTGTGGACTTTTGCACTTAAGTGAAGAGCTTGCAGTGACAGACGGTACAGTGACAGAGTAATGTAAAGTGTGCATTGTTACTAAGCGTCTTGCTTAAAAATGTAAATATTTATTATTTATTTCGACCTTCATCAAAAATTAAGACATTTCTCAATAAAAGCCGTGAAGCAATAGAGTCAACACTACCATAGAAATGGACGCCCAAATGTGTTTTTCTTACGTGATAAACGGAAGCTTTTTGTTAAATATTAATGATAGGAAGCGAGCTCCAGTGAAACTAACTTTTCTGTATACTGCACATGTGAGCGCCGTCTTCAAGTGTATTCCAATAGAATTGACCACCGCAAAATACCGCTGTAAAACGAGGGATTGAAAACAGGCTACAAAAAACATGCTGAAGGCGTAGAAATACCCGTGCCAAGTTGGTTCATCTAGTCCGCGTTGCAAGAACTGCAGCAGGAACCTGCAAAGAAAAACGAAAAAGCGTGCAAATTTAAAAATACGTGCACATGTATACCAGGATGACTTGTTTGTGGAATGAAATAATTTCATTTTATCTATTTTCATAGAGGTTACTATATATTCTGAAGGAGCTAATACGATTTTTAAATCTACATTGCATGAAAGTATCACAAGACTTTAATTACTTCAACGATAGACTAGACCCTCATTAAGGTACAGAGAAGCTCGAAAATGGTCAAATTACAAATAAAGTGCTTTAAGTCTTATACACAAACCAATCTACGGGGGTAATTGATTAACTTCGGTTCAAAATGATACATTACTTAGCTCGCAATTGAGAAACACATTCATTGAGTAATCAGCTGGCTTATGGGTTAGATCGGTAGATCACAATCTCATAAGGACTATTTCCGCTTTGGTTTAGGCATTCGAGGAATATTCCACCCTCAAACAGATCTTGGAGCAGCACATTTTCAGGAACAACATAAAAGCCACTTGAACCGTTTCGTTCCGCTTTTGTATATGTTACGTAATTAGTTTGGGACCAATTTGTTTTTCCAATGCTCAATAAATATATATATTGAAACAGTTTCATCCTAGAAACATATCCCTATGAACGTCCTTCAGCACGAATAAGAAACCAAAACTCAAGGAAGTTGCATTACCTAGGTAACCAGCGGTTTTAATGGTTAAAAAAGAGATGTGTTAGACCACTACAGTTCGAAGCATGCATTAATTTTGTGAGTTTCTTTAGGAGCATAATATAATTCTGAACTGATCATACAAAATTCGTACGAAATCAATGCAAGCATTCTATTAGGCCATCCAATGGGATAGATAGTTCACATAAATGTAAAAATTGTGCAAGTAAATGATGTGTACAAAAACCATTCATTAGTAATTCATGCCCTCTATGTAAGATTTTATTTTCTGGTCATGCTGAAGTATAATGTAGCAAAGTTGTGTGATGGAAGCGTGATAGCACATGTGATACGAGAGTACTCTGAGCATACAAATATAATTCCCTTAGGAAGGAATAAACCTTAATTTAACTGCCTTTGAATGCAGGTAAAATGTTCGAGCTGTGTGAAATAAGAAGCCTGTAACCCTTAAGACGTTTATGAGTTGAACATCATAATTAAAGTCAAGCGAATTGCACTAAACAAAAAGTCACGGGAGAATGATGTCATTAATAAATTTACGCATAATAGATTTCGAACCCAAATTGAACAGTATCTTTTTAAAACAATCGATCCATGAAGTAACAAGAAAACACAGAAATTATATGAGCAGAATAAATTGAATACAGCATGAGAGAACAACGGTAAGGCAAGAGAGGATCTACCGTGGAAAACGAATGTTGAAATGACCATAAGTAGTAGTTAACTATCAGAAAATTAATAATTGCTTCCTTTTACAGCTAATCATAATTTATTTGGTGCCAGATCAAAATATAAGAAAGCAAGTGAATTCACAAACAGGCTGAATGAGAGCTCAGCAAAAAAATGTGGTGGTCCTTGGAAAAGAAATTCTTATACACTATATAAATTAAAAACAATGAGCATAATCCAGTAGTATTAAAAATACGTAAAACCTCACATTATACCCTACGAGATTGTGATCAGACGGCTTAAGGTAATATAATGGGGGTTCAAAATTCGAAGTGTTAAGAACAGATTCAATTGGTGCAATCAAATTGAACATATTGCTTTACTTTACAAAAGGCCACAACATCAACCCATCAACAAGCTCGGGAACAAGATCATATCCCGGTTGGACACATAGGCGCGCAGATTGAAAAGTAAATTTTAAAACTATGACTGCACCGGAAACACATGGTTGCTGATAATTTCTGCATTCAATCCTATTAAACACGGACAGGAACCAGATGAGGCGAGTATCGTTCCTGTCAAATCCCATGAGACGTCATGAAAATGAAGAGGATATAAACTGATGCATGATAACAAGTCCATTAAATTTGAAGACTGCGGTACACATCGGTAGTGTATCAATGCCATCAAGACTGAATTATATTGAGTTTCATCTACACTAAAATTTTCAATGATTTTCAAGCTTGAATCGCTCTTGGCTAACGACAATAAACAATCAAACGAAAATTTGCAAAAAGAAATGGATGCCAAATTCTGTAGATTGCACACAATATGGATAGTTTTAAGAATAAACAATCAAATGAAGGTTTGAGAAAAGAAATGAATCCTGACGTCGGTAGATTTTATACAATATGTTAGCTTGAATGTGGATAGTCGGTAGATTTTATACGATATGTTAGCTTGAATGTGGATCGTCGGTAGATTTTATACAATATGTTAGCTTGAATGTGAATAGTTTCGCTGATGATTTTCCCTGGAAACCCTAATTCAATTAAATTTATTTAACCACAAAAAGATCTATTTTGTTATTTCAACGGTTTCAGCAAAACATTTTCCGTTCGAAAGAACAATTATGTTACATCATTGTTTCAATGGAAAGCAAACAGTCATTTGTTGTTCATCATAGAGTTACTACGCACCTTAAAAAGTATCAAAGTAACAAAGAACACGTTCGATTTTGGTCACTGTTTTTATATTTTTACGTTGTGAACTAGGGAAGCAGCAATTGAATAAGCAATTGCGTAATCCGTATTATTCATGTGCAAACTCAGCGAAGTGAAAAGGAGTCTATAGGTGTATCAACAGTGATAGATGGCGATTTGGGTTGGTGAAATGAGAACGTCCTATATGAATTTATCCTGTTAACCACTCATGAAAGCGGAAAACAGACCACAATCATTCCTTAACATAGTTCATCCAAATTGACACCGATTGCGCCACGCTCATTCTTTCATTGAGAGTTTAAATATACAGCTATATATATACCACACCCGTTCGGCGTCAACTAGACTGAAGTCGGTTGACCCGTGGATGAGTGCAATTCTAAACTAGTGTATTTATTTGAAAAATTTAGTCACATGGAAGTGTATTACATCTGGAACTTTTTGCTTACCAATCACGATGAAAAAGCATTAGAATGAACTGAAAATCATATTTTGACAGCATAATGCATAATGCCGTACATTTCCGAAATGAAAAACTAAGGGCGCCAGCTGGTAAGGAAAACATCCATCAAGAAAGCGTGTCTATGTTGCAGGCTTGGAAAACTGTCGTCAATTTTTCAACTGGTTGATGCAGTTTAATTTGAAGAGCTCAGAAATCGTTCAAAGAAAGAGATTCGTCAAAGCTGATTAATTGTCTTTAGTCCGTTTAACATTTTTATGGTTCGAAAAAGCGTGCTGGATACTGAAACGAACCTGTGAGATATCCAAGTGTGCTGGAATTAAATTATCTTACGAACCATCACCCCCAGATGCTATAGGGCATTAAGTTGCATATGGAATTACTATATAAATTTAGTACTTTTTAGCATTAATCTCAAACTTGTCGTCCAAAGAATGAGGAGAGCTGGAGATAGATAAGATGAAAACATACTGGATTATATAGATTAGATTGTGCGCATATAGCGCAGTCTCTGAGGAAAGCAATTTTTAAACCAATTATCAGAGGCTAGGAGCTATGTGATTAAGGGTTCGTATTCCAATGTACATTAGGCCACTGGTTTTGAACACATCGTTTCGATCACTTTCAGAATACACCAACAATGCTGAAAATGGGATTCTGAACAGTGAAAATCTTTCGTTGTCTCTTCGCACTAATAGAAACTCAATAAGCGTAACTGAATTAACTTCATGTTAATCCATTTTTGTACGCCATATATTTGCAATATTACACATAAATCATGGGTAAAATCGGAGAAACTTCTGAAGGTAGCGACGCAGACATAATTACAAACAGGGATATAAAAAAAAACGCTGTGAAAACCTCCGTTCAAATTAGGCAGCCCACAAATTATTGGATTATAAGGTGTGTTCTCTTGAGATAACCTCTTGTTCCGGCTTGGGAAACTGATTAGTATCTGTCTTTCAAGCTAATCTTGGAAGGGTATACTCATTGGGCCCATTGTAGTGTACTTTCCAGTCCATTTTTCACTCCTTAGATGATTACCTTGAAAGCTCGTCTACTTCCAGGTGCACAACTACCATATATGTAGCGTTAAGTAGTGCATGTATCAAGCGATCAACCGCCAAAGCAACTCTAGGTTTATTGATCTGGGTGATTTTATGAAAATATCAAGATGTCCAATCATGATAATCCTTCTCTCGGCTGGGTGATTTACGGAATGGTAACTATAACATTCTTTACGGTGCATTCGATATAGTTCTTTATCAAATAAAATGAATTATCAGAAAACGGTGAAAAACAGATTTTATAAAATACAAATAGGGCCCAGTGAATTTGTCACGAAAAAATATGTTGGATCCAAGTGAGACACTAAATAGGCTGTTCAAAAACATTTGAGTCTACATCACGCCTTGACATACATAGAGAACAGACATAGGAAATAGTGAAACCATCTAGAAAAAGGTGTCCTTAAAACATTCTGAAGCCTAAAGTGCACAAGAAAGCGAAAATCCAGCTATTCAGAAGCGAGACTGAGTTAGTTCAGCGGAGCTGAAACGTAGTAGTTCGCCCGTCATAAAACGGTGGCACGATTAAGCGAACACAGAATTTGTTTAGCTGAGCTAAAAACCATTCATCCGTCTCGTTCGATGGAATTCTAGATCCAACCAGAAGGAATGTCCATTTTACGCCTCGAAATATTCCGATAGCATATCCATTTTCAGCAACTAAAGTTGAAACTGCTACTGAGCCAACAGATCTCTATTTTGACTAGTCATATAAGGTCTTTATCAGGTCTGATGCAAGTCCAGTCGAATAACAAAATAGAACAAAAACTTGGATGCTGTTTGATGAAAATAAATGTGTATACTATGGGATATCAGATCATCATAACACTTAATATATCGTGCATTGTTAGTGGTGTCAGAGATTCACAACTATCACCGAATTAAAAACGACAACAAGGAATAGGAGTCACATATTTCGAAGACACCTTCATGTAAAAAAAATTATCACAAATATCTGAAATATTATTAGGAACAAAAAGGTATCACAGTGCAACACACCATAATGCACACATTATAAGCCACTGAACAACAAGGTTTCGTGTAATTCTGATGAAGATTGGATTGATGAAAATTGGGTCGCACTGTATGTGTAGAAAATATTTGGATAATAATATTTCACACCAAAAAAGATCTATTATTAATATACTATGAAGAGATAAACAGGGATTAGAGGAATGTCAACGAGATATTAAAATTAATTTCTAGCTTGAATGTGTGCTTTATCGCAAGATATTGAACTGTTGATGAAACCCAAGGACCCCAATGGGAAAATGGAGTGATCTATTTGTTAAGAGTGTTACTAAATTGGTTAAACTGGAGCTCAGATTTTGTAGCTTAGTGACATAACTAACGGATTATTCAGTCAAGTCTATAAACAACTGAATCGTGTTTAAGTCCCTTGAATGAACGGATTATTTCAAATCATGCTCCAGTAGCTGGTTGTACTGGCCATATAGTAAACCATTCGCATTTAGTTTCTATATCATAGTAGTCCCAAATTCTTCTGATGGACTTTTTGTGTGATCCATATAGATGTCAACTGAAATGCTTCTACCTATGGTCGTGTATGCGACTATTTACCCTTCCCAAGTCTTGCTAAACTAGATCCGTTTCCCATCAATGTTTATGAGCTGATCTTCCTGCTCTTATTCGTTTGACTTGACGTCACACAGATTACACCAGGTTTTTGTATTTTCTTCGAATGTAGTACTCCGTCATTATTTGCTTATCTATTATAACTCTACTTATAAATATGTTTAGTCGATCCGTTCCACCAGATATATTACTTATTTGAGTGGTTTCCCCTCAGTTAAGGTTTCATTGTTAATGACTTGATTGAAGCAGAACTAAATTATGCCCAGCCTTCAACATTTAGTTTAACTTATGGTAATCATGTATCTCAAAGGATATGCGCAATGTGGATGTGACTCAAGAATATCAAACAGGGTATCTGAAAGTATGTGAAGGCAACATGGAATTACTTCACAAACGGATTATTAGCCCATTGAATGAGTTATTTGCTTCATCTGAGTTGGGAAATTGAAAGTTATTTACTTCAATAGTGAAATTAAAACTGCGGTTAACGGTCACTCAACCTGTTCTCTTTATTCACTAAACCCCGCCTCATTGCTCAATTCAAGTTTAGCTGCGAGACTGGATATCTGGGAATCTAAATTTCAGAACATATTCCTGTTTTGGATTCTCGTGTTCATAAAGCAAACAGAACTACTAACGTCCCTCAACGTGGAACACCCAATTCGTCAATAGACTGATACTTGATGGAGTCGCATCATGAACATATTCTGGCCAAAACGCGTAAAATGAACTTGGTATGATTTGCTGTGACAAAGGCAATATGTACACTGTGTCCAAGACTATGAATTTAGCACCGAACTGATAGGACTAATGACACCGTATAAATACAATTTTATTTGTTCATCTTTTCTTTACTTCTGGTTTACTAGTAGGCATTTGAGCTGCAGAATGTGCCTGACCATCTGGAGTGAAACGTTGGCTTTACATCGTGCATCTCATTATTTCCAACAATGATAACAATGGATGTGCAAACTCGCAGTCTCACCGTTTTTGTTATACTAATTTCCCGATTAATTGCCGTTTCATAATCATGCTTCCCTTATATGGATTAACAATAATTTGCGATTTAAAACAAGTCCAGACAGTTAACAGCTGTCGAACCAGAAAAGCAGAGATTTGAAGATGGCTATGTTAATCTGCTGGGCGTGAAGGATTTTTTTCGTCATTTGGGAATTGACTTCACCACACATGGAAAGGCGTCCATGAATTTTCGTGCAACCCTTCAATCCTTTTTACACAAACTGTCGTCTGCACTGAATAAGACTCAACAGCGTATGAACATGATTACGACTGAACGCACTTCCAAAATTACTGCATCCGCTGTTCCTGAAAGTGGTCCGCAAAAGACCCTACAAACGCTGAATCAAACTATCCGCCAGTGTGTTCGAAAGTGGCTTTGACTCCCGAAGCAAACTCCCGTTTCAAACTTCCATGCACCAGTTAGCTCAGGGGGACAAGGATTGATACATTTTGCTTCGAAAATTCCACATATATATGGGGAACGCCCTAATCGTCTGTGTACATCTCCATCGCCACTACTGCGTTGGGCAGCAACCGCCACATGCGTTGCCCCATCTTTGAAAATCGCACAAGCTGCAGTCTCAATCGGAAAACAAAGAACAGTTCTACGCAAGGATGTGAACACTGCTTGGGAGAACGAGCTGTATTCATCAGTTGACGGTGCTCTACTTCGATCTCTCAAGCAATGCCCACACTCTAGCTCTTGGATGTTGGAGAACGCTCGAGTGTTTCTAGGGTTGTATGTTAACAAGACCCGATTGCGATGCGGTCGTTTGGAAACCAATGTACGACAAGCTCGATGGGGATGGAGCAAAGATGATATCATGTGCCGTGGGCATTGCGTTAAGCCAGAAAGTCTCCGCCATATATTGCAGAACTGCGCTTTGAGCCATGATAGTCGATGTAAGCGGCACCACGTGTGTAAACTGATCCTTTGTCAGTTGACGCGTAGCAGAATCAACGCCCTTTACGAGCCTCGGATTCTACTTAAGACCAGCTACTGTAAGCCAGACTTAATCGTGGTCAAACGTGGATCTGCTCTCGTTTTGGATGTCACAGTATGCTATCCCGAACTGATCTAATCAGCCTGGAAAGGAATATTGCGAAGTACGGTACACCGGGAGTGAACGCTTGCATCATGACACACTGAATCGATTTGGTGACCAATCGTAGTGTCCTACAACGGATTGTTGTACGGCAGAAGCTCGAAATCCCTTCAACAATGCAGCTTCAATCGATGTGACCTTGGAGATATCTGCATCGCTACCATGTGTAGGTCACTGCAAACTTATGATATTTATATGCGCAGGACTCACACTTTTTAAAGCTAATTGTTTTATTTTCCCACCGCGATTTTCTCGCGTCCATGGTGGATTGTTGTAGGCCTCTTCAGCAATTCACTGTGAAATAAATGTTCGGTAGTAGGAAAAATAAAATAATAATAATAATAATAATAATAATAATAATAATAATAATAATAATAATAATAATAATAATAATAATAATAATAATAATAATAATAAATATAATAATTTATTATTATTGTGATTGTACAATGTTATTGTACAATGATTTAAAATACTATACCGGACTTTGTACAATTTATTGTTATTGTATAATGTTATTACACAATGATTTGAAATAATATACCTACGTTTGTTGCAATTAAACGAAAAATGAATGAATAAAATGAGACTTGTATTCATCAGTTGTGGTATGAGACATGAGCTCATAATGCGACAAAAAATGAACCAAAGCCGAGATTCAGCATAGAAGTGGAACAAAAGACTGGGCAATTAAAAACGCTCGAATGAATGGAAGAAGAATAAATGACTATGTAGGTCTACGGGAAAAAAATCAGTGAACATAGGAAACTGTTTCGCTTCAATTGACTTATGAAACATAGTTTTACCTAGCATTTTGCGCAAAAATTTACTCGTTCAAGTCGAGCAAAAAGACGCAAAATCAGCCACAATAAGAAACACTCATTTTGCATAAAAAGACTTGCTCTTCTGATTAGATTAATAATTAGACTTACTTTAATAATATCGGATTGACAAAGATCACTATATCGTGTATCAGTTTGAGAAAAGCTGACCACAGCATCGGACGCCAGAAGGTCGCCAAAAGGGCTCGCAACAAGCCAAACCGATGATACTTTTGAGCTTTTTGTGACTGATGCATTTGACTATCAACCGATGAAGTATGTACGATCGTGGGACGACTGGGCTGGGACATATTCTGATTAGTGCTTGTCCAATCCTGGCTTGCAGAACGAGCAGTGCCTTCAATTTGTGGTAAATTACTGTCACGTTTCGAAGCCTTTAGTTCCATAAGTTCAAGCTGAAATAATGCAAAAAAATGAGACTGTGTCGCAGCTGTTGGTCCCTGCATGTAACAGGGACTGAATTTGTAGATTAAATACTGCTTGAGCAGAACAGCATCAGAATAAGAAAGAAGTTTGTTTACATCAAACACACGCAGGGAGGTATTAAAATGTTTTATCTGCAACTTCAAGGTACCACTGAACCTGTTCTGTTAGAGAAATCATCCCGAGATAGATGAGTTTAGATTTGCTGTCCGAACTAGATTTAATATAATTCAAATCAGTTTTAAAGTGTTGGAATGGCTTTAAACCTATTAAAGTTTGAGAAAATCTGTACTACATCCTTATCATACACAATCCTGTGACAGCATGTATGCTCCATACTAGTCACTAATACTATATGAAGTTCATTCCAATTCCTTTACAAAACTAGAGCCAAGCAATCGTTAGGACTACCGGAAGCTGTGGCTATTAAAGACTAAGAACATTCACTTGAGGATTACCAACGAAAACTACCGAGTAACGCCATAATATTTTATTTTGCTTTCATTTTACTTTTCTACATTTCTCATTCCTCCACTGAGCAGTCTGAATTCACATATCAATGATTATGTTTAGGTAACCTAAAGCGTACATGATTAGTCATGTAAACTAAATAGAAATAGACGTGCAGTGATTTACCGAGGATATAATATGAAGAACAACAGTATCTATCATGAGATTAAAGAAAAACCCGAAGATAAGAAATGTAGTTATCTCCATATAGTAGTCATGAAACAGGTTGCTACTAGAGAAGCTAACCACTGCGTCACAGAGCAACTACATTTCAGCTCTCGCTTCCTGGTATCCTCATAGCACTTTGAAGGTAAACCTCAAGCGCGTTTAATAAGTTATCCCATGTGTTTAAAAGTGAGAAAGTTATCTATTAACTATCAAACATTGTGCGATGGGAAAGTGAACAAAATGTAAAGAATTTGCGTATAAAGCAATTTAATTTAAGGCCCAAACTAATTTATGAATGCAATTGATTTTTTTCTCAGTTTGCAACGATGTATTCTTTCAATCAAACAATTTAATCGATTGAAAAACACTCAGCTTAATCAACCAACCGTCTTGAGAACCAACTTTCTATATTAGGTGCTCGCGGGCAAGTCCCGCAAAACACCTACTTGCTTCTGTTTAGACTAACGGGCACATCGTCCTCAAGCAGATTTTGAGAAATGTATGTACAGAAGCATTTAATGCAAATTGAAAGGTCTTTGCCGTACTATTATATTTGTACTTGATTTGTTTGGCGTCGAGCCTACTTATCACGCAGCATACAATGTGAACACATGCAACATGACCGATTCATTGGCTACCGTCAGGCTCGAAGGACTATGGTCTTTGTCACTACAATATTTTTTAGTATCTTTTATTCCTTAGGCTGTATTTCCGATTTCACATTTTTCGTATGTGGGTATATTTTCTCACTGCTTCTTTCAGGATTACTGATATTTTATTCACTGCAACGGCGTCTGTGGCTGTATAGGCGTATGGTAGACAGGCAACGAGTGCTTGATTTTGAAGACACGAACTTTGTCCGGCTGTTCTCTTGATCCGTGGCTCCATGTGGTCTTGGTCGACATTTACAGCTGCCTTGATGTGACCCCTCCAGCTGTTTTGGTCCGCTGCGCGTTCTTCCCAATCCGCTAGGTCGCTGCCTCCGATTTTCACATCCAGCTTGCAGACGTACAGATAGCGTAGATTTGGTCTTGTGATTGACATCGAGCCATTGGCAAGTTCACCAAACAGCACAGCCTTTGAAATGCGATTTTTATCCATTCGTTTTACGTGGCCCAGCCAACGCATACGTCTGTGAGCCAGGAGAGCTCACAGCAGGACTGTAGTCCGACCCGATGCAAGACGGCGTTGGTTGAAATGTGATCTCGCCAATTTATTATTATTATTATTATTATTATTATTATTATTATTATTATTATTATTATTATTATTATTATTATTATTATTATTCGAACATTTCGTAAATGAAAGATGTTGAGTCTGTGTTACTGGTGTGAATACAGCGATCATGTTTCGCAGCCGTAGAGAAGGGTGCTCGGCACATAAGATCTGTAGACTTGCATCTTCGTGTTTAAAGACAGTATCGGGTTTCCTCAGACAGGTTTGTTGAGCCGCGACATCAATGTTGCTGCTTTGCCAATACGCTTGCTTATTTCGGAATCAAGGGAGAGGCTATTAGAGATAGTGGATCTCATATGGGAGAACTCATCCACAACCTCTATTGCATGACCCTCAATCTGAATTTACGGCGCACTGTTAACGCCTTGGCCAATGACCTTGGTTTTGTTTCACCCAATTCCTTACAAGCTCTGAAAAAACAACTTATCGTGGCTTTAAAAGAACTGAAAGAAGATCCTTCTATACTTATTCAAAAACCAGATAAAGGATCAGGTATTGTTATCGTCGACCGCGAACATTATATAGCACAGTTGTAGACGATCCTTTCCGACAGCAGTAAGTTAAAAAACTGGAAGCGTCGTTACCAAACCTGAGTAACATCGAACGTGAAGTAAATTCCCTCATTAGAGAGCTGCAAGCACATGGTGTAATAGACCAAGTGACTGCAAGGCAGCTCAAGCCAAGAGGTTCCATCTTCCCTCGTTTATATGGATTACCGAAAATACACAAAGTTAATTCAACAAACAATAAACATGAAGTACCATTTCGTTCTGTACTCTCCATGATCCAGTCGCCATACCATTCACGGGCGAAATAGTTAGTTTCCATCTTAACGCCAATACGAAATAACCTGTGTAAATACACAGTGAAGGATACATTTGAATTCGTTCGACACATTCAATCTTTAAACATTGACAACAATCAAATGTTTTCGATGGATGTGTCTTCGCTTTTCACAAATGTTCCATTATTAGAGACCGTCAACTACCTGATTGACAAAATCCGCACATGCGAAGTTGCATTTGGCATCCCCGTTGACTTATTGAAAAAGGTTTATTCTCAAGTGTACAAGGAATATACCCTTCCTATTTAATGGTGATATGTACGTGCAGCATGATGGTGTGGCAATGGGTTCTCCCCTTGGCCCATTGTTAGCGGATATTTTTATGTCAAAGGTAGAAGACACCGGAATGAAAGATGATTTTGAGTTCTATGTTCGTTATGTGGAGGATACTTTTGTTATTTCCAAAACCCGAAAAAGTACACGTAATTTGTTGAAAACACTGAATAACTGACACCCAGCATTAAAGTTCACGATCAAGGAAGAGAAGAACAATATTTTGCCCTTTCTTGACGTCGAAGTTAGAAGGAATCTTGATGGATCAGTTAGCACCAGGATTCATCACAAGCCTGCATGGATGGGACAGTATACAAACTTTCATAGTTTTGTCCCGATATCAGTCAAGAGGAATGTTGTTCGTAATCTCTTCCTGAGAATTCAAAAGCTTTCCAGCCCGCGAGGCAGAGAATCGTGATATCTTGAAGGAAGCACTACTGAGAAACGGTTATCCCGCTGCTTTCGTTGAAGATTACAGTAGAATCAAAGACGATGAAACGCGTAACGATGACGATAACATCAAGTAGGCTCTCTTGCGAATTCGCTTCAAGGGAGATGCAGTTGGAGAATTACTCGAAGAAAACTGTCTCGAACGTTACAGCAAAACTGCATAAATGTGCGTTTGAGGATAGTTTTCACATCCCGTAGGCTGATCCCCATTCATTCCAAGGATAGTCTTCGGTATTGGCCACTCCAGATGTCATTTACTCTTTTAAATGTAGTAGTTGCCAAGCGCAGTACATTGGTCGTACCGAACGACGTCTAGAAGATCGAGTGAAGGAGCATCTACCCAAGTGGTTATTCTCCACTGCTGACAAAGTCCCGAAGAGTAGTGTGACCGAACACATACTCGACACCGATCACATTTGCGATCGGACTACTTCATTCGCAATACTCCACAGAGCGAGAGATTGGGGAAGCATAAAGTTTCTCGAAGCTCTGTCAATCACAATGTTCAGTCGATCTCTTAATGTCCAGAGGGACTTGGATTATCATCTCAAGTTGCCCTGGACTTAATTATGATTGTTCGTACCCATTTTATTTTATTTTATTCCCTCACATTAATTCATTTCCGTTCACAATCATTAGTTTAGCCATCCTAACATTGATCCATTTCTAATCTATCGTATCCCAGTTTAAATTGTTGACGATCACTTTTCGCATATACTTCCACTGATGATGCTTCTATACTGAATCTCAAAGATGGACTCAGATGGACTCGAATCCTGATGAATAATCCGCCGTCATTTCTGATGTGAAAGATAATCCCATCCTTTGAATTTCTGTAGGCATTTCTGAGCAGCAGAGAAAAGAAGATTCCAAAGAGTGTTGGAGCGAGCACGCATCCTTGCTTCAGGCCGTTTTTGATAGGAAAGTTACTGGATGTTGGGCCATCATAGTACACTGTACCTTGCATGTCTTCGTGGAAGGCAACAATCAAGTGAAGTAAGTTGGGGCGGAAGGACAACTTTTTTCAGGAGTCTGTACAGTTCCGTTCGACTAACCATGTCAAATGCCGTTGTAAGATCAACAAAGGCAACGTAAAGCGGTCGGTGCTGTTCACGGTATTTTTCTTGCAATTTCCTCAGGGAAAATACCATACCGATAGTTGATTTTTCGGCTCGGAATCCACATTGATTTTCTGGATAGACGCACTCCGACAGAATCTGTGTCCTGCTGAGTACGACGCGAGCGAAAACTTCACCGACGACATTGAGGAGAGATATACCGCGGTAGTTGGAACAATCGTTGCGATTTACGTTGCTCTTGTACAGTGTGATTGTCTTTGAGTCGCGCATCTCTTAAGAGACAGTTCCTTTTTCCCAGCTGGTGCAGTTTCTAGAGTAGAGATGTCCAAATTCCAGCTTTCAAATCTCATTTGAGATGCGAGCTCTACCAGCGCTTTTGCCGATTTTTTGAGTTCTGTAGAGCATTTTCTGGTTCCGTCAATGTAGGCACATCATCTAGTATGGATATTGAAGGCCGGTTTATGGTAACTTCTATAACAGTATCTGATACTGTAGTTGTCTGTGAGTACAGCTCTTGGTAGTACTCAGACCACCTCTCCATTTTCTTCTGTCGGTCCGTGAAGATGTTGCCGTTTGCTAAATTAAGTAGGGCCGTTTTCATCATTTGTGGACCGAGGGCTTTATTGATGCCATCGCACATACCACGAACCTTCCCAAAGTTTGCGGCAAGCTGAATGTTTTGGCTTATATTGAGCCAGTAGTCATTCGCACGTCGTCGTGAGGTCCTTTTGGCATCTTGTCTGGCTTTCGAAGATTTTCGAGGGTTGTTTTTTTCGTGTTGTTTTTGTATTCGATGACATTACCTGCAAGTCAATATGTGTTCTGCCGCTCTTGTTTACCGAAGACAGCAAGAGCAAAGCTGCGTATCGCATCTCTTATTTTTTGCCATCCGTTCTCGATATCATTTGAGGAGCAGGTGCTCAGTTTGTCTTCGATGTTTGTTTCAAAGCGTTCACGTAACTGGTTAACGGTTGTTTTGTTATCGTCAATGCGAGGATTTCCTTTCATCCTTTGGTAGTGGATGTGTGCATGTTGAATGCGCACCCTGCTCGTCACGAATGAGTGATCCGTGTCACAGTCTGCACTGTGATAGCTGCGGGTTTTTAGTACGATGTTCAGCAATATTCTACGTGTAATAATGAGGTCCAGTTGGTGCCAATGATGACCTCTGTTTGATGCCAAGAGACGCGATGATGTGGTTTTGTCGAGGAGAATGTACTTGTCACACACAAATCATGGTTGGTGCAGAATTCAAGTGGGCGTTCACCGTTTTCATTTAGTTTGCCGACACCATAGGAGCCGAGGCCAGGATTCGTTGTCCTATCACACGCGCGCATTGAAATCTCCAAGTAGGTAAAAGTTGTCTGTAGATGGAATATGTTGAATCAAATTGTAAAATTCATCGTAGAACTGATCTTTTGCCCCCGCTGCTGCTCAGTGTTGGTGGATAAACACTGACCAGGTGAACTGTTCCAGAGGATGTGTTGAGCTTCATTGCGAAAGTTCGAGGTGTATTTCTGTAGATATTTCGATGGACGTCAAAAGAGTGTTTCGCACGGTGAAGCCTACACTATGTTGCCGAGCTCCGTTGATTTCCTTTCCTTGCCAGTAGAATGTGTAGTTCTGCTCATGGAGGCGTCCGTATTCCGGTAATCTGGTTTCTTACAGTGCAGCGATATAGACATTTAGACGCATTAGCTCAAGATCGACCACGACTGCTTTCTTCGCAATGTATAGACCACATCTGCTTACGGTGGCAAGAGGACATAGTGTGCGAACATTCCAGCTCGCGAAAGATAGATATTGTTGGTTATTTGTTTTATTTATTTAT
>JALGAQ010000009.1:5495078-5527372 GCA_028829895.1 Sinotaia quadrata
TTAGCAGGGGTGACTGTCACCCCAGAATTAAAAATATCTGGGGTGACAAAGACCATAGTCATTCGAGACTGACAGTAGCCAACCAACCAACTACAGGCAACAGGTGCTTGATTTCGGACACACGAGCTTTGTCCGGCTGTTCTCTTGATCCGTGGCTTCATGTGGTCTTGGTCGACATTTACAGCTGCTGCCCTGATGAGGCTCCTCAAGCTATTTCGGACCGCTGCATGTTCTTCCCAGTTTGCCAGGTCAATGCCTCCGGTTTTCATATCCTGTTTGCAGACGTCACTATAGCGTAGTTGTGGTATTCCAATTGACCTCGAGCCATTGGCAAGTTCACCAAACAGCACAGCCTTCGGAATGCGATTTTCATCCATTCGTTTCATGTGGCCGAGCCAACGCAGACGTTTGAGCCAGGAGAGCGAACATACCCTGCAGTCCGGCTCGTTGCGAGATGGCGTTGTTGAGAATGTGATCTTGCCAATTTATGCATAATATTCTTCGGAGATGTCGTAGATAGAAGTCGTTGAGTCTGCGTTGGTGGTGTGAATACAACGACCACATTTCACTGCCGTAGAGGAGGGTGCTCAGCACAGAAGACATGTAGACTTGCATCTTCGTGTTTGTAGTCAGCATCGGGTTTCTCCAGACGCGTGTATTGAGCCGCGACATCATTGTTGCTGCTTTGCCAATACGCTTGCTTATTTCGAAATCTAAGGAGAGATTACTAAGGATAGTGGATCCCAGATAAGGGAACCCATTTACTACCTCTAGTGTGTGGCCATCAATCTGAATTTCCGGCACACTGCTAACCCCTTGGCCCATGACCTTGGTTTTGTTAAAGCTAATGGTCAGGCTAAATACCTTACAAGCATTGGCAAAACAACTTATTAGTGGCTGCAATCCTTCTTCAGAATCAGCCGTCAGAGCCGCATCGACCGCAAAGATTAACTTCCTCAATAATAATAATAATAATAATAATAATAATAATAATAATAATAATAATAATAATAATAATAATAATAATAATAATAATAATAATAATAATAATAATAATAATAATAATAATAATAATAATAATAATAATAATAATAATAAACCTTTATTTATCCCAAATGGGATGAATTTTCAGCAAGTTACACGATTTTCCAATATTACAAAATGAAGGTGTTCATCCAGCATGTTCTTTTTCGGTCGTTACATTTCATAAATCCGCTGTTTTCAAGGCCACTGTTTTTTCTCCAGTTGAACACAACACCTGCGACTTTATTACTCCTATCGGAATCACATGTAACTGAGTGGTGTTTTTTGACGTGTAGCCGAATTGAAGGCCGCGCCAAGAACACTTTCCTGATTTTGGATTTGCTCATAGTCTTGCCGGGTTGAATAATCCACCGTCACTCCTGGTGTGGAGGAAAATCCCACCGTTTGAATTTTTGTAGGCATTTCTGAACAGCAGAGAGAAGAATATTCCAAAGAGTGTTGGTGCAAGGAAACAACCTTGCTTTACTCCATTCTTGATGGGGAATGCGCTTGAGCTTGACCCATCGTATTGCACCGTACCTTGCATATCTTCGTGGAAGACGATAATCATATCCAGCAATTTTGTAAGGCAGCCGATTTTCTTTAGGAGTCTGTATAATCCAGTTCGATTGACCATGTCGAATGCCTTTGTAAGGTAAACAAAGGCTACATAAAGTGGTCTGTTTTGCTCATGTCATTTTTCTTGCAGTTGCCGGAGGGTAAATATCATATCGACGGTTGATCTTCCAACTTGGAATCCACACTGAGTTTCTGGATAGATTCGTTCAGCTAGAATTTGTAGTCTTTTGAGTACAACACGAGCAAACACTTTGCCGACGACATTGAGAAGACATATACCGCGGTTGTTTGAACAATCACTGCGCTCTCCTTTGTTCTTGTACAATGTGATTATCTTGGAGTCCCGCATCCCTTGTGGGATCATTCCTTTTTCCCAACACTGGATCAAGAGTTGGTGCAGTTTTGAGAGTAGAGATGTCCGAATTCCAGCTTTAAGAATCTCGGCTGTGATGCCATTTCTACCGGCGGCTTTCCCATATTTCGAGTTCCGTAGAGCACTCTCTAGTTCTCCCAATGTAGGCTTATCATCTAGTATGGTTATTTCAGGCAGGTTTATGGCATCTTCTATAGCAGCATCTGATACTGCAGTTGTCTATGAGTACAAGTATTGGTAGTATTCAGCCCACCTCTCCATTTTCTTCTGTTGGTCCGTGATGATGTTGCCGTTTGCTGATTTAAGTGGAGCCGTTTTGATCGTTTGCGGTCCGAGGGCTTTATTGATGCCTTCGTTCATACCACGAACGTTCCCCAAATCGACGGCAAGCTTAATACTGTGGCATATATTGAGCCAGTAGTCATTCGCACATCGTTGTGAGGTCCTTTTGGCATCCCATCTGGCTTTTCGTAGATTTTCGAGGGTCGCATCTGTCGGGTTGTTTTTATATTCGTTGAGAGCAGCTTTTTAGCCGCAAGTATAGGTTCCAATTCCGCGACATTTGCTGCGAACTAATCCGTCTTTTGGCGCTCTTGTTTACCGATGACAGCAAGAGCAGAGCTGCGTATCGCTTCGCTTATTTGTTTCCATCCGCTTTCGATATCATTTGAGGAGCAGGTGCTCAGTTTGTCTTCGATGGTTGTTTCAAAGCGTTCACGCAATTCTTCAACGGTGGTTTTGCTATTGTTGATGTGGGAATTTCCTTTCATCCTTTGGTAGTGGATGAGTGTAGGTTGAAGGCATTCATTAGCGTATAGGGAAATGGACTGAAGAAATTAGGATGAGAAATTATAAATGCATAATACAATTTAAATTATTTAAAAACTGATTTCGAATAAAGGCCGGACTAACATTTTACCACTGCATTTTTTTATATTCCAATTACACCAGAGTGGTGCATTTGATAACGCACTTAACTCTGAGGAAACTGACCCATGTTCGATTCCCACCCGGGACGAGATTCGGTTTGGACAACCACGTTGTATCCCGCTCATATATTTGTATGGCACTAGGCCTGTCATTAGTTTGGCGAACACACAAACTAGATAATATTGAACACATAAACAGCTGATCGTAAAACAGAAATTTTAGAATTTGTTTGAGTAACCAAACAACAAACGTCTCTCAAGATGAATGTACCGGCAATGATGAATATGGTCTGCAAGATGTTCTCGATCACAGAGTTCGAAGAAGCGACGGTGCTTCTCCGAGTTTCTCGGCCGGCGTCAGTTCACAACAGTTTGAGTTGGTCCATATTTTCCCTTGGTCTACCTGACCTGCGACCTCCTTCATGGCTTAATGAAAAATACTTTTGACAGAATATCGTTCTAAGTTGTATGATCTATCTATTGCAACTCTTGCTTCTTAATAATGACCAGAACTAGTTCATGGCTAATCATATGTCACTGAAATTGACGTATTCTTTCAACTTTTGCTCTCTCCTGTAAATATCAAAGTTTCTCCTCAGTCTCATAGTCTTCTTCGCTGTTTCAGAAAACAGCTTGCGCAACTATAGCAAATAATGGAAAACACCGACGACTCAAGGTTATTGTATTCGGTAGGGAAAGTTCTCACTTTCAACAGCATTCATAGCCTAGACATCATTGTTGTTGCTTGAGCTATTCCAATAGTATTTTCATCAGTGTTCTTATCGTCGCTTGAAGTTTTACTTCCTACAATAGTTGGCGCTCGAGTGTAACGTTGTACTTCTGTTATTCACCATCAGAATCTATTTATTAGCGCTTATTCCCATTCAATTTTCGTTGTCTTTGCTATTCAAGCGATTAGAAAGATCCTTTAGACCACAAGTACTTGTCGAGATGATTTCTCCAGAGCACGACATCACTATATTGTGAAATGCTCACAACAGTTCAGTGGATATCAAACTATCTAAGCCCATGTTTTACTCCGTTACCTTGAGTTTTATTCCAATTAGCTCGTGTTTAAGGATGAGTCGGCTTAAACACTGTCTCGCACGCTTGCAATTCACGCTTCATGATCTGTTCAGATCAGTTCAATGGATCGTTGCTGCTTTTCCACGATCAATCCGCTTCGTTTAATGAAGTTTCCTGGAAATTTGATACGAATGATCACCTGAAAATAAACAGATGGCTACCCAGTTCGCAGTCTAACAAACTCTTATCATGGCCCATCGTGCCACGCAATCAAAAGTGCTCTCAAATTCTGTCAAATGGGGTTAGTAAATCCTTTGATGTTGTAAAACTGTTCAGTTGTCATTATGAAGTTGAATTTCTGCTCAGCGTTGCTCCACCGGCTTGTTTTTGTACAAAGCTGTATCTGACTTCACGTGATGGCGAATGACACTAAGTAATACTTTACATGTTTGGCCGTTAAAGCTTTTGGTTCGATAATTATCGAAGTTTCTCCTGTTTTGTTTTCCATGATGATATATTTGGTGATTTTATATATTCTTCTGATAATTCCTAGGTTCTTTATATTTTCTGACAAATGCTCATTAGCTTTCTCACGACCTCCAGCTTTCGAAGGCTCAGCAGAAACGCGTTCTGTTTATTAACAGGTTCTAAACTTCTGACTCGGCGAGCTTCTTCTATCTCACTATTTTCCACCTACCGAACGCGGAATACCGAAGTTAACTTATCTTGTACGTGTTCAATAATCAGTATGTTACGCGTCGATATCTACAAACATTCGATCGCTAATTGAACTTATTTGTTAACAAAGGAGACTTGGAGTTGAAAGTGACTTGATCTCAGCATTCATTTCGTTCGGCGGATGTTCGGAATGGTTACTCACATTTACATAATCATCAAACTCAGGTCCCTATCCAGGCTTATCTTCTCGTCTCTCGCTTTCGGCTTTACTTCACTGTTCCTCATTAGAGGTATTTTTTATTGGTCATTGTAGAGAGAGGTGTAATTGAAACGATTCGCCTTCCTGCCGTGGCAAGAAAATATTCATGAAAATCTAATAACACAACCCTGTACTAATTCCTTCCTTATCGCTTCTGTTAACACGTCTATGTTTTCCAAACATGTATAAGATTGGATACGAGTGTGATTTGAAAATATCTTGTATTTCATTTGCGAGACCGTCTGAGCTTTAATAACATTTCCGGTCAATCATTTGCTGCTACCACTTCCGCTTCGGGATGGGCAACCAGGCAATATCGAATCGTCAAACAGGTATTGAAATAACATATTTGCAGGAGCAATTAACAGTTTGCGTTTCGATTTTACATCTGTACCTTGATTTGCTTGTCACCAGACGTCTGTTCATCATGTCGTGAATAAGCATACTACTTACGTTATGAGAATTCTCAGCTCATTAGTTCTAATGTCGTCTTTATAAACAGCGCAGTGATATATTGAATACATTTGATTGGTGGAAAAGATTTTAATGCTGTTTAACGCTGTGATTTTTTATTTGAACATCTTTCTCCATAGGCGTTCGCTGTGTGTTAAATGTGTCAACTGGCGATCAGCAAGTTTGTTGATCTGTTAATGTCAATTGCAAGGTTACAGATAAACCGATGAAAAACAGAGGTGTGGTGCCTTATTAGAGGCTCTTGTAATATTCTCTTTTGAATTGGATTGCGTAGTAAGTGTGTTAGATTTAGCTAGTTAGCTTTGTTTCATACCAGCAGTAATGCTAGTGAACTTAATGACGTGAATGATCATGAACGGCACATTATTTGTTTCTTCATAGAAATCTTGTAATACAAGCGCAACAGTATTGTACACGATAGAACGGTCGTCAATGTACGATCGTGCGTCCTTTAGTACGACTTGTCTGGTATTTATCAAACCTTTGACGTACACTTTCCTCGGCGAATATTATTCTACTCATCATGACGCCTTGAACGTTCGACAGTTTCAAAACCATGGAGCATTCTAAACTCTGTTTTGTTTGATAATAAGCGTGAGGTTTATGATATTTAAAATAACTTGAGTCTCCATATATTAGAATCGATAAGGCTATGTTTTATGTGCTTCGTGCCATTTCCTAGTAATCGATTTTTCTGAGCGAAACAAGGAGAGCCTATCTACTTGGCTTGCCATCGGCAGGAAATATGTGTGTATTCAGACCAAGGATGGCTTTTCTAATCGCTGGAACTCAGAATAACAATATAAAACGATTGTCTTTATTTGTATACATGATGGTGGAACATCCATTTTGCTTCTTCAAGGTATCAAGCAGAAAAGGTCATTCCTATCACAAAATTGTGTTGAATTTATTTTGATTATCGGCGGACACAGACAGGATCACGCGTTAGATCCTCCGATCAGACAGCTGCGCTGGACGGACCAGCTTTAAAATAGAGCGAAAACCCGGAGTTTAGAGGCCAACTGTAAACGTTTTCGGAGAGCTATAGAGAAGATACTTACTGTGGGTGAGCGCAGGCAACCACATCGACTGTGGCCATAATACGCTTACCTTGCGCCAAGCAAAATTGCATATATAAAATCAAAAGGGTACTGCTCTACTGGATTTTAAATTACCTCTGTTAATACGATATTGCAGTGTCTGCCTAAGATTGGATCGCTGAAGATTGCTAAACGGAAACAGGAGGTTGGCTTAAAGCACCTCGTTCTAAAGCACAGATGAAACCCGAAAAGCAGCCGGTTATAAACAATTCTAACGTGCTTGTGGACTTCAGCTACAATCAAATAAATTGTCTCTTTTGGATGGAAGGAGAAAATTCCTTTTGATTGTGAATTATTTTTCACATAAGTCTTTTATCCATTCTGGGTTTGGCTGAGATACTTTTATAAACAATATAAAATATATAGGGCGTTATTCGAATGTACAGTTTGCAGGCCTACCTATTGCGATATTATAGGTAGCTGTACAATTGTATTACCATTAGATTTGGCGCGGCCTTCAATTCGGCCATACATCAAAAAACACCACTCAGTTACATGTGATTCCGAGACGAGTAATAAAGACGCAGGTGATGTGTTCAACTGGAGAAAAAACAATGGCCTTGAAAACAGCGGGACTTATGAAATGTAACGACAGTGAAAAAGAACACGCTGGATAAACACCTTCTTTTTGTAATATTGGAAAATCGTGTAACTTTCTGAAAATTTAACCCATTTGGGATAAATAAAGTGAGTCTTGTGCATTTGGTATACTTGTCGAATAGGAAACTTCGAGGTCAACAGTAGTTGACATATATATTATATTATGAATAACGATCGTCTACACTAAACGTATGGCAAATGATCGTGGGTGGTATCTCTACAGCACGTTCGAGGGATTCGGGCTACTTGAGGTTCAATTATATAAAAGGCAGGTGGCTGGAATTAGGTTAAATTGTTTTCAATTTTTTGACCCAAATTACTTCACGGTTGGGATCCGTTATACGCACATAAGTGAATGGATTAGTGTTTACATCAATGTTGTCGTAAGTTGGGATTAAGGAGCCATAAATGGGGTTGAGAACACTGTTTACGACACCACGTGTTAAATCAGTTAAACTGACACGGTATGATCACAGTCATCGAATAATCGTATGGTAGAGGTATCGCAGACACCATCAAATGGAGTTGACGGCGCACGCGGAACGACAGGACAAGCAAGGAAGCAAAATCAAGACAGCTGCTTGGACAATCTGAAATTGAAGACTTTGTTTCGAGTTCCAGCTTGCAATATAATGTCTGTGATAATATTCTGCAAACTTTTACATTGACAAAGATCTTGCAGTTGCAGACCGAAACGTTGGTAGAAAAGTCAACTTCGCCGATTGTTACCAAGAGACTTTGTTTTACGATGACATCTCAATCGGTCACA
The DNA here is from genome assembly GCA_028829895.1 of Sinotaia quadrata. Classification (NCBI taxonomy): domain Eukaryota; kingdom Metazoa; phylum Mollusca; class Gastropoda; order Architaenioglossa; family Viviparidae; genus Sinotaia; species Sinotaia quadrata. Next base: position 5,502,889 of record JALGAQ010000009.1, read on the forward strand.
AGCACTTTTAAATTTATTGAATAAACACCTTTGTCATTTTCACCATGCTTCTTTCAACCAGTCTCTCTTCCTTATTTTATCAGTCAGCTAGACAGCAGCATTACCGTTTTACTCATCGCTAACTTGCGATTTCATTTCGAACATCGGCAGCTCACCCATATAAGTATCACTGATCGCCTTCCATGAAACGCTTCTACTTGAGGAAAGGACTATCCGGTTGTCGACTAAACTACTTAGAGTCTGCTCCTCTGATGTTCTTTACGGTTCATGGGAATGTGGCGTGCTGTGCATAGTACGCCAATGCTGCGCTCGTTACTGTCAGTAAATCGATTAACTCTCATAAATATTCCGTGTTAGCCGAGTATTCAACTTTACAGAAAATAGTAATGCTCATGATTCAATCATTTTTAATATGTTTATCGTTCATAAAATATTCCAACAGTGTACAGGAACAGATATGAGCTTCACTGAGCAGTACAGCACATTAGAGTGATTTAAATGTGTCTGGACAGCTGTACATGCAATAGATAGAACCTGTGGTGCAACATTGGAACATGTGTTACAGGGAGATTCGTATATACCACGCACAGACTGGCAGCCACTCGAAGTGTGCACACTACCCTCCAGCATCGAATGAAAGCATTTCAGTCTGGTGACCAGGCAAAAACTCAGTTCAACTTATTTGCGGTTCAACTGGACACATGTATTTCGGACCTCCTTGATTAATTTATTTCTACACATGTTCATTTTGTTTTCTAGTTTTTTATTCTTTTATGTGATTCTCATTTTTGCGATAGAAAAGCCTAAGTAAATTGTGTGATAAATCCTCAGCTTATACATTCTGCTTGCTTGTAAATACAATCACATTGTTATCGTTTTGATTATTAAAATAAAAATCCTTATGAATGAGAATGTTACTCTTTATAAAATATGCAGCAAAATTGAATTGCTTCAAAAAGTTAACCGAATCCCCAGCTTTTCACTTCTTTACATACAGCTTTATTCGTTGGCAATAAATACATGGGTGTAAGTGAAGAAAACCGCATTCAACCACCTTTTACAGATATCATAAACTATCACTGCACCTGGTAAAAGTAATAATATGACAACTAAGCAAACAAGTTGTGTCAGGTTGGGTTGATAGGGCATGCGTAGGTAATGGAAAATGCGGGATGCGTAAGAGTTCTTCGAACCGATAAATCTATTGCGGATACAAAATCTCTTCATACGAACTACGCTGTCTGGCGCTTTTGTCCAAAGCCACGCGGGATTATCTTCTGCTGGGGACAGAGATCGTTGTAGAAACGATGATTATGCCAGTTCGATTCTGATTTTCCAAGTCGCAACTATCCGATCACGAATTATCGGATACTACGTCATTTTTAATCCCGTTTTTATTTGGTATTATGTAACGATTAATAATGACAGTTCAAGGCCAACGTTATAAACAGGACCTTAATTATACATCATTTCGGACACAGCTTGCGCATTGCGATTGCCTCAGTGGACCGTAATAAGTGGAAATTGTTTGTGGCGAACACACTTAGAAACGTTTTATTTGGGTCAAATTGATGACGTGATTTGACCAAGTATCGGACTAATGATAACACGGGTAATCGATGCTGATTGAATGTTGTTGTTTTTCTTGTTGGCTCTCATCAGGCTCGAGAGATTATGGGGTTTGTCACTCTGGCGTGCCTATTTAATTTTCTTTTGGTGTATGTAATCATATCTTAATTATCCAACATTTTTTATTTCTATTGCTTTTGGTTCCGTTTTATTTTCAGTTCTTTTCTTTTTCTTAACTAATTATTTCCTTAATTTTATTTTTGTAGTAATATCAATTATAATAGTAATAATTTTATTTTCGTTTATCTATTATTATTATTATCATTATTATAATAAAGTTATTATTCTTATTGTATTATTATTATTATTACAAAATCAAACCTCTTATAAATAAATTACTTTTAGGTACAAAGGGTGGCAAGCTGATTGGCGGAAGCATTTTCGACGCCACGGGCTGCCACAAACGGTGGGAAGGGCCATTGCGTTCTACTGGTCAGCTATCGCCCGCCTCAAGCTGGGCAGACACCAGCCAATAAGATGCTGACCCGCCAGGTTCGTCTGCTTCAAGAGGGTGCTTGGAGCTAGGAGAAACACCGAAAAGCAGAAGCTAAACAAATTCACCCGCTAACACAAATAAAACCAATAAACAATAAAACTTATCGTTTGCGAGCTGGAATGTTCGCAAATTAGGTCCTCTCAACCCTATAACCGGCTGTGGTCCGGACACTGTGAGGAAAACTGCTGTAGGTGACCTTGAAATTACGCGACGGAATGTCGATGTCGCTGCACTACAAGAGGCCAGGTTACCAGAATATGGCATTCTCCGTCAAAGGAACTATACAAGGAAAGGAACTCGAAGAGCCTCGTCAACATGGTGTAGGCTTCGTCGTGCGAAACACACTTCTATCATCCGTCGAAATATGTGGAAAAAATACACCTCGAATTTTCACGTTGAAGCTCAACACATCCGCCGGACCCGTTCACCTTTTAAGTGTTTATGCACCAACACTCTCGGCGACAGTGGAAGAAAAAGATCGGTTCTACGAAGAACTGGAGAATTTGATTCAGCGAGTCCCAGCTTCAGACCATCTTTATCTATTTGGAGATTTAATGCGCGAGTAGGATCAGACAACGAAACTTGGCCAAGATGCCTCGGCTCCTTTGGCGTCGGCAATCTAAATGAAAACGGGCAACGCCTTCTGGAATTCTGCGCTCATCATGACCTTTTTGTGACAAACACCTTCTTCTCGACGAAACCACATCACCGCCTCTCTTGGCAACACCCGAAAATCCACCATTGGCACCAACTTCATCTCATCATCACCCGCAGAAGACTACTAAACACGGTGTTGAAAACCCGCAGCTACCCCAGTGCAGATTGCGACACAGACCCTTTTGTTGGGAGCAAGATGCGTCTGCAACCTAAACGTATCAACTACCAAAGGATGAAGTGACATCCCCGCATCAACAGTAGTAGGGTAGCCGTTCAAGAATTACGTGATAGCTTTGCAGCTACCATTGAAAATAAATTAAACACTTGCTCTGCAAATGACGTCGAAAGCAGATGGCAACAAATAAGCGATGCAACACGAAGCACTGCTTTCACTGTCTTCGGCAAACAGGACAGACGAAACGCGGATTGGTTCACAGTCAGCATCGCAGAACTGGAGCCAATATTCGCATCCAAAAGAACTGACTCATTGAATATAAAAATAACCCCTCTATAACAACCCTTGAAAATCTTCGAAAATCCAGACGAGAGGCCCAGCGGACTTCATGACGATGTGCAAACAACTACTGGCTAGACATATGCCAAAATATTCAACTTGCCGCCGATTTCGGGAACATACGCAGCATGTATGAGGGCATAAATAAAGCCCTCGGTTACGAATTATCAAAACGGCTCCACTAAAATTAGCAAATGGCATCATCATTACAGATGGACAAAAGAAGATTGAGAGGTAATCTGAATACTACAAAAGACTGTACTCCAATCCGACTACAGTATCAGATGCTTCAATAGACGTCACCGCAAACTTGCCCGAAATGATTACACTGGATAATCAACCGACGCTTGGGAAACTGGAAGATGCTCTGAAGAAAATGAAAAATGGGAAAGCCCCTGGTCAAGATGGCATTACAGCTGAGATCCTGAAAGCTGGGCTTCGAAATTCTCTATTTTCCCAACTGCATCAACTATTACTTCAATGCTGGGTGGAAGGAACTGTTCCACAAGAACTGCGCGACGCAAAAATAATTACATTGTACAAGAATAAAGGAGACCGGAGCGACTGCTCAAACTACCGTGGAATCTCCTTTTTCAGCGTCGTCGGCAAAGTCTTCGCTCGTGTTGTACTCAAAAGACTGCAAATTCTAGCTGAACGAGTGTATCCAGGAACTCATTGTGGATTCCGAGCTGGAAGATCAACCATCGATATTATATTTGCCCTGAGGCATCTGCAAGAAAAATGTCGTGAGCAGAACCGGCCAGTTTTGTAGCCTTTTTTGACCATACAAAGGCATTCGACATGGTCAGTCGAACTGGATTATATAGATTCTGAAGAAGATCGGCTGCCCTCCAAAATTGCTACAAATGTTTGTCGTCATCCACGAAGATATGCAAGGCACGGTGCAGTACGATGGCTCAACCTCAAGCACATTCCCGATCATGAATGGAGTAAAGCAAGGTTGTGTGCTTGAACCGACTCTGTTCGGCATTTTCTTTTCAATGTTGCTCGCATACGCCTACAGAGATTCAAATGATGGGATATTCCTTCACACCAGGAGCGACGGCGGATTATTCAACCCTGCGCGACTTCGGGCCAAAACTAAAATTCAAAAAGCATTTTTGAGGAAGCTGCTGTTTGCGGACGATGCGGCCTTGACAGCCCATTTTGAGTAAGGATTACAGCGACTAATAAGCTGTTTCGCCAATGCTTGCAAGAAATTTGGCCTAACAATCAGTTTAAACAAAACCAAAGACATTGGCCAAGAGGTTAATAGTGCGCCAGAAATTTCGATTAAAGGCCGCACATTAGAGGTAGCAAGTGAATTCCCCTACCTGGGATCCACTATTTCAAGTAACCTCTCTTTAGATTCCGAACCAAGCAAGCGTATTGGTAATGCAGCAATAATAATGCCGCGACTGCACAAACGCATCTGGAGAAATTCAATGCTGACTATCAACAGAAAAATGCAGATTTACCGGTCTTGCGTGTTGAGCACTCTGCTCTACGGCAGCGAAATATGGACGCTGCATTCACACCAGCAACGCAAACTAAATGCGTTCCACTTATGCAATCTTCGTAGAATACTACACATACAATGGCACGATCAGATCTCAAACATCGCCGTCCTTCAGCGAGCTGGACTCCAAAGTATGTTCGCACTCCTGGCTCATAGACGTCTACACTGGAGTGGACATGTAACAGGAATGGAAGAAAACCGCATCGCAAAGGCCATGTTTTACGGTGAACTTGCCGCTGGTTCTAGATCAGTCGGGAGATCGAACCTGCGCTACAAGGATATAGTCAAATGGGACATCAAATGCGGAGAAATCGACCTGATGAACTGGGAAAAACACGCAGCGGATCGCAGCAGTTGGCGGAGTATCATAAAGGCAGCAACTGAAAGAATAGACCAAGACCACAAGAAGTCGCGAGATAAGAAAAAAACCGGAAAATAACGTGTTCTGAAAGCCGAACGCCCGTTGTCTGTAGTGGCTATGGTCAAATGTGCCTGTCTAGTATAGGCCCCTACGGTCACAGACGACGATGTATTTTAAAAAACATAAATGTTAAAGAAAACGTTAAATGGAAAAAATCGTAAATGGAATAAATAATTTCAGATGAAAACAGTAGTAAAAATAAAGGAATAACAATCATAACATAAATACTGATCAAGTTACTGTTAACGATATTGAGGATAAAAATGCTAATAACAAAAAATAAATGAAACGATAAGCTCAACTATTATTATTCACAATAACATACAAATGAAATTGAAGTCAAAAGCAGCTAAGAAGGAGAAAAAATAAAATAAAATCAGACCAACAGAAGTAGGAATAGAATAAGTCAGAAAATTAAAAGATTATTATATAAATCAAAGCAATATTGGAGAGAGATTCAGTTGGAGAATTACTGCGAAGAAAGCTGTCTCGAACGATACAACAAAACTGCATAAATGTGCGTTTGAGGATAGTTTTCACATCTCGTAGGCTGATCCCAATTCAATCCAAAGATAGTCTGTCGGTATTGGCCACTCCGAATGTCATTTACTCTTTTAAATGCAGTACTTGCCAAGCGCAGTACATTGGTCGTACCGAACGACGTCTAGAGGATCGAGTGAAGGAGCATCTACCCAAGTGGTTATTCTCCACTGCCAACGAAGTTCCGAAGAGTAGTGTGCCTGAACACATACTCGACACCGGTCACACTTGCGATCGGACTACCTCTTTCGAAATACTACACAGGGCGAGAGATCGAGGAAGCCTCAAATTCCTCGAAGCTGTGGCAATCAGAATTTTCACTCCATCTCTTAATGTCCAGAGGGACTTGGAGTATCATCTCAAGTTGCCCTGGACTTAGTTGTGATTGTTTGTACCCATTTTATTGTTTTATTCCCTCACATTAATTCATTTCTGTTCACAATCATTAGTTCAGCCATCCTAACATCGATCCATTTCTAATCGATCATATCCCAGTTTAAATTGTTGACGATCACTTTTCGCATATCCTTCCACCGATGATGCTTCCGTACTGAATCTCAAAGTGTGTTATTCAGATGGACTCGAATCCTGATGAGACCATCCGAAATAGAGCTCTATTGATTCAGTAGTGGCTTTTTTTCTCAATATTGGATGAGTCAAAACGGAGTGACAGACACCATATTCTCTCGAGACTGACGTTTGCCAACCCATTATTATTATTCGCGTTCCGATTTCATTTTTCATTGAATGCCAACATCTTACTATTTTCAACAAGGATGTACACACTCTCCTTTCTGTCTTTCATATTGAGTTTTATTCGATGCTTTCGAAGGAGAATCTGTGAATTGTTCGTGTGTGTCCTATTACCCGGTTGCCCTAGCCGGGGAGAGATGGAAACCAGATCGCATCATTCGGTTTTTAAGGAGAAGTACCGTATCCACTCGATCACCCCACCACCGATCGCATATCTGATATAAACCGAAACTTTTACACAAATTGTTGCCTTTACGCGCTATCTAACGTATTCGGTACATCATTTATTCCCATCATTACTGATTCACAAAACCATATTTGTTCCTTACATTTTGAGTTACTTATCCTTGTAACAAACTTTTTAAAAAGGTGAACATGTTACCCAAAAATTCCAAGAATCCTTCGAGCACGTTACATACTGGGGAAAACGTCCAGCTGGGTAGTGTATTTACTACGATGGTAACAATTCAGATTTACTTCTTTTATAACTTGATAAACGATAAAATAATAAAAAAAGGTTTAAGGTTTCAAAACCCTTACACCGGGCCATTGCGTTTTCTTCGCTTTTGGTACCACGTGTCCTTCACTAACACTGAAGAAATAGCGATTGATTATCTTTTTTCAATGCCCATCTAATTTACACTGTTACAATAAATCAGGTATGACATTGTTTGTCCCCTACACACTTATGGTTGATCTGATTGGTTGAAAAAAACATGATTCTGGTATGGTCGGTTTAACTGAGGTCCAGTGTGAATCACTCATCAGTGACAACGAATGTGTGCACCGTTGGATTTATAATCCCTCATTGAGATACTCAGTGGATTTCTTAAGCCTTTGTTCTAAGGATCATTTTCCCTATTTTATACAACAGCGTCTATGCTTCGCAGGAATTAAAAAGAATAGATATTACTAAGGACTAGAAAACTTGTGCTTCGCTTCGAAATACTGATCCATGGACTTTCTAAACTAATCGTCGTTGAAATTGCTGGGGCGGCTCGAATAGCAAGTTCATCGGTACTCATGCCGTCATTCACTGCAAAATAGTTCAAGGGTTCTACCTTCTACCACGGCTAAGTACTAATTGGTATGTTGTCCCGTTGTTAACCTTACGATTTATTAGCACTTTTTTCATTTCAGTTATTGTGCAATGGTTGCTGGTGTGTTGGCTTCCATCAGTCTCGAAATATTGTTGTGCTTGTCATATCAATCGATCTTATTTAATTTTATTTTTCTTAATTTATCCACACAATTCCTAATTTTTTCATTTATTCCATCGTTATTTAATTTAACTTTTATTATTGTTATGGTTATTGTTAATAATAATAATAATAATAATAATAATAATAATAATATTATTATTATTATTATCATTATTATTATTATTATTATAAGCATTGCTTGTGTTTTTGGATATATCGTGTCACAACTTTATCTTCATTATAATTCTTTTATTCACTGCATCGTCGTCTGCGCCAATAATAGACAGGAAACTGTTTCCACGGCAGAAGACAGATATTTTTCTTCAAAAATTCGAGCTTGGTCCGGTTGTTGTCCCATACCCCACACTTTATGTGGTTTGAATCTAGTTTTGGGGCTGCTGCCTTCACCGTACTCCACCACTTGTTTCGATCCGCCGTAATGCCTTCCCAGTTCTCTACATCGATTTCTCAGGATTTTATATCCGGTTTACATACGTCCGTGTAGTGTAGATTTGTGCTTCAGATTGATCTGGAACCACTTAGAAGTTCACCGTAGAGCTCCGATAGTCAAACATATCCGAGTCCAACATATTGTAAATAGTTCTTTCAACAAGTCATTTATATGTTCATGGACGATTTCAGGCTGAAATTCGCATGAACCCGGGTCCATTTTAAGCGTATATCACTTATTTGGATGTTCATAAACTTCCTTATAATTGAACTACCAGCGAGCCTAACCTACTGAATACCCAAGGGGATCATGAAAATCTCCAAGCGCTCGATTGTTTGTTAGTTAAGGAAAGAGATACACATCACAAGCTAAACAAGCTGAATACTAGGAAATCTCCCGGAGTATATGAATTACTTCCATTCATCTTAAGGTCGTGCGCATTGCTTCTTGCAGAGCCGCTGACGGAGCTGCTCAACAACTCGTTAAGAACCGATGTCGTTCCTAGTGCATGGAAGTGCGAAATAATATCACCAATTTACAAAGGAGGTAACCGCTTTGAAGTTGCTAATAACAGACCAGTGACACCGCTGTCCACGAAGGTTTTGTAGCGGATGCTGTTTCGAGGCACTTAGAATGAAACAAATTGCTAAAGGACATGCAGCATGAATTCCGACGGAAATATTCATGCGTCACGAATCTTCTGGTGCAGATAGACGATTAGACCAAAGCAGTAAACGATGGCGGTACAGTTCACGCCTGTTACCTGGAAATGTCTAAAGCATTCGATCGTGTCAATCACAGCCTTCTGCTTCATAAACTCGAGGACATTGGTATTGGTAGAAGCTTGCTTGACTGGATTTCCAGCCACATGCAAGAACGGTATACAAGAGTTCGAGTGGATAGAGCCCTCTCAAAACCAATATCAGTTACAAGTGGGGTACCACGAGTATCAGTATTGGGTCCAATATTATTCCTCGTTTGTGTTTGTAAAATCACTATGTTCGCAGATGATCTCAAAGCATGCACAAAAATCCGAAATACCGATGATTGTCTACTGCTTCAAACGACCTGGACCAACTACAACAATGGTCCTTGAGAAACCAGTTACCCTTCAACTTCGAGAAGTGTAAGATGCTGAGTATTGGAAAAACATTCAAATTCAACTATGTCCTCGATGCACACCAACTGCAATGTGTAACAGCGGAAAAGGATCTTGATGTATGGGTAAGCAGTGACATGAAATCATCTCGTCATTGTGAAATAGTTTACAAACGTGCATCGCAAGTGTTAGCAATGCTCAGGCGAATTTTCTTGAAGTTTACCATTCATACCTTCCCCAGGATAATGAATACATATGTGAAACGCTATCCAGGTTTGATCTCCTTGTTTGAAGGAGGATGTCGAGCTTCATGACAAAATCAATCATCGATCTACCAAGATTGTACGAGAACTGACGCATCTACCTTACGAAGCACGAATAAAGGCGATGGATATACTGGACTTCAACCGTCAAAGAATACGTGCAGACCTCGTTCTCACTTACCGTATCCTAGCTGATCCTCAACACCGACTCACGAAGGAGAACGCAATCTACCAGGTGTCACTCCAGATCCCTCGTTGTACCTCATACACAATTGAACTGCCGTGGCACGTTTTCTCTGTTCGTGTTTGTTTTGTGTGGAACAATCTACCGGAATATTTGTTATGTGCTTCAAATGAACATGCATTTAAACACCACTTACAGGCATACATAAAAGGTACACCAAACCTCGAGCCAACATAATAATGCATAACAGTTTGTATTGTGGATCTCGCATATGTGTTATTGCTTTATTACTCTATACTAACTGTCTTATATACGCATCACCCATTGATCATTGTAAAGTTAATCGCTTTTTATACCATTAAATTATAAATTACGAACTATGAACACATTTTGTGTTTCATCTCACTTTCTTATCTTTGTGTTTCTGTTTACGCTGTTCTTCCCTATCCATCTACCTGTTTCTCAGGTGTTTTGTGTCATTATTTTCTCACAACAGTAGAAAGGTGCTCCACATTCTCCGTTGATATTTGATTGCTGACTTTGATCAACAGACCCCAATCTTTGGATAATTGTATTTCGTTTTTTCTGGTTATTCTTTCATTGGAACCTCTCTCTAAAAGGTGCTGGAGCTTGCTCGTTTCGATTGACTGGACTTAGAAAATTTGAGAGCGTGATCATCCAAATTACGGATCTCATCTAAGATTCTGCGTTGGTAGGAGATACAAAACGAAGATTGCAAATTGTCATGCATTACACTGCATGATTTGCAGTAAGCGGATAAATTCCCACTAAGCCAATGGACCATGAAGTCGATCATGATGACGTAAGGAATCCAGATATTTTAATAAAAAGTTGCTTCTCTCTAAACGCTTCAGTCCTACATACGTTTGGTCCCATTTCTGAGGTGTTCCATCCACATTAACGCTCATCAGCTATAGTCGTGATACAGAACGATAAGCTAACCACATCAGATTCTATTGCCTGATGAGGCAATGCGCAGAATGTACTGAATTCGTCAATTGATTCGGGCAGGCAACGTGATGGCAATGTTTTCTCAGCAGCGTAATTGATTCTGCATTTTCCTATTGTATCGTTTTCAGAGCCATAGAATTATACCGTTATTTTGATCATTAACCCAAACAATCGGCATAAATCGCAAGGAAATAAATACTATCTAGTAATTGTGGTCCCTGAGCATTGTACAAGCTTGGTATATGTTACCGAAGTGCGCTCTCTCTAAGCACAACCATTTATCAGTTCATGAAACTTACTCATTTGGATTGTGCAATGCTGCCTACGAGCTATTTCTAGTGGTTTATGGTTGGCTGTACAACCTAATATTATATTGCAAGTCAGAAGATCTACAAATATTTGGAATAGGACAAAATATGAATGAGACATCCCCATACTGCTGCCTTTCAGTTACCCTCGGTTTTGCGTAGGCTAAAGGAGTTACATCGACCATATGCAATCAGTCCATTAGTGACGTAAGATATATCATGTGACTTGAGAAGTAAACCATTCATTTTGAACTTGTTGAACTATCGATCTTAGTGTGCTTGTACAAAACCTATATAAACTCTGTAGTGTATTTGGGCTGATGGAAAACTACCGAATGCGATTATAACTCAAATTGTTTGTTCCAGAGGAAAAAACTCCAACCAAATCCGAATGACACTAGGTACATCACCGATACCAAAAAACATTTGACCTCGTGAGTATGTTTCACTGGAGCCGACTTATTCTCCCAAAAATATATTCGGGTCAATTAAGGTAAGTAAGTAGTGAATCAGTTTCACTTCTGCAATAGGCTTATCAAACAACCACACCCCCACTGTAATGGGATTCAATTAACATTGTTCAGTAGGGTGAAGCTGATACTGCCCTTCAGATTGTGGGTCTGAGAAGGGTTAAAAAATAAAGGCACTTCAATGAAACTAGCAATTTAGGACAAAGGATCAAATACTCAATAGGTATACAACAATTTCACATAGCAAAATTTGGCTAATACTTCTCTGCTCTGCGTCAAACATACGGTCTCCACAATGAAGTCTGATTGACTTCGTTCTTGGACATGGGACAGGAACGAATAAATACTCCAACATTTATATCAGACAGATCAGCACCAACGAATTCTTGCAAGGTTGAACTGTGACATGGAATATCAAGACGTGGCTTTCGTCCGTTTGAATCGCCCAATTGATGGCATAAAAATTGAAAAATCGGATGTTTCCTTTGGGGAAAGTTGTGGGTTGTAGGGTACAGACAATTCACATTTTCAACCGATCCCAGAGGACGACGACAAGTTGGATTATAGAGTCCAGGGATAAAATTTCTTGGATATAATAGTTTGTCGTTGGGATGTGTAATGTCATTTGATGGAGTTATGCACCCCGAGGATACTGCAAAGGATGTTGGAATGCCTTCGGTGAGAGGACATATACTAGAAATGTTTTCGTACTTATTCATTGAATGCTCGCTGGAGTACAGAGGAAGTTGGTTGCAAGACTTGAAATCACTGCTAGCTTGTCCATCGAAGACGGTAGCTTTATTAGCGGGTTCGCATGAAGGGGGGTGAATATTATATTTAGTTTTATTTAATTCATTTTTGAGGAAAGTTACCACCAGCTCCAGAATGTCCGCCTTTTCCAATTTGCGGTGGTGCTTTGGCTGTGAAAATGAACAGAAAAAAAGGTATTTACCCAGCACATCGTAACAGTATCTAGAAGTGATAACAACAGAAGAAATAATAATGTCATCACTAATAACATGTGATATATTCGTTTACCAACAAAGTATTATATCGAAGAGGCATAAATAGAAATAGGTTTTAGACCCCATTATTCTTGTAAATTAAGTAAGAACTTCATTTAAATCTATTATCTTCTATCTTTCGCTGATCAGAATAGCCGAAAATATCCTCATTTATGAATCACTCTTGGAAATGATCTAGAAGTATCCAAAGTTTCTTTACATCCTTTGTAACTTTGGAGATCCATTGTTTTAGCAGATATACAACTCACCACAGTGCACCAAGAGAAACTGATCCTTAGTATATATCGATTACATCCTTCTGATTATATTCCAGAGCTCTGACCCTCACTAATATTGCGAAGTCTTCTCACATTGAGAGCAGTACGTGTTATTTTATATCTAAAGTATTGTATGCATCTTGAGAAGCATTTACGAAACGATGAGCGGAACAAAATGAATTGTACGATTCCTGGTCACCTAACTGCAATGCCGAATTTATTGTTGCAGAAATTTATCTTTTTAGTTGGACAATTTAATACAGATTGAATTACATCAATTTTGTTATATCCAAATTTATTACCAATGTGATTCCATTTATCATATTTTTCACAATATCTACACTCCTATTGCCAGAATAGATCGTTAGGTGACTGCGCATCAGACATTAACTTATCTAGGATAAACCATCTCCAGCAACCTATTTTCCATACAAACTAACAACAGTGGAACATGTGTACACTGAATAATGAGCCTTGAACTGTACTTTTTCATAGCAAGACAACTTGACCCAAAAGTTTGTTTCATCGCAAAGAGGATTTTAGTTTCTTTCATACCCGGAAATTCAGATGTTTCCTCTATGTTAGCTGACGAGGCCACAGCTGCCAAATATACATCCGTTGCATCTTTTTAACGCATCTGAGTAAACTGCCTGTACCTTTATTTCAATGTAAGGGGCATGATTATTCCAAGACCTTGTCACTAGCTTTGAATATCTCTTCACAATCTTTGTGTGAACCGAAAATTATATTTGTTGAAGCACACTACACTGAATTTCTCAATCAAGTAATTATTGTTTATACATTTTTTATATTTCTATATATATATCACCATATATGTACATATCACCAAGATATAACTAATATCTGAAAATGGAACGATAGGCCATGGTTTTGATCCAATTAACTTCCATCAGTGTAGCTTAAAATTGCCTGGTTGTACATTTAAACCTACATGCTCTTGGATACGAGCCAAGTGTTTAGCATACTGAGCTACTCACCCCAGTTAACGGTTCTCTTGTTCACCACTCAAACATAATAACTATATAAGTGGACATGTGTGGGTTTGACTGGGCGCACTCTCAAGGGTTTGCACGTTTAAATCTGCGAGGATATATTGGTAAGCTACCCTGATGAAATGTAGTAATATTATAATCACGATCTGTAGCTTAATTTACAGTTTGCAATCTACATGGGTCATAAGAAAATAAAAAAGTGCCCAAAATCACAATTATATTAATGGGAAATGGTGAGTAGTGTTTTTGGACAAATAAAAATCTTTGCAACATCACATTGCACAAATTGTATTTGTTGAATACAGTTAAACTTAATTATGTTCAGTTCAGTAACTCAGTTTGATAATTTTCAAGTTTTTATAGATTCTATTTATCAGGAGAGACAAACTGTTGTTTACCGACGGCTGACCTTATCCCTCAACCTGATTCAATGGCTTTTGTAATGAATTTATTTATTCGTTGCTATTGTATTCATAGTATTGTATACATGAGACATTTTATAAAGCAATCGTTTCGTGTCATCCATAGAGTCCCGAATCAACAGCCTAAAAGCGTAAGGTGCAAGCTTCTATCAATTGCCGAAGCAATCGCCATTCGCCACCGAGCCCCAACGCTCTGCTCACAAAAACGACTCACACAAGCGCTACAGTTGCCCTGGGGTGGTGAACCGGATCGACTGCATGTAATCCATCGATCAGTCGCTTAATGGGTCATGTGAGACACGTCATCGAGCCTTTCGACGCAAAGTTTTAATCACTTGACTTTAATCTGCCTGTGTAAAACCGTATATAAGCTGTGTGTTGACTACAATTTTGATCAACTGGTTTTATTTTGTCTGTGAAAAACAATATATAAACTGTGTATATTTTTTGAGCTGAAGAAGAAATACCGAATGCATATGCACCTCAACTTGTGTGTTCTCAATCATGTCTCGCTCCATGTATAGCTGATATTCAAAACCGAGGTTCGAAATCGATCAGTGTATTGTATACTTCCTTCATTGTCATTATTCAGATTCGATTGGCGCGTCTCAAACACAGACTTTGCTGAATGGATGAAGTTGCCATTAAAAATCGCATATTGTGCTGTGAGTTTGTGTATAGTTCCTAAAAGGCCAACGGACAAGTACCTTTTTCATCCTATTGGATTCGTTATGCTTGTTAACGTATGTTTTGCCTAGAAATAAATCCACTACTAAGGTGCATAGATATAACTTTAAGAATAGATAATAGTGAGTCGTGAAGTGTTCAGGACAAAGCACAGAGAGGGTGGAAAATGTCAATCGAGAAGACACATTCCACCCACATCCATAGCGATCATTTTTAGTTCACTAATGTACGGAAAAGGTGCACTAGAAACCAAATGATCTGTAAATGCTAAGCACAATCTCTAATTTTCAGAGAATGACGGACACAAACAGCCAAAATAAGATCAGCAGAATTGGTAAGCGAACGCTCCACGATAAAAAACATTTCGATCAAATCCATCCACCAGAATTTTACAACCAAAAAAAATACTTTGCGTGGATATTTGCGCCAGAAAACTCAAAGTTTCCATCACATGAGTGTAAAAATTGGATCAAGCTATAGGGAACATGTTACACACACGTAAGCACACCAAAAATGTCATCGCATCTTCGAACACACTGTTTGAAGTACGACAGTTACTTCGTACCACCTTCAAACAACTGGAATGTGCGTTTGTCTAAAATATTTCCTGATCCTATTCGTTAGGGTTGCTTTTGGAAAGCACGCAACAATTCCAGATCAAAACGGCGTGTGTTTAAACAATAAATAAGCCAAATAAACCTTATGCGGATGTGTAGAGGATAATCAACTTATAGTTCATTACGAATAAAGTTCTTAAGGTTAGGCTTGGAAAGAGTATTCGAGGTGTCGACACCATAAATTATTTGTATGTTAACAGCAGCTAAGACAAGCCACATATTATTTTGCATACCACCAGATAGTTCGTATCTCAATCATCGTTATATGGCCAGTCGGATCATTTTGATAACTAGCAGATCGTTGTGTCTGTTTATACGACATTAGAATTCGTTTTGAGCCTGCATCGCGTACATTTCAACTATAACTTGTTATCTGCTTGCATGTATGATAAGTGCCGCTAGAATAATTCAATAGCATACCCACAGCAAACATGTGATATTGCATGTAAATTTGCCGTACTGCTACGGCCAAAAGTGCTACGTTACATAGTGTATGCCATTCATGAACTAAATTCAAGGGATTCAGGGAAAATTGACTGCTTTGTACAGATTTCCTACGTGCCTAAGCAAGTTGTAATATGTGTGACCAATCAATCAACTCCTTACGGAGAAGCCATTTCGGAAGTATTGATTAGATACCGATAAATGCCAGATTATGAGCCGAGAGTTAGCGCTTTGGTGAAATATAACGGGCTGCTAGATCAGCATGGGTTGAGAATCACCGAACACATATGCCTGTCTTGCTTATGAGATACAAGGCTTTAGACTCAATGGGAAGTTCTTTCATCTATGAGGATTACAACGGTAAAGGTGAAGTGTGAACCGCAACACAATACTTAATCTTTGGTATTGAATGTGAAAAATGACAAGGAATCTAAAGCCAATTACCCGAATTCGAACACAGTCCTTGCAGGAAAACCGGGACTACTCAGTTACATCATACCACAGGTAATTTGACGCGAAATAAATGTGCGAACTGTCAATACAGTCGTGTGGCTTACAGTTAAAATAATAAAATGATGACTTTTGAAGTCATTTCATATCATTTCATTGTCCTACAGACTGTCGTCCGTTGGAATGCCTCAGAATATCGATTTTCCTTGGGCCAACTTTCAATCCACATGGATACATCCATCGACGTTGTCTTCAATATTTTCTTCTTTATTTTGAGTCGTGCTAATTCCGTTTATCATTCATCATGTTAACGAAAAAAATAGGCACATAACGACGATGGTGAAAAAAGAGAGAGTATAACAATAAGTTATGCGGCCTTCAATTCGGTTACACGTCAAAAAACCATCTCAGTTACATGTAGTCCCGATACCGATAATCAAGACGCAGGAGCTGTGTTTAACCGGAGTATTTGGATGGCTGAATTAAATTACTCATTTGTGAAATGTCAAGGGCAGTAGTTACCAACATGATGGATAAACACTTTATTTTTGTTATCATTGGAATTCATGTAACTTACTGAAAATTCCTCCCATTTGGGATCAATAAAGCATTATTATTATTATTATTATTATTATTATTATTATTATTATTATTATTATTATTATTATTATTATTATTATTATTATTATTATTATTATTATTATTATTATTATATTAAATCTTCTGCTTCTGATAGTAAGTAGTAATGCCATCGCAATGATTTTTGGCTGTCCTCTACAGTGAACAAAATGGAGCTTGCTAAAGTTGTAACAAAAAATATCAGAAAAACGAAAATAAGTCAACAGTCAATGACCTTCTACAAATCTGTGCATTTCCTGGAGGAAATTAAAATTTACAAATCTAATGATTATGTTCTTTCTCAAGTGCAGCGAACGAACCACGAACCAATTCTTTTCACCATTAAGAGGCGAAAACTGCAATGGTTCAGTCATACAACTCGCCACGAAATCCTTTCACAAACTATTCTTCAAGGAACAGTGGAGGGGAGTCGAAGACGAGGAAGACAAAAGAAAAGCTGGATGGATAACATAAAGGATTGGACGCACATGAGTATGTTGGATTTGTGGCGGACTGCGGAGGACAGAGAAGCTTGGAGAAGTGTCATTGCCTCCTCAAATTCTATTCCCGCCTTACGATCGTCCAGGTCAAGGGATTAGAAGAAGTAGCGAACAAAATCTGAATTGTAACTCACCACATCAAAATGTTTACCCATCAACGCTTTACGAACTATAGTAGCTTATGTGTAATTCCTCAAAGTATCAGATTGATATTATGATTATATTATATTATATTATTTTGTTGCATTAATCGTAGGTAAATCAAGGTGCATACACAAAAGCAGAATGGAAATTGTTCGATTGGCCTTTGCACACTGCTGTTCCAAAACCTGTTTGACGACAGGTTACTACCCGGTTGACCAAAGAAAAGCATGGACGTGTCTTGAAGAAACTCAGTTCGAGCATTTGATCTAAAAAATATAGCTCCCAAGAGAGCTGGTGTAAGTACAATCAGGAAACTATGGAAGAACTTTTGATTGCTTGTGATACGATTCTAATTACGAAATCCGAAGAAGCACCACGGCGACAAACGGATCTTTTAGTGGGTTCTTGTGGGCAATCTGGATCACCTATCATGTGCCTGTACCAAAGCCTCAAGAGACTTCATAAAAATCTAGAGGACTTTTTCTGACATAAGAGAACTAATCCGCTGAAACTTCACTTAAACCGGCACGTTAGTAAGGCACTGAAACCAGCAAAGCAACAGCAGTTCGTTTTACCCAGAAATGTTGATCAATACTTAATATAGATGATCTTCTTTACTCACTGTATGTAAACTACATCAACTTCGTTCAGATCTGGTGGAAAGCAAATGAAGCTGCAGATCTAAAAACGGGATAAAGTCATTATATTGTCTTATGTTGTTCTTAAAAATGCGATTATTCAATATCTGCTTTAGGGCGGAATGCTGTCTTACTGCCAATCCGAAATGGCAGTTGTCTATAGGGACCCACTACGAGCCTCTGATTAAACTATGCAGATTTTAGCCAATGCAATCGTTGCTCGATTGACAAAGTGCAAGTTCAATTACATTCAACCGATATCTCAGTGTCCGGAAAAACAATCAATATGAAATGGGATATTTGATCATCTCGTTATTGGAAAATGGTCGACAAACCTATTTTCAGGGCATTAGCAATGTTCTCAGGGTTTACTATTCATTAACTCCCAAAGGATAATGAACGCCTGTGAAACCCTCGATGAATCATGCTATCTAGGTTTGTTTTCCTATCTCTACACTATGTACTGATTTGTCGATCTATGTCCCCACAATAATGAATTATGAATTATTACTTAGATTTGTTTTCGTCATTGAATTTGTTTACTCTGCTGGTATCCGCAGTTTATCATTGCTGCTTAACTTCAGGCTGGGAGGGCATCGAAACATCAGATAAAGATAAAGATAAGTGGATGTCGAGTTAGTCGCAACTCAAGATAATTTAGATTTGTGTTTCGATTATCATCTGTATAACGACACCCACGGATTTTCAAGTTTTACACTCTATAATACCTCTTCTCACACCTAGATTCAATTGCAGTTTCATTGTGTGTCAACAGTGGGCAGTCAATATTCATAAAATGTTTTGTTATAAACACGAACCAAGATGAACATTAAGAATGGATGCTATTGGCTGATGACCAAATGACATGCTTAGGATCTGCTCCCTTTGTCTGTATTTGAACATCGTTACTTTCGAGACATTAATTACATATGTTGGTGTAAGCAAGGCTATTAGCAGGTTAAGCGTGCCAGACGTTAGTAAATCCTAAGTAACAGAAGATATTTGATCGCTTTACTAGCTTCGTCTTGCGCCTAATGTGTCATCGATTACCTAAATATATTCCATTTTGAATACCTTATCCAAATCGGAGAACATGTGGTGGTCAACTTGTGATAATGAGCCATAGAATGAAACACAATGGCTATGTTGGCTTCTGCTTTGTCGTCTCTGCTTCCTGGTTGGGCACTTCGAAATGTTGACTGTGCTCTGGCAGAAATTGTAAAAAGAATGTCTCGAAAGTGAAGTCAGTGGTTTCCTTAACCTATCCACAATAATGAACACATGAGCACGTGATTTATGACATTATTATTTACCGTTTATCCTCACATCACTTGTTTGTACAGATTTTTCAAATACGTATATGTAGGAATTAGAACGCAAAAATAAGCTCTGTCTGAGACATGAAAATCTCGACAATTATATTTCCTGGGAATAAAAGTGACATTCTTTTCGTGGAATCCAAGGTTGAACAGTATAGTTAAACCAAGCCTACAAAGTTAAGACCTATAGAAAAGATAAGGCATCCCGACTGCTACCTTCTAATGAATAAATGTCAATATATTCATGTTACTGCCCTTTATACAAGACATTAACATATCTACTGAGAAACTATTCCTAACTACAGTGGTACATTCGTGCCATTGAATCAGAAGCGAAACTTAGTTAAATGTATTGCAGCCAGAGTAAGGAAAATCTGCTCTGATGAAACCTTACAACAAGAACTTCTGCTCTTTGAGAATATTCTACGAGAAAACGGCCTTCAAGAAGGCTTCACCTCCAGAAATGCGATTGCCAAAACACAAAAGGACGAAGTAGTAACAGTCGAACATAAACCAGTTTACCTTGAACTCACATTCAAGAGCGACTGGGCGGCAGAACATGTCAATCGCAAAATGCACAGTTCTTCAAGTAAAACTTTTCCATCCGCCACACTCCGTCGCTGTTTTCTAACCAGACCGATGATGTCAATCGACCTAAAAGATAAGATACCGGTCCTCGACCAATTCATAGTGATCTACTCATTTTGCTACCGTTGTGAAGCGGAATATACTGGTCACACGACGAGGTGTCTATCTAAGAGTGCATCTAAGGAGCATCATCCAACCTGGTTTGTATCTGGTGTCACTAAGCTGATCAATGGTGGGATACTTGCACACTTAGTTCAAATGGATCTCGATATCTCAAAAAGGATGCTTTCAAGATCGCCTACAGATTGCCGCACCACTATCCAAAAGGTGTGAGATGCAAAATTCTGTCAATCCCACAGGACATATCAATCAAAAGTCGATCTCCTTCACTCTGTTGCCAGAATAGACTGACTCACGTGATTCAATTCCCTGGGCATTGTTCCGTCTGCTAGCCATCCAAACCCCTGTGTCACGTGACCCATGATTCGATCAACGAGATCAATTAGGCATTGTTTTTTATCCATAGCAGGTGTGAATGTATAAATGAAGTACACTAAAACAAGAACACTTACATTCTTGTTCAACAGCTTCAATATAAGTATACGTAGACTATCCAACAGAGAATTGATCCGATCACGTCGCTTTCTCTCAGTCAGCTGTTTTGCAGCCTTACGATCCAGACTACGCTTGGGCAGATTTATCAGATTTTCGTTCGTGTCATGTCGTACAGAAGATGAAGTCGAATAAGTCGGATGTTGATCGACAGAAGAAGATCCAGTGTAAAGTTCATATTGCTCGGAACTGAGCCCAGTCTTCCTTTGATCTGGGTAATCCGTGGTCGAGGAAGAATTCGTTACACCGTCTTGAGAATCCGTTTCCCACTGAGACAGAGAAGGTGAGTGCTTTTCGCTGATTGATTCAAGGAAACGGTGCTCAGACGAGTTAGTATTCATAGTCAATCAGTCCGAGATTTGCGCGTTATCTTGTTCGCACGCTTATTTTATCCAATCTCACGGGTTACACGCTCAACCTCTCTCCCCTCTTCCGATCAACACGCTCGCGCTGATTGGTCGCGGTCACATGAATTTACGACTACTTTCCTATTGGTGCAACCGAAAAAATTCCTCTAAAATGTTTTGTCTCACTACAGACTTAGAAATGAAAACACAACGAATTTATTTTAATATACAAATAATTCAGCTACCCAAGGAACTAAAATATACTCGACTGCAAATATTGAACCAAATCATGCGGACAACCAAGAATGACCAAGGATGACCTTAAACACGTAGACTGCCTAAAGGACTGCGATCACCTGTACTAGCACAATCAGCATTGGATACTTTTACGGAACTCATAAAAGCATTCGGTTAATTGTGGGACAAATAACATGTAGTCTAGCAAAAGCTTTGAGTTCAGCGTTTTCCAATAGGTCAGGCTTATCTAATCGTTACCTGGTACATTTGAATGGTCATCTAATTGCGGCGAGGGAATTGATCTAATAATAATAATAATAATAATAATAATAATAATAATAATAGAGCTATACACAAATGGTGTGTTATTCACACATGAACAGGAAGTATTCAGGCGTTGATAGCATCGCAAGGCGTTTTGACCACCTCACAATGGAAGAACGGGAGGATCGAGAATTTTGAATGGTGACTGAGAAAGGTTAAAAGATAGACGCTTGGATATGATTAAACACACATTAAGATATCATCTGCTTGCTATAAAATAACAGTCGAGCGATATTCTGCTAATTTTTACGTTGACAGAGGTCTTGAAGAGTCAGACCAAAACATAGGGGGAAGAATTTCATGCACTGTTGGTTACCAAGACTTTCCTGACATTCACGAACCTTTTAAAGCTTTATGAAGTGTGCAATTAACTTTACTTCGAATGTGTCGAATGGCATGTTCCAAATGAAGGCAAAATACTACAGAAGACGGTCTGTCGCACTGTCGGGTCAATATAACAACTTGCATAGTTCCGCGCAATTGGCACAAAAGAGAAATCCCATTGAATGCTGATCACGGTTTATACACTCCGACGACACTTTAGATGAACAACTCTTGTTTTTAAGAAATATCTTACAGGGAAATACTTTATGAGGACTGAAGATTGCCATGAACCTTACAATCTAAATCAGATTTTTTTCATAATCAATGAAAATTATCTAAAAACCACAGCAAAGCCTTCGCCATAATTTCTTATATTTTTATAAAGGGCTTTTAACCGCTTGTGGCTCGACAGCTAATGAAAAATTAGCAAAAGTTATCACATACTTTAGGCTAATTGGAGCGCGATATAAGCGATTTACGAAAGAGCGGAATTCACCATATTTTTTAGATAATCCTGTTAGCAAGTTCTTGTGCACGATTGTTAATGCTAGACAAAACTGTGCTTGTTACCAAATCAATTAAACTTTCAGAGAGAATTATAGCAGACGTCTAGAACCTCTGCTTCCAATCGTTGTGCAGACGAAAATGATATTCTGGGAACGAATAGGAGTGTCTTACAGATCTCAGCCGGATAAGAAGGTGACTTCTTGTCCTCTATAGGGATGTTCACATTGGGAATACCATGCTTCTTTTGTTTTCATATTTTGTTT
Organism: Sinotaia quadrata; assembly: GCA_028829895.1. Lineage (NCBI taxonomy): Eukaryota > Metazoa > Mollusca > Gastropoda > Architaenioglossa > Viviparidae > Sinotaia > Sinotaia quadrata. Next base: position 5,525,703 of record JALGAQ010000009.1, read on the forward strand.
TTTTTAAATGAGAGGACAGCGTAAGCTACAATGCTGTAAACACGTTATTGACATCCGCTCTGTGACATGTCCTAATGTATTCAACCCTTGATTATATTCTCCCTTTACTACCATCCTGATAAAAGCCATCACGAACCAACTTCATGTGCTGAGCCATGGTTCGACCAGCCAACTAGTTTTTGTAATCAGGCCCAGGATGTAACCGTGAGACAAGTTGTCGTAAACCATGTGTGGATACGTGAAAGATGTCGCCAGGCCAACGGAACTGTAAAATGAAATGACGTCACTTACGGGTCAACTATTTATGTTGCGTCTGACCGTTACTTAGTGCGAAGGGATCAGCTTTCCCAGCCATAGCGCCACAGCGTATACGGTCGTGCGGCAGACTCTACCTTTCTGAGGAATGTCGATTTCAGGCTAAGAAACTCCAGTCTGACTTTTCCTGTTTCAGCATCAACCTCAACTGCAAGGTATCCACCGGAGACAACGGAGCTATCTAGGTAACCAAAGGGATCGATTAACCTGAGTGCAACATGACAAATCCAGACCCCTTAAGGCACTATATTAAAATCTTGCAATTGTTCCGTCCAAATTGCATTCCATACTGCGATGCCTCATAGGTCAAACGAGGATCAATGCAGTCGGAGTGTCTGTTGATTATCGCTGAATATGATCATGGCAGCGAATATCCTAAAGCTGATACTCAGTGACCTGGAGCAAATCCACACTGCGGAAGATCTTGCAATCTTAAGATTTGATGGAACAAACAACCATACTCTTTCTTTTTAATCTGCTCATCCTGCGGGTTGATCAAGGACGGAGGCGCTCTTGAGATCAGACTTATTCCCAATATTTAATGAAATGGTTACGTTAACATTTTTGAAGATGGAATTATTGATCGATTAGGCCTTTACTCGATTACTAAATGGTTTTGAAAATGTCAGTTAGCTATTGAACCAGGGTGGCAGATGCCTTGTCGCTTCTGTGGACAACACATCCTATCTAGAGTAACACGATAAACAAATCTAGGTATCATCATGCAAGGCTTTTTAGGATGTTCCGAAAATTGTGCAGTGGCATCCCGAAAAGCCAAGACGAAGTTCGGGGTCCTAAAGCGAACGTTCGGTTTTTTCCACTCCGGTATCCTCACTCTCTTGGTTAAGCTATTTATACGACCCCACATCGAATACCCCTGGCTCAAGAAAAGCCAGTGTCTCCTCGCATCACCCGAACAAAATAAATTTGAGCCTCAGACGACTGTCGTACTCAAGCCGCCTTTCCCGCCTTGTACTCTACTTCAATCAATACAGAAGACTAAGAGGCGATCTAATTCTAGCCTATCGGATTCTTAGCAAATCAAACCATCCCTGCCGCCCAATGCTCACCCAATGTTACAACTCACAGCTCCGGGGTGACCGACTGAAATTTGCGCACCACTACAACAGACTGGGATGCAGGCGACGTATATTCTTCCTCAGAATATGCACTTCGTAGAACACCCTACCCGCGGAGATGATTACTTCCCCCACTCTACAAACCCTTAAGCGAAGCCTAGACAACTATCTTTATGAATTTCATCACACTTTCCCATAGTAAATCCCATAGTCTGTGTTCCAACTCTCCAACATACACCACCTCACTACATCGTTCCATCTTCTGGCTAGTGTTGC
>JALGAQ010000009.1:5527472-5561674 GCA_028829895.1 Sinotaia quadrata
TTCACATGGTGCACTCTCTGAAAGCAGCCAGTCTCTCGAATAAAAAGTCACCCAAAGCACTTAAATGAATGCTGTGTTTTGCATGAGTACACAAAACACAAACATGTTTACTATTTAAGTTAAGTAACTTAAGCTCAGCCAATATACCAGTCAGGTATAAGTCACTCTAGTTGTTACCTTCATTCAGAAGTATTCGTAAAAGACAGTGCTAGTGTGAACTCAGTCATTCATGATTTTTCATTCATATAGATGAACCACTTACGTCGAAGCAGATTGTTTAACTGCATTTATTAGGTAAACTTCAGGTTATAGTTATAAGTCTGTGGTTAACTGACTGCATTTCTGGCTACTTGCAAGAAAGGTTGGATAACATTTTCTTCAAACAGATATCGATTACAAGCGGTGAACCACAAAGATAAATATTGGCTACAATAATATTCCATGATTCAATGAATGAATTGCCGCCACAAAATATTCATGGATAATACTAAAACATGGGATATAATCAGACAAACCGAAAAGAAACCGTTTGTTTTAATTCGTGCGTTTGCCAACCTAGTGATGCCTAGTGCCAACCCATTTATGTGAGTTCTTCGTGGATGTGATACTACTCAACTGCAAAAGTAGTGCCTTTCAATTTCAGCAAATACCAGATGCTGAACATTGAAAAAATTCAGTTGTATCCTTTACGCACATTATAGAGCATCGGAAACAGCAGAAAAAGTTCACGGTGATATGACATCCCGTCATTGTCGAATGGCATACATGCGTAGTTCGTCATATTGATAATGCTCAACCGTAATTTCATCAAGCTTTACTATTCATACCTTTCCTGCTATAAAAGCAAGTACGTGAAACCTTCGACGAAGTACACCGTCAATGTTTTGTCTTTTTGTTAGAAATATGTTGAAAAAATATAGGCAATAGGGCGCAGCGTTGAACGTCATAAACAATTGGGCGAAAGAGTAACACCATTGTTTAAGTAGATGGCACTACTTACTCTATCGTAGAACGATTGTATTACATTCGCAATGGTATAATCGGAATGAATTCCTGATTACTTTTCAATTAGTAATTCACATTTGAATGTCTACTCAACTGTAAACGAGTCGAGACGGACGTTAAGCGGTTCAAAATGACGTAAAGAATTACCTTACTTGGATGGCTATTGAGGCTGATTGTTCGATAATTTTCGCACTTTATCTAGTTGCTTGTATCGAAAATGGAATAATCAATCATTTTGTTCACTTCTTCTGGCTACTGCTTGTTCTTCGTACGGTGCGTCACAATCTGGTTTTTGTTGATTTTATTTTTTCCTATTTCTCGGAACTACTTATGAGTAGATTAACGCATGTACGTTTTTTGCGTAGGCGTCACCGGAGTGACTGGTGTGTTGTTCAATATTGCCGGGATTCTCAATGCTTCAACTAGTAATCTCATTATTGACCTCGGACGCAAATATTCATATATGGTTCACTATCTCGACATCAACTAACTAATGGATATGTAATTAAATGTTCCCCTAACTGTTTTCAGTAAACGCAGTGATTAGATCTTGAATGAGATTTGCGTTTATTCAAAGTTAAATATTTGAGAAAAATATAAGTTGCCTGGAAGTCTCTTAGAGGCAATTTTTGGCGTTAATCACACATAGCAACCTCAAGATAAAGGATGACACATTCGAATTCCGATCAGCTGTGAATACCCAAACACACACTTCCTTCATGGTCTCTGAAAGCCTAAAAGGATTTCTCAAATTACATACGATTAGCGATAGAGTATTGTCCCTTGCATGCTACATCAGCTGTAAAACTTACAAACCCAATGCACAATTTAGTTGCTTCTTTTCAAAGAATTCCGTTTTTACGAGCGGTGTAGTTGCCTAACCTATTTACTTGAGAGTATCATCACACCTGAGCGGACTTACTGTTCCGCTTCTGTTAAGTGGCGCTCGATCAAAGCCTTGACATGCAGCATGAAGATGTAAGGCCTCAGAAAATACATCCACTCTTTCCCTCACTCTGAAACTCCCTTCCGCCAGCAGCTTTTAACGTTCCGACAGTCGCTGCATTTAAACCACACCTTGAGAAGGTAAAAAAGGGCAAGAGGATATAAGAATGTCATTATATTGAACTGGATCAAGGTCTTCATTGTTCGTCGGTACTAGCGCCTGTCTTTTTTCTTTTCTTTCTTCCTTCGCCTGTCCTGTTGTTTGTATTAGCCTCATATTGCTCGGGTCCCCGCTAGTACCGACGAACAATGAAGAGACCTTGATCAAGTTCAATATAATGACATTCTTCTATCCTCTTGCCCTTTTTTACCTTGATAAAGGTCTTGCAGTAGCAGACCGAAACGTTGGTAAAATGATACAATACACCGATTGTTAACAAGTAACTTTGTTTTTTACAATGACCGTCCAATCGGTAACAAGCATTTTTAAACTCACCCACACCTTGAGAAATTCTTGGGGTCATCAGTTGAGGAGACGTGGCAAGTTCATTAACGACGTGCCATGTTGTCACGTTGCTTTTCGGGGATTGCAAAAACAGGGGGTGTTCACAGAATCTTGCACATGTTCTTTATTTTTGTGTCTTGAACCATGAACATATCGTACTAATCTAATGAATCTGCCTTGGCGCACGTATTAGAAGAGCGCTTAAATACTCTTTGTCGATCCATATTCTGAGGAAAGTGGGTTTCAATTTGACGGGCCAACGAAAATTAACAACGTCATTGGATATGAACACTTGAAATAAGGTTAAATAAGCCGGAATTACTGGCAAAGGATAGAGGTATCATGAATGTTAATGTTAAACTCAAAGGTCAAACAGTGCAGCAGCTAAGTCGTTGGAGAAAACCCTGAGAAAAACTCACAAAGGCATGATACGAGTACTAAGGAAATTACTTTTTTGAGAGCTCGAGCAACTTAAGCGCAAGCTAGACTGGAAAGTTATTGGAGTGTCAGGATAAATTTGAAAAATGAAGTACAAAAATTATAGTTATTTCAGATAACGTTCAGAAATGCACCAAGACACATAAGTTTCGCCCTTATTGGAGCTCATCAGCGTGGCGTATTCTTCAGTTTTGGGGATCGGAATCTCGGACGCCGTTCGAGTCTACCGTCGCTGTACCCCACTTCAGGTATGGTAGCAAGCTGAAATTTGTGATTCATAGCCCACTGAAATACTCTTTGTTGGTGGAACGTGAGTCGTATTGCCCGACTGGTTGTTCATTCGGCTGTGGGAATTACAAAGTAACAGTTTAATGGGCCCACCCGAAGCCTCAGCCAGAACTTCTAATTTCTAGATAAAGACGCAACAGCAATGCTAGATTAATAACATCCGAATGAAAAAAACAGCATGACAATGCGAAACACTCTCTAATACCGCTATAGTTCAATTGGTTAATGCTCCGGTGGATGCGAACGAGATGCGAGGTTCAACTCTGCGATCGGACTGATGCGCCCTGATGATGAAATTTAATAAAAACGATAATGCAAGTGTCTAGTGCTTCCTGTGAAGGTTCTTGAAATGCCTGGAGGAGAATCTGACTTCTGATAGACGCCAGTAGCATTATTCGTGAATTTTATATAATCCTCATACTCTTCCTTATATACACGATTTTTAATCATGATCAACCAATAAGAGATAAACTTGAATAAACTCGGGAATTCGAATGAATTTCCCGTTTCGCAAGTCCAGTGACGCACACAGAATCACACGCCAAATATTGTTACCCCTTAGAAGACGAATGAAAAGCACATCTCCGTTTTCATTTCTTTTTCGAACTGTGCATGTGAAAAACTTCTGAAGATATTCAATGGACTAAATCATGCAGGCTACTGTGAGATGCAGTTGGAGAATTACTGCGAAGAAAGCTGTCTCGGACGATACAGCAAAACTGCATAAGTGTGCGTTTGAGGATATTTTTCACATCTCGTAGGCTGATCCCAATTCAATCCAAAGATAGTCTGTCGATAATTGACCACTCCGAATGTCATTTACTCCCTTTCAATGCAGTACTTGCCAATCGCAGTACATTGGTCGTACCGAACGACGTCTAGAGGATCGAGTGAAGGAGCACCTACCCAAGTGGTTATTCTCTACTGCCGACAAAGTTCCGAAGAGTAGTGTGACTGAACACAATACTCGACACCGGTCACATTTGCGATCGGACTACCTCTTTAGCAATACTACACAGGGCGAGAGATCGAGGAAGCCCAGATTTCTCGAAGCTGTGGCAATCAGAATGTTCACTCCATCTCTTAATGTCCAGAGGGACTTGGAGTATCATCTCAAGTTGCCCTGGACTTAGTTGTGATTGTTTGTACCCATTTTATTATGATTTATTCCCTCAAATTAATTCATTTCTGTTCACAATCATTAGTTCAGACTATCCTAACATTGATCCATTTCTAATCGATTCGTATCCCAGTTTAAATTGCTGACGATCACTTTTCGCATATGCTTCCACTGATGATGCTTCCGTAACTGAATCTCAAAGTGTGTTATTCAGATGCACTCGAATCGTGATGAGACCATCCGAAATAGAGCTCTATTGATTCAGTAGTGGCTTTTTTCTAAATTACTGAAAAAATGGAGTATTACTTTCGGATTAGAAAAATTTCCGGTTCTTTGAAATTGCGATATACATCAGAATTCAGAATGAAAGTTGTAAGCTGCAAACGGTAACAACCTAGAAATGTACTCCATTAAGACAGACTAGGCAAATTTATCACAATTTTTCTCAGTCTACTAGCTGTACTACTTTATTAGCTACCAAACATTCTGACTGAAAAGTAATGTAGAAACAAGAAATCTGTTCAGAAAAGCGTTCGATGTAGTTCAGTGTATAAATTACCTACACTCCATAAATAAAGCGAAGTAAACTCAACTCCTGTTCCGGCACCAGCGTGGTCTAGTGTTTTTCAAGCCTACCAGCAAACCACAGAGTTGTTAGGCCAATTACTATATGTGCTGACACACAAAGACCATGACAATTATAAAATTCACTTGCACTTAAGTAATATAAATAGGTCATTTTAACAAATAAATTGCAATATTGTTCCAATTTCTTATGCAATAATCTTTTTGCGAATAAATGGAGTTTAACTCGCCTTATCGTTCTGTTGTTGCTGTTACCTAGAATGGTGTGTGAGTATATTGGGATAATTCTGAGCCATTTTCTAACAGAAATTCTCTATCTGCCACGGAATACTTTTCGACGCAGTTCAGCAACTTCTGATGGGTTTATTTCGTGTTACTGGAACTGACATTTTCGAAAACGCGGACTTTATAGCAAGTCACTTTTTATAAACTGTATTTGCTTGCTCATATTTTGTTCATCATTCAAACCGACACTGAACTTGTCACACCGAACTCTACTATAAATTGCTGAGCCCAGTTTTTTTGCTTCATTTTCGCTTACAATTTTAGATAATACATTAATATTTATGAGTTCCAAGCATTGCTCTTATCGACCTCGCACAGATGTGCCGACGAGATACACGAATGCTTTAGTCTCATTTGCTTCGGTTAACTAACACGTCACCCCTCGAGAAAATGTGGTTAATGCGAGATTAGATAAGCTAGAAGCGCAGATATCTAATCTCACAATAGCTATCGGTAAATTCGATGGAGATCGCATCGGACGCAAAATTCGCAAGCCTTTTCCTAGATGACATTTCTGTTCTCAATCGAGATCGAAAACCCTACGATCCACCGCATTCGTGCACATCGACACATTCCCGTGTGCCCGTACGGACATTCCTATAAGAGTAATTGCAACTCCGTTTGGTTATTTAATATTTGAGTATGCTTTTTAGTCATATCCGAATTGCTGCTTAATCATTCCAGTGTTTGACGGACTAGGTTCTACGAGGCTTCGATTTGGTATTTATTTTACCTCGACAACATCCTCTTTGTCTAGTTCTAACTCTGAGGAAAAATCTATCCTAATGAACAGGGTTTTTCAACGGTTTGTCAAATTTAGAATTTTTATCGATCGCCGGAAATGTTTTTTGGTACATCTTCTATATAACTGCATTATCGACCGCCATAGAATTACACCAACTACAAAAAATTTCCACCATCAACGACTATCTCAGTTCTCCGATCCGTCAAATCTCTTCGTCGTTTTTCTGGATATGGCTATTTACTATCGTCGATTTGTCCCAACTTGCTCCTCAATTCTTAAACCATTGATGGATCTACTTAAAGTAAACCCCAAAACAATTCTCCATTACTCACAAAGCGACAACTGCCTTCAACGCTGTCAAATGAGCATTTGCAAATGCTACAAGTCTGTACCATGCTGTTCGAGACGCCGTGCTCATTCTTAAAAACTGATGCACCTGAAACAGCTGCGCAAGAAGTTTCTAATGAAATACAAACTCTTCATTCTATTTTAATAACAGTTTCCAAAGTGCTCACACTCACGTTACGGTACCATTTAGCAGAGAATTGTTGGCCGTCTATCTTGCAGTTAAATATTTTTGCTTAAAAGTTTAAATGGTCGCAGGATTTATTATCTACACTGACCACATACCTCTAACTTATACCTTTCGCACTCCTACGGATAAAGTGTCACCGCGAGAAATTCGTCATCTCGAATTTCTCAATTTCTCACGAATAAAAGCTACATCGAACGCTCCGCAAACTGTGATAGCAGATGCACTCTCCCACTGAGAGATTTCAAAACATCCTTCCTCCTCCATCTGCTGCTTTTTACCTTACTTCTTTAGGTCGGGACAGAAAACCTACTCCAATTTTGCAACACTTTCAGGTCTCATTCGTTTGAACTTTGCAAAGTTCCCTATCCCTAGTGCTCTCCGCAAAAATATTTGTGCTATATCTTCTGAAATAAAACCTCAAACTTATGTCGCTCTTCCACTTCGCCGAACTGTCTTTGATCATTTCTACAACATTTCCTACCCTGGAATTCTTGCTACCGACAAAAGTATTACGCAACGCTTTGTATGGCCAAATATTCGCACCTCGGCCAAAGCATGCACACAATCTGAATGCAGCAAAGTACTTCGACCACAACTACTCCGCTCATGGTTCCTTTCCTCTACCAAACGGACATTTTAAGCATCTACAAATTGATAATATTGGTCCTTTACCACCTTCACATTGCTACGCAAATGTGCTCACTTGTGTCCACAGATTTGCCCGATTGCCTCAAGCAGTTCCAAAAACGGACACATCGAGCGTGACAGTAGTGCGTAACCTATTGCAAGATTAAATGGCTCTGTTTAGAGTTACAGCCAATATCACTTCGGACCGCATTCGCAATTCACATCCTCATTGTTTCTAGATGTTAGGCGTTCACTGTGATGTGAAAACATTAATATCACGGCTTGTGATCCTCCTGCCTCGGCCTGGTAGAGCGATTGTTTGTACAATTAAATGCTTGCATCCTGCCTCGAGCAGGTTTTCAGTGATTGGTCCCGAACATTTATCATTTGTGCTCCTCGGTATCCGTAACACCATCACGTAAGACTTAGGCTGTACCTTAGAATAACTTTTCTTCGGTACTTCCCTAAACTTGCAGGGCGAAATGTTCGTAGGACTTCAGGATCACCGGAGCGATAACTCCAGGGATGTATGCTACCACGCGTGAAAGCATATATGCAGGACCTGTATTTCATGCAGGTCCTCGCGTCCTTGCTCAATCGGACCCTGCATTGTCTAGGTCATCCAACGCATTGTCCGCGTTGATACAATAGGAAAAAACCCCTTCAGTTATCATATGAAGCACCTTATCGCGTACTCAAAATGCACAACGAAATACTTCGTCCTGGATTGCTGTAACACAGAAACCAACCGAATCTATCGATCGCTTGAAGCCTGTCCTTATTGATAAAGCGCCTAAACAACCAGTTTTTGAATCTAAATATAATTTCCTTTATACCCATTGTACAAAGTTCACACTTATGCTTTGGTAAACTCAGCCCGAAGCTTCGGCTTGGAGCGTTTAAGAATAGCGTTTTATCACTTGTTAAAGGAGCGTAAAAAATTACGAAGCTTACATTACTTACTTACTATTGAATTCACATATTGTAAGATAAATGTATGCGGTGCCAACGCAACATATTCACGTTTATCCGCTTAAAGCAATGATGCTAATCTTACATGCTAATCTTACTCTATACCATAGCACGTTGCACAGCGTTCGTCGAAGATATATAGTGATTCTTTTTTGGAAGAGGAACTTTGTCAAAGTATTTTAAATTATGGTCCGACGCAGAAGCCTTTGATGACCGCTATCTTCAACACCAAGTCGCTACACAGAAAATGTGCTCTCCGATGAGATGACTGCTCCAGAACACGGAAGCCCTATAGAATCGACTGTTTCTAATGCATTGCTCATTAAACACTTACAATAATAATCGGACATTGATATCCATTTTCAGAATCCTGAGCAACAATCGCAGACAACTCTGATTTAAGCTATTCAACAACATTAATGGGGGGTTACTGCGAGCATCTTGCTCTGACGTAGTCGTTGCAGAGTTGTCTTCTCTGGTCTGAGTTCTAGGCCCTACGGACGCATTTAAAAATTCATGGTCAGAGAGCTCATTAGGGTTTTCTATAATGCACTGGTTGCCGCCATACTTGCAAGTTGCGGAAACTTCTGTTCTAAGGGTCCGTACATAACCCAATGGAGAACTGACCGTACAGCATACGGCTTTTTCGGTCCGTTATTCCTTGTTGTTATTTTGAAATCCGGTCTATTAAGCCATGTCGTTATGCGAACTCCCTTTCACAAGCGTTGTATCTGAACCCGAGTCCAAAACGCTAGTGTCTTTACTAGTTCGTTCGAGGTTTCTATTCATATAGGCACAATGCCTAACACATCACCCTTTTTACACCATGCGTGACCGTACGCCTACCGAAGTCGGAGGATTCATTTGGACTCCTCTTCATCGGATTTGGAGAATGGAATAACAATTGATGCCGTTTTGTGCAGTATTTATTTAGGACATACTATTGACTTATTGCATCTAGCTACCATGTGTTGATAACTTTAGCAGTTGAAGCAAACTCCTAATAGATTTGGTGGCCGTCCACCGACCATAATTGCTGTTATTTAAAGAACATCGTAGAGTACTCAAGTTGACGCGATTGCTGACAAACTGCGCGTCAAGAAACTTACCCGAGCTGGCGAAAGCTTTCGGAAATACACCCGTCTCTCTTAATTCTTCTGCGGTATTTGTTTTGCCACTCTAGATCTATTCGTACCTTGCATCATTGATAAGCCATAACAGCTGCCTGCCATCCCAACTCTATTCAGGATGAACTCCGTAAGATCTTCAAAGGTTACTTCCCATCCTCGGCTTTTTCGATCCACTGAAAATGAACTCCATAAAAAATATCCCTTATTCAAATCCGACAGTCAGTTCATTTGCATCCGAATACCAAAACGCATAAGCAAGTTGGCATCACCACTCACGTTTCTTGATTTCTTTTTAACATTGCACGTATTGAACCATGTGCTATTTGCTGTAGGTTACCAAAAGTCGCTTCAATATTTTGCGTGCCCTACGATATGATTCCACTGGGTGCAATACTAAGAAATCTTTAACGGCTACTTTTGCCAGGCCTGTATAGTAATGCATGAATTGTAACAGTCGTTTCCGAGGGTCGGATACTGTTGATCGAACACAATACTCAAATTAACGGATAAACTGAATATAATATAGTGGATCAGCTTCGAAAAAAAAACACAACTCGACCTTATGTAAGGTAAGACTGCCAAGAGTGGATACCAATGCATCGATTCCACTTGCTGTCATCGACGTTTTGGAGACTGTAGACTGTGACTTGGATGATCCGTGAGAAACGTGATCCTCGCAATCATTCATATATTAGCTAATAATAGGCTATGATCCTAATGATTTATCGTCTACTGTGATTTGCTCCTCGCCGTCCTTTTGCGCAAAACGTTGAATTTCGCGGTGCTGTTGCTTCAACTGTAAGTGCTCTTCACCAATAATTTTGGATGACGAATTACTAAATTTAGTAGCACTAGTAATACTATGAACCCTTAGTGCTAGGAGAATGAAAGCTTTCAGAGACTGACCTTGCCTCGGAATGAGGCTTGTCCGTAATTCCTTTTCGTGCGCCGTAATCCCAGTTTCTCCAAAGAAATGCCATTGACGTTTGAACATTTTGGTGGATTCATTGTGAAAGTTCTCTTTAGAACTGTAAGATCTTCAATTAGATCCCGTAATTTGGACAAGTACGCTCTTTAAGTGTCTAAGTTGAGTCAGTCAGAACAAACAACATCCAGTAGACACAATTAGAGAGGTTCTATCAAGCAACAATTAGAACAAGCAAGTACGATTAACCAAAGATTGTGGGTCTATGGGTCAACACCAATGATCAAATGTTAACGGAAAATATCGGTCACCTAACTGCTACCAATCGAAAATCATATAAACAAGCTGCCTGAGAAACAGTTAAAGTAAACGAACACGGTTTATACGATAGTGTATCGTGGGTCGTCTTTTGAGCACAATATTCTTCGTCTTGGATCAATGAACGGTTACAGCTGAAAAGGATGTAAATGGCCTGTAGACTGGTTTTGTCGCTAGGAGTCCAAAACTCAAGCAATCGTGACTTGAAATACAAGCGTGATAACAGAACACAGTTAGCCGTAGTGGTGTGGGAGAAGATACAAGAGTTGAGGATAGGAGGAGTGCATTTTACAACCGCTTACAGAAGCACGAGGTTACAAAGTCGATGTTAAGGTCAGCGTATAAACAACTCACGTCCTTGGGTCCTGTTCGATTGCCGGCCGTATTTGATTCCCATGATCTGTAAAGAGGGAAAGGGTGAGAATATGGGGACTGTGAGCCATACGTGCCCAGCCGATATGCTTTACAATAGCGTAAACCGAAACTTGAGGGCAAGACCAGTGAGGGGTAAAACAAAAACATGTTCATGTATATATGGTAAGTTATACACACAAAATGTGGGACGGATGCTTGAAATGGACCAGCGTATATATGAATTTCTGGTTGCAATTATAGTGGAACATACGCAGGTATTCTCTAACTACCGTGGAATATTTTTTCGACGCAGTTTGACAGCATACGGTGGAGTTATTTTGTGTAACTGTAACTGACATCTTCGAACACGTGGACTTTACAGTGTGTCACTTTTATCACCGTCTTCGTTCGCTCATATTCAAACCAACGCCAAACGGCATTTTCTGGAGGGCTCACAAATCGAATGATTATGTTCTCGTCTCTAATTCCATCGATATGTGAACCATCACGAACCCATTCTTGCTACCATTAAGGGACGAAAAACTCGAAAACTACAATGGTTAGGCCATACAACTCGCCACGATACCCCTTCAAAAACTATTTATCAAGAAACAGTGCAGGGGAGTCGAAGAGAAGGATGTCAAAAGAACAGCTGGATGGATAACATAAGGGGACTAGACACACATGAGTATGTTCGACTTGCTGCGGACTGCTAATGACAGAGAAGCTCGGAGAAGTGTAAATCAGATCCTCAAATTCTGTTTTCCTCCTACGGTCTCTCAGGTCAAAGATGCATGCAAAAATTTTTTACTTGAAGTTGCTTGCAACCACGCATCTAAAGTACTACAATAATAACAGTTTAAATTATAAATATTGATTTGCTAAGTATTTTATTAACGGGTTATCGTTATCGTTATTCTTACTATTATTATTGTTATTATGATAATGCTATTATTGTTATTCCTTTCATTATTTCCATTTTTTTCATCTACAATTGTTCATCACCTTAAGATTTTTCATTTAACATTTTCTCTAACATTTATGTTTTATTTAATACATCGTCGTCTGTAACCTGTAGAGGCCTACACTAGGAGAAACACATTTTACCGCAGCTACAAAAAACGGGTTTTCGGCTCTCAGAACGCATGTCATTTTCGATTATTTTCCTATCCGCGACTTCATGTGGTCTTGGTCTAATCTTGTAGGTGCGTCTTTATTATACTCCGCCAGCTGTTGTGATTTTCGGAATAATCACATACTGAGCCGAAATTCGTTTCCCTCTGAGAGTTATTTTCTATTACATATTTTGTGCCACGCATGGGTCGTTTGCATTCTAATGTTCTTGTAAAGCGTTTTTGGTAGTATTATAAATTTCACACACAAGAAGAATAAGGACGTGAAAATAGTAGTAATAGTAGTAGTAGTATTCATAGTTGTAGTAGAAGAAGAACAAGAAGAAGAGGAATGGTACGTTTTCATCCCAAATAGGATGAATTTTCCATCAGTTGGACGCAGTGCAATATTACAAAAATTGCTTGCCATCCTCTTCATCTTGTCCTAGCTTCAGAGTACGCCCATTCTCTTTCCATGCAAATGTACAATCGTTTAAATCCATCAAAAAACTGCTCCATTCCACTCTTTGATCTGCATCATGAATACCTGCAACTGAGTTGGTTTTTTGACATGTGGCTTGAATGAAGCCGCGCTATAGCAAGCAAGGAACGCACTAACATTTACTTTTGGCAAGCAAACAGTGATAACAACGGAAAATACATTGCATGTACACGAATATTGCAGTCTTAATTTAATCGAAAAAGGCTTTAATTCTGATCCATTTAGCTTTTTAAATCATGTTGTCTATAATAAACGTTGTCGCATTTTCTTCTCGCTGCGGAATTCGCTTATTCTATAATTCAACACAAATATGTAGGAAAAAAACGCGCTTTATATGACTTTCGGTGTACTCATTATTTCGGAAACTATTTCATCCGGATCGCCTTGATCAGTATCCACGTTTATAATCATTCTGCCTTGATCTAAATTATTCAGGACCACCCAGGCCTGTGCATCCGCAAATACTGGCTGATATGGGAAGGCAGGTTCACCAGGAATCACAATCATATCTATACTTTTGAGAAATTTAAATGTGGAATGCAGCACATATTCAGAAATTTGAAACTGGCCAGCGCTGGACGCGAAGGGACAAACGATAAGCGCCTATCAATTCCGATAGCACGTGGTACGGTTATTACATGATGTACATCGTGATGGACATCTTTGTCATTTCTCTTGATCGAATGACTTCACTTCTGATGTTCATATTAGCACATGACCTTGCTCTATCCGATTGGGACCTGTCATATCCAGGATAGAATTGAGAAGGATTGTTTTTCATATTTCGCTAAAATTCAACTCAGAGCTTAACGCACTCTCCTCTTCTGAATAATGAACTTAAGTGTTTCGTGATATCTGTAAACTAATGAACATAATCTCACTTCAGAGCTCATTGGACAATGGGCCGCACGTATCGGAAAGCTTTTGGAATACAGAAGCAATTAATATGAGTGCATTTTCAAACGATGATGTTTGACGAGGACGGATGACAACGCCACAAAATATTGATAACTATTAAGTTTACTAAGGAGACATTGGTAATATTACTTTAAGTAATATCTTTAATAATTCCTGTTTTTTCCATCTGGAATATTCTTCCGTTCGTTGTTCCTATTTTTTCTCGTCGCATTATATGTTTGTTTTACAATAGTGGCTGGAAAACTGTTCAGGCATTCAGGCGAGGTGAAATGAACAGGAAACTACGTATACGTACTTGCGTACAAAAGGGACTTGAGAAAAATAATTTGAGGTGCGAAATCGTTTGATTTTTCTTTGGCACCTCGAATATAATATAGAGTTTGCATATAGACACTGATACGCTATGATCGGCTGGGACTAAGTGCAGTTTAATAAAACTGGTGATGGACCTAGTTACACCAGATCCAATCCACGCTGGATGATGCCCTCTGATTTTCTTTGATGGACACCTCGCCGTGCAGCCAACATATTCTGATCTACAACAACAAGAATATGAGTATATTGCCATAGATTGGTCAAGTACTGGTATCATATCTTTCAGTTTCAATGGTACCATCGGTCTGTTAGTAAATCAGTTACATAATGCCGCGGTTGGGTATGTCCGACTCAGTTATTTGTTGAATCTGCGTTTAACACGCTTTCCCGCGACATATATATTGAATGGAAGTTTTTAAGTAACTTGGCTATCGTGTAACTGCAAAGATATCAGGTCACTGCTGCTATACCATGAGGTTCTTACTGACTAATGTTACTGGAAATAAATTATCTTTTTATATCTACATGACTCGAAACATATCCTCGTTTAGCGCCTCTTGAGAACATATTTTTAACGCTCATTCATCTTGGCCTCTGACTAGCATTCATTCCGGTTCGGCGCATGTGCTTTGACGATCATCAACACTTTCCAACGTCATCTGCAACAGCATAATTTTATCAAAGGATAAACATAACTATGATTACCTAAAATCACGTAATATTCTTCTGATTAATTTCGCAGTTAAATTTTCGGATTCCATATTCTCTCATGACATAAAAGTGGAAGTTCAAGATATTAACCAACCGACAAACAAAACGCATCAGCATAGGAAGAAGAAACACCGTACAGACTGGCAGGAGCCTCAAAGGAAAATGATTAAGCTGATGCACTTGAAATATAAAATAACAAAACAGAGGATACCTGGGATAGGTTTAAAAATGCTTGTGACTGATTGGGATTTCATTGTGAAAACAAAAGATACCTGGGATGCTTATGCGCATGACGAAAACTTCTAACTTTCAATCCACATCGATTGCCGAATGATCTACGTGCGGACACTTGATCGATCACGTCCCCAATTTGATTCGGAACAATACTCACATTTAACAGCTGGCTGACGCAATTGCAATGCACATGCTGCGTGCGAACTGATCTGTAGTCTAGAGCAAAGCATGCTTGTGATCCAATAATTACAAGTGGTGAGAATGAATGAGGTTAACTGGGTGTATGCAATCTTGATTGTTCATGTTTGCCTTGGCTGTGGTTTGCCTATAAACAGTTGATTTACAGTGAACCAGATGTTCCAAAGAATAATGAAAGCCATAATGCGCGTATGTGAACTCAGTGCGTCTACGATCGAAAGAGGCAAATGCACGCATTTTGCTTTCAGTAGTTGAAGTACTCCACATATTATTATTATTATTATTATTATTATTATTATTATTATTATTATTATTATTATTACTGGTGCTGTTTTTGTTAACTTGAATGGAAAATGGGATCAGAGGACCGAAAATGTTAAGACAGGGGCAAATTACGATGAGGGCGTACCTACCGGAGAGAGATGCAAGACCTCATTTAGCTGAAGGCAGTGAGAATGGAGTGCACCACCATCAACAATTAATGTACGCATGGATCCAGTTTGCACAATATTCTACATTTTTTGGCGACTTTAATCAATACACCCGTGGTGAGAAATTAATTTTCTACCTTGGATGAAAATATTAATCTTCGTGAAAATTATTCAAATTCCGTTTGCAAATTTTATTTCATTTAATTTTGTATATTTTTGTTTCAACGCACCGTATTTACACTTTTGTTTCATTTTTTCCGGGATTTCTAATTAATTCACAGCTTTTAATGGTCCTTTCATTCCAATTTGCCTTTAAGGTCAGGTTTAGGGTTACGTTTACGTTTAGGGTAACCGTTAAAATTAGGGTTATGTATAGGGGTCGGGTTAATTTTAGGTATAGCATAAGGGATGGGGTTAGGTGAAGGTTTTGGGCTAGTGTTGGGGTTTATGTTAGGGTTAGGGTTAGTGTTAGCGTTAGGATAACGATTAAGGTTAGCTTTAGGTTTAGGTTTAATTTTAGCTTTATGGGTGGGGCTAATTTCAGGTTTAGTATAAGGCTTATCGTTATTGATTGGATTATCGTTACGGATAATTATCTTATATCATTTCATTTGCATCTTCCGTTTATATTTTATCATTCTTCATGTCTTGTGTATTACTCATGAATAGTTTGGGTCCAATATTTTTGCCTGGTATCCCGGATGTATCGTTCATTGTTACCGATTTTTACGGTGGAAAAGACGTTCCAGTCGTAGACCGAAATGTTTGTAGAATGTATACAATACATAGTTTGTAACCAGAAATATCGTGTTTCCCAATTGATTAAACGCATTTATAACTTACCGAACCGTCGGCAACACTGGATTATCTATATTAAGTATTTCAATAAGAAGAATAACAAAACACCCTAAAGGTTGAATATGCCGCTAAACCGAAAGTTTGAATATTGTGCATACAAAGAACTGAATGGAAAAAAATAAAATTGATTACAAAATGGGGGATTTGGCTAATAGAATAATTTATTCATGATCAGGGAGCAGTTTTTGATCCGGGTAGATGGTCAGTGTAGCCGAACCGTCTAATGAGCTCGCGAGCATGATTAAGTTCATCGCCCATGTAGAAAGCGTTTAACCCGATAAACGAATCCTCTGCCAGGCAGGTAATGCAAGCCGTGAGATATACGCGAAATCGATATCAATCAAGAACCAAGTATCCCGACTGAAAGGGTTTATACGATTCTAAGATAAAATGATAATAACTGTACAAATATACAAACCTCAAAGGTTTGAATACACCTCCAAGACCTTTGATACGTTAGATAGTTCTGATGACAGACAACTATAAAGGGTTAATATAATACAAAACACGACAGGATACTTGCCCAGGACAACACGTTCGCTTACGCCGATAAACGACCAATACAAAAGTGCAGTCAGACAAAATGGTAGAACATCACATAAACAAAAGGTCAAATCAATATAGAGGGTAGGGGTAGCAGGATGGGGAGTTAAGGGATGCACAAGGAATTTCTTTACAGCCCACGTATACAGCAAATCAACAAGCACGTTGTTCCGGATAGATGGAATGAATGATTATATATATCGAATAAATGCGATTAGAACAAAAGTCATTCCAAAATGTATTCTGGATTTCACGAATTCCAATGGAAAAAATCAGGAAAGTGCTGACATAAGGTCAGTATTGAGGACACTGAATCTAGCCAGAGTAAAAGAGTGAAGCATCGTTCTCATAATGAGATATACGCACCAAATGTTTGCAGTATTATTGTTTATCATCCGTCTCGTTCCGACCAGTGCTGGTTATTACAATCTTCATGAGTTTTTTTTAAAGGTTTTATGGATGACATTCGTCTTATTCAACAATCGATCTTGCCCCGACATTCTAAATTACCTTCTGACGTCGATCTACTCTACAGAGAACCAGAAAACCGTAACGTCAAGCCGACTGGAAGAACATTCAATCAAGTAAGTCAAAATGCATCCAGCCGACGTGATTTCAAACAGGCACTTACAGATGAGAGGCAAAGTGAACGTTTACAAACTGCCCAACAAATTATGAGACAGTATGCTGAACGCACCCAAATGATGCTTAGGAAACCTCGCTTCCAGTCTTCTAAAGACAGTAGGTTTCACTGGACAGCAGACCAGTCAGAACTCACGTAAATCCATAATTTGTGCAACTGGATGCTCCAGGATTAGCTGACCAATCTGACAGTCGTGTTGAATAGTCTGCTTCTCACCTTAACTGAGAAGGCAGTTTGCTGATGCTTGTTCAGACTAGTTGTGAATATATACAGGTTGTTTGGTTTGCAACGTTTTAACGGAATTCTTCATACAATAAACTGTTGTGCTTAATCATAAATGTTTTTTTTTTGCTTCTAACTGTTGGTTGCGTGTAACATATCTAGTTGTTGGCACTTCGTATCACTCAATAGAATAACTGAATCTAAATTGCAGCTCAGCGCACCAACTATCAACTTCGAGGAATAATCCGCACTAGAATAAACATGACTTACGTTAGCATTAGGTTTCTTTCTATAACCGTATAGATTCATATAAATATATATTTTAATGTCTGAGCATAATTTATTTGAGCTTGAATCTGAGACCACATATCACCGTCAATTATGGTGCATTTCATGTCTGTAGCGAAATTGTTTTCTGCAGAATATATATGTGGAGGTGGGTTTCTGCACTAGAATACTTAAAACTCATTTGACGCTCCACCTGCTAAAGAAAAATAACGTTTCTTGCAATGTGGATTTTAATAAACCTCTTTGCATTTCAGCAGGTAAGAAGTGAATTAATGAACAGAATGGAATTGCGAGATTCACTTAGACAGACAATGACAAGGTAAATGTATTGCAATCACAAAATTTGTTTTAAATTACCATCATTTATACTATGGGGAAGTCAGACCCACTATCTAAGGATGATGCAGAAGACAGACTTGACTTGTTCGCTGTTGACAGCCATTGTCACGGATGCACAAATTACAAAAATACGAGTTCGAATTAAAAAAAAAACAAATCTTCAGTTAGATGAACAGAGCGGTTGAAATTAAACTTCAAATGCGCAATGTGTGAAGTTTTTTGCCGTCATTTTGAAATCCGCTTTGTCCCATTAATCGCCCATGCAGATTAAGAAGATGAAAGATCGTTATGATCATCATTTGAATTTGATGTCAATTCCACAAGTGGTGCATGGCTTCTAACAGTCTGTCATTGTGTGTTTGAGTAGTTAATTAATGACCCGTGAGCCGGGACCGAGTAACCCAGTGGACTAACCACTTGGCTCGCATTCAAGATGTTGTATGTTCAAATCTGTGGCCAGACATTCTTAAGCTACACTGATGAGATCTAATCATATCGAGACCATGGGCTGTAGCTCCATTTAGAAAGTGGGTTAAAAATGCCAAAAGACATTGTTTCAATGAGAAATTGTGGGCAGTGTACAATAAATAAGAAGGGACATGTTTGAAATTGCTAGCTCGCATTCATTTATAAGATGGTTCAACCAAGTTTGGCGTCCATAATCCGTCCGTTTAACAGTGCAAATAGCTCCATCAAATTCAAGTCAGATTCGGAACAGAACGTTTCTCTCAAATTCGTAGATGTTGTATTAAAACGACGTGAAAATGGTAGTTTACAAAGAACAGACTACCGGAAAGCCACGTGGACGGGGCAATACAAGATTTTCCATAGTTTTGTTCCGATCAGGCAGAAAAGACATCTCTTCAGATGCTTGGCCTCAAGAGCACGGAAAATGCTTGAAATCAGGAATATACATAAAGAAAATGCTTTTCCGGAGAGGTTCATCGCTAAGAATCTGATCATCTAGGAACTCAAAACAAATGTCGTGACAGTTGAAAATAAACCGGTCTACCCAC
Source organism: Sinotaia quadrata (assembly GCA_028829895.1). NCBI lineage: Eukaryota > Metazoa > Mollusca > Gastropoda > Architaenioglossa > Viviparidae > Sinotaia > Sinotaia quadrata. The sequence continues at coordinate 5,546,580 of JALGAQ010000009.1, forward strand.
AACTTCCATTCAAGGGATAAACAGCATCTTTCCTATGACTTCGATGATGGAACAAAATAATCGCTCTCAATAGTGATCCGTATGTGGAAATAGAACATAATTCCGTGGAATCGCTCATAAATTGCAACTAGTGAGCAAGCCTCCGCTCATAGGAAGAAGGTTTTGGTGTCCTCCCTGTTTACTTGCTTGTCCTTAAGAACAATATCCCACCTAGATTCATCGGGTTGTCCAAGGCTCACAGAATAGATAAACTAATACCTATCATAGATGGGATGAACTCACCGGCGCATAAATTAGAGAAATACTCTGGCAACTTCTTGCGACCCATCACAAACCGAAGTGAATTCTACATAGAATACATATGAATTCGCCGATAAAATTAAGCAACTGCTAGCCATGAAATGATTGTGAGCTTTGACATAAAAGTTCTTTACACAAGTAATCCCATTGTATCAACTTTGCGAATATCGAACCGCTTACAGGAAATAGATGGCGGGTTGAGTACGAGAACAAATCTGATGATCGCGGAAATGTTGAAAAGCCTCAATCATTGCGTAGTCTCAGGCGTAATAATCTGAATGTACTTACGCAACCAGCAACAGGAAAGGTTGGCACTAGGTTCACCAACATCCACTGGCTTATCAGACGTTTATTTCAAGGAAGTAGCATTTTGTAATGAAGAATGAAGATTGATACTGCTTACAATATAATGTCAGTCATGCCTTGCTATGATTGCTTTTCCACCTTGAAAAATGTCTTGCAATAACAGAACAAAAGTTGATAAACTGAAAAATTCACCAAAAGTTAACAAAGAAATTCGTTGTACGAAAATTCACTATCTTTTTTGAGACTTCTGTACAATTGCGGCTGGTGCTCAACATGGATATTTCTATTGCCTCGGCCGGAAGCCACTCCGTATTATGCGTACGTCTGTGAAACCTAACTTACGTCAAGTGACCAACGCATACCCCACCATGACTGAATCGCGTGTTAAAGCCATATATTCTACGTTATTGCTCGGCATCCTGTTAGTACTATGTAAGTGTTCCACCAACCTGGTCCATAATGCCCTTGCTTGGGCATTTTAAACATTTATTGTCGTAGACGCAATTCGAAATCCTAGAATATGGGAGCGTATTTTCAGGTATTGGATAAAATTTCTCTCCTACGTGCACCCGATTTTCTTGTGATTAAATCGTAGGTGTGGTTCAGGTATGTAGATGCGTTGTTTGGATTGAATAATACCAACACCCAGTCGGAGAAACGCGGATTAGTTGTTGTTTACTTTCTTGTAGATGTGTCAACTGAATTTGCCCATCTCACTGACTCACCACCGCCGCAGGATGGCATCACAGTTGAGTTCCTGAAAGTTGGGGTTCAAACTTCTCTACTCTCGCAACTGCAACAACTATTACTTCAATGATTCTAGAACCGTTCTACGTTAAATACGTGACGCAAAAATAATTAGATTGTACAAGAACAAAGGAGACTGAACTGAACGCTCGAACTACCCTGGCATCTCCATTCTCAACGTCGTCCGCAAAGTCTCCGCTCACGTTGTACAAAAAAGACTCCAAATTCTGGCTGAACGAATCTATCCAGAAACTCAGTGCGGTCTCCATCGATATGATAATGAAAAGACTAATAATGATAGCATTATCATAATAACGATATTAATAGTAACGATAACGATAATAATGAAAAAATGCTAATAACAAAAAATTAATCAAAATAAAACAGTACAATATTATACCAAAGAAATAACAATTGAAAATAGTTAAGAAGATGAAAAAAATGTAAACAAGTTTAGATCAACTGAAACAGGAACCGGTAAAGTTTGAAAATTAGGAGATTATTATATAAACGAAAAAATTTAAATAAGACAAACCAGACGGAAAAACACCATCATCTCTCGAAACTGATGAGAGCTAAAATACAATATCTAGATAATATTAACGGTAGTCAACAGTTTAAAAATATTCACATGATGATGGGGGTATAGAATGAACCAACGATCAAACACACACATATAAATCAAACGTGTCTGTCTAAGGTGGTATCTTCATATGTCGGTGAAGAGTGATCGCTATGAGAAAGTGATGTGAAACACAAATATGACCATATAATGTATGCATAAGCCAACATGAAGAAAACTGGTTTATCTCGTGGTGCTGACTGTTGAAACAAGTTCGACCACGTTAATGCTTATGTATATGAACGTCTGTACAATTTTATTCGGAATACAGTATCCAAATATTGAAGTACGTTGATGCAGACAACTTGAACATCTGTTGTATCAGTAAGAAACGATCATCCTCCATTTTGAACCGTTTCACATAAGCTCGTATCTAAAAGCCAGATTTTTTCTGTGCTCTTTGCTGCAATCCTGTACATGCACTCGAACTACATGATTTTCGATAGGTTAAAAATGCTTGTGAACGATTGGGATGCCATTGTGAAACGAAGCTTCTTGTTAATAATCGGTATATTGTATTATTTCACCAACATTTCAGAATGCTTTTGCTAGCCCTAAGAAATCACTAGTGGGGTACGTTTTGCATATTTTTTGAATTTGGTGACATAATTGCGAACATTGTTTGCCCAATACTATCTCCTTTCTATTCACACAAACCATAAAAGAAACATGAACGGGGAACAAATGAAGAGTTGTTATAGGCAAGCGAACAGTAATAACAACCAATGTGCACCGACAGTAAACCAAGATTGCAGGCAAATTTAACCGGCGCTCTCAAATTGCGGTCCATATCGGTTTGAACGACATGTCATTTATAATCGGAGTTATGGACCTTTTTCCTCGCGACGACTTGCAATACTTGCACCTGCCTAGGTTTAGTACATTGTGAGAAAAGTGCTTCATATGTCGTTCCGAGTGTTCATTTTTCAAGCAAGCCCTTACAACCAGATCCCCTTCATCAGAAAATGCTTCGTCGGGATTCCTTTCTTGCTCAACGGAGCAGAACAGTTCAGCTCAGAATATATCTGAATCTTCGGATGACTTCGGTGTTGTACGTTTCTGCGGATACTTTGGCAGAGTGACAATTGAATGTTTGAAATTGCGCAATGTATGCAGACAGAACCAATTCACTCCAACCGTCATAGGGTCTACCATTAATTACAAAGTTAGACACCAAAAAGTCAGCAACCGCCACATTGAATAGTCAATTCATATTGCAAAGCATTCGTGGGCAAAAGCGATTTTCCCTTGTATATATTCATCATATTTGGCCGACTGTATGCAATGCTTCAACAATTCTCAAATAAATAGAACGAATATGAGCAAAACCCTTCCAACTATCAACCAGGAAAATAGACTTCAATCGTAATATAGTATACGCGATTTTTCTCTTTGGATGTTTGAAGATATCAGGCTACCGCTTTCATTTACATGTATTTTGATGATGTCTGTGCTCAAATCATGAAAATATACCAAATCTGAATGAGATCTTCCAATCTAGGTACACAACGCTGATTATAATGTATGAGTTTAACAAACAACCAGTATAAATTCTGGAAATAAGCATTGATAGACACAAGTTGCTTTGCAATAATAATTGTCCATTCAATATGGTAGATGCGCTTGGTAGCATTGGCTTTTTCCAGCAATTAAATCTCTCAGACAGCAAATATCGCTCCATGGTCAGAAGCAGAAAGTTGATTGATTCTCCTCCTATTCAGTGAATAACCGAGTATTTAGAAGGAACGTGCGTTAATGTAGGAAGGGGTCGTTCGTAAGACGAACAATTCGGCTACACGTCAAAAAAACATATCAGTTATATGCAGTCCCGATACCGATAATCAAGACGCAGGAGCTGTGTTTAACCGGAGTATTTGGATGGCTGAAGTAAACAACTCATTTGTGAAATGTCAAGGGCAGTGGTTACCAACCTGATGGATAAACACTTTGTTTTTGTTATCATTGGAATTAATGTAACTTACTAAAAATTCCTCCCATTTGGGATCCATGAAGCATTATTATTATTATTATTATTATTATTATTATTATTATTATTATTATTATTATTATTATTATTATTATTATTATTATTATTATTATTATTATTATTATTATTATTATTAAAAGCCCTCGAAGATCCTTTGGTTTTTAAGCGCACAATACGGGATTTCTGTAAAGACTTCAAATTTCTGATAATACATTCATCAATACTGGGTTAAAAATTGAGACGCTGAATAGATCATTTTTTGGAGATGGGATATCAACACACACAATCATTCCCAAATCTGTTACTTCGGGTTTGATTCAGCCGTTTACTGAAGCAGATGCTACTTGTGAAATAAAATTGGTAAAATGCAAACATCTAGAGGCTCTGATGGTATATATTTCGGATAGAAGAAACAAACCGGTTGCAAATCAGTTGCAAGCATTTAAAACTTGTCGAAAGGCCTTATGATCTCGCGGGTATGATTAACGTCATCGGTCGTAGACATTCGCGATCATTAAACCAATGCCGATACCCCATAGTATGTAAGTTACTTACCGAGAAATAAGCTACACTCATGGATATCCTCACCGCAGTAGGTATCATTAAGTGGTCCATATGCCAAAGTATTCAGCTAGCCGTCGACTTCAGAATCATCCGCCGTATGTATGAGGGCATAAATGAAGCCCTCGGTCCACGAATTATCAAAACGGCTCCACTGAAATCAGGAACTGGCATCATTATTACTCAAAAATAATTACATTGTACAAGAACAAAGGAGACCGAAGAGACTGTTAAACAACCGTAGAATATCCCTTCTCAACGTCGTCGGGAGAGTTTTCGTTCGCGTTGTACTCAAAAAACTCCAAATTCTAGCGGTGTGGATTGCGAGCTGGAAGATCAACCATCGATATGATATTTTTCCTAAGGCAACTGCAAGATAAACGTCGTGAGCAGACCCCTTTATGTAGCCGTTGTTGACCTTACAAAGGCATTTGACATGATCAGTCGGACTTGATAATACAGAATCCTGAATAAGATCGGTAGCCCTCAATAATTGCTGCAAATGATTGTCGCCTTCAACAAAGACATGCCGAGCACGACGCAATGCGATGGCTCAACTTCGAGCGATTTCCCGAGTAAAATTGGAGTAAAGAAAGACTGTGCTTGCACCGACACTGTTCGGCATTTTCTTATCAATGCTGCTCACTACAGGGATTCAAATGATGGGATGTTCCTTCACATCAGGAGCAAAGGTGGATTATTCAAACCTGCGCGACTTTGGGCCAAAACTAAAATTTGAAAAGTATTTTTGAGAAAGCTTCTGTTTGCGGACGATGCGGCCTTGACTGCCCATTCTGAAGAAGGATTGCAGCGACTAATAAGCGATTTCGACAGTGCCTTCAGGGAATTTGGTATAACAATCCGCTTAAGCAAAACCAAAGTCATTGGCCAAGGGGTTAATAGTGCGCCGGAAATTTCGATTGAAAGCCACATGCTAGAGGTAGTAAATGAATTCCCCTATCTGGGATCCACGATCTCTAGTAACCTCTCTTTAGACTCCGAACTAAGCAAGCGTATTGGTAAAGCAGCAGCAATAATGTCGCGGCTGCACAAACGCGTCTGGAGAAACCAAATGCTGACTATCAATACAAAAGTGAGTGTTGAGCACTCTGCTTTACGGCAGCTAAACATGAACGCTGTACTCACATCAGCAACGCAAGATAAATGTGTTCCATTTACGCAATCTTCGCAGAATACTTCACATAAAATGGCAAGATCACATCTCAAACAATGCCGTCCTTCAACGAGCCGGACTTCAAAGTATGTTCGCACTCCTGGCTCATAGAGGTCTACATTGGATTGGACATGTAACAAGAATGGACGATAACCACATCCCAAAGGCCATGCTTTATGGTGAACTTGCCGCTGGTTCTAGATCAGTCGAAAGACCGAACCTGCGCTATAAGGACATGGTCAAACGGGACATGAAATACGGAGCAATCGACCTGGTGAACTAGGAAAAACGTGCAGCGGATGGCAGCAGCTGGCAGAGTATCATAAATGCAACAGCTGAAAGAATAGACCAAGACCACATGAAGTCGCGAGATAGGAAAAAACGGAGAATAACATGATTTCTGAAAGACGAATGCCCGTTGTCTGTGGCGGCTGTGGTAAAACGTGCTTGTCTAGTATAGGCCTCTATAGTCATAGATGACGATGAATTAAATAAAACATAAATGTTGGAGAAAATATTAAATGAAAAAATCGAAATAGGATAAACAAATACGGAAGGAAAAATAGTAAAAATGAAAGAATAACATTAATAACATTATAAAAATAATGATAATAATAATGATAAAGATAATAAGGATACAATTGCTAATAACAAAAAAATGAAAGAATAACATTAATAACATTATAAAAATAATGATAATAATAATGATAAAGATAATAAGGATACAATTGCTAATAACAAAAAAATGAAACGATGAACGTGCTTTATATTGTTCACAATATTATATCGAGGAAATTAAAGTTGAAAATTGTTAAGAAGAAGAAAAGATAAAACAAAATCCGACCAACAGAAACAGGAATAGAAAATTAAGAGACCATAAACCAAAAGAAAATTAAATAAGATAAAGCGGAGTGGTTAACACCATAGTCTCTCGAGACTGATGGTTGCGAACCGATGTTTGATCACTGGTTGATTCTCTACCCTGTTGCGGTTATTGTCCACGAGATTAACGGTTTATACATTTCCACTCTTCCAGCTGATTTGTCGTCCAAGCATTATAAGGTTCTATTGTGCTCTTCATCGTACATATTAGGCTGGCACTCACTTGACCTATGCAGAACATATGATAATGCGATCACTGCATTATATGTCATCTGTGATTGCGTAAAGTCCACGTCGTATGCGAAAAATCTATCCCATCCATCGTGATTAATACCAGCATCCAGCTGTCTGTTCATTATGTGTTTACTTCAGAATAACACCGAACGAAGATAAAAAACATAATCGAGGCCTCTAACCTCGGATGATGGGTTGAACAATATAGAACGGACTGTTGAGGAATTAAAAACCTGATTATGCTATATGTCTTCGAACTGAATGAGGTGAACAAAAATTGCAGATACCACATGAAAGTATAGAAACGGAGAAAACAGCCACACCGTTCATTATACCGTGGAAGGCTGAGCTAAAAGTACATACGCTCAAGCCGCTAAAATGACAGCTTCACTTGTGCCCAAAATTATCGCATCACTAGCTTCCCACCCCAGCGCAGTCAGGGTCAAGCGCCAAAAAAGAAGTCTGTACTCATGTTCATAAAACACATCCGCCCACGCGAAAGTCTAAGACAGCCCATGTCCTCAGCGTGATATACCCTAAGGTCAACGGGTCCAGTGATATTCTGATTGAACCAAAAAGAAAACCCGACCTTCAATGTTGGCATCCACCTTTTACCCAAATGAAACTGAACCCTATAATACTTGCTTCATTCACCCGCTTGAGTCACCGTCTGAATTCGCATTACCAAACCAGCCGAGTCTCTTAAAAGTAGTGTTACAATGTGAAGAGGGTATGGAGAATGTACTACCGCATTCTCACTCGGTCAACAAACGTCCGGAGACTGTATACCGTATTTACGCTTGTAGACCAGGATCGGAGTGCAAATCTGCTACCTGTGATCCAAACAAATTCAGTGTACGAAGTATCATACTCCATGGTGTGCCCGAAAATAACAATAAACTAATGGCGCATGAAGTACGTGAGCACGACTGTAAGCAGTGGTGAAACATTGCTGAAAAATTGATATCGAAAATGTGGTAGTTGTGAATAAATTAAGGATACCTCGGTAGCCGAGCCATAAAGGTGATGGACACATTTATTTAAAGCTCATCTTCTTGTGTAGGGAAATGACAAACATTTTCAAAAGTATATGGAAATTAAACAATAAAATAATTTTAAGGAGACGTTCAACTCTGTCTTCAGAATTCACTTCCTGTAAACAATACTCACGTTTTATCAACCACCCCACCTTGGGATTCGGAAACCGAACAGAAAAAAGACAACTGTCTAACTCACATCGAACCGGACCAATGAATACGCTAGGGTTTCTCTCACCGCTTACAAAAAATGCTGTCAGATGTGTCTATGCCAACGCTCGAAGTTTGAATAACAAAACGGATGAGTTGAGTGAACACTGTGCTGCTTATTGGTCCGACCTCATTGCTGTTACTAAAAGTTGGTTGAACCCTCTTATAACTGAATGGGAGTTAGCAATTTCGAAAATGTTCCTTCTTTCTAGAGATCGTCTAAGAGCCGGTGGTTATGTTGCCCTCGATCATTACAAACGCATTTATTGCATAGAGATCGCAGCTGCGAAAATTTAGTTTGAAAATACCATCCGGTGTTCTTTGAAGCTAGAATCTGGAAAAGATTGCTTAGTTGGTGTCATTTATCGGTCACCCTTTCTACTATAAGCCCACAGCGACGGTCCGTTAGAATCCATACATCACATGGAATCGACATTTTTAATGGCTAATCATGAGGGATTTTAATCTTCCCAACCTACGTGGAAGATTAGATAAACCGGAAGCCCAAATATATAACGATACGCTATCTTTCACTAAATTCGCCGAATATCGCAACTATCTAACTAGCTACCATATAGATCAATGAATTTGATTTTATTCGCTCGCTACAACCACAAGATTCTATTATGTTTGCCACTCCAAGTAATCTTTATCTATTTTCTTTAGTTTTCATAGATTTATATAGGGCTTGTGGCGACCCAACAAAGCAGATTCCAGTGACTCAAGCGTGACGAACCCCACAGTGTTCGAGCTCAGCTATAATTGGACAGGATCCGGCCAATTGCGCTTCGGCCAATCAGCTCACGCTGAAGACCCTTATAAGCAAACCTAGGAAAGCAGCAGACAGGACCCCTCTTCCTGGATTCCTCTTCGCGTTCAGCGCTGGACAGGAGATCGAATCCACGGCCCTTTTCAGGACCACTCAATTATGATTGTTCATTCACGTCATTACTAAACTGGTATCTTAATGGGCTGGTTGGAGAATAGGTCTGCATCCTTAGCAATGGAGTCATATAACGGTCTATAGGAGAAAGCCAAAAGAATCGCCTTTCGAATAACCAACCAGACCGTTATAGGCTCTTGACGCCTTTTATTTCTTATTTTGTTTTCGATTACTTTGGTCTACTTTTATTTAATTTTTCTTTAACATAAATTTTTAAGAAATAATTCTTAATCTTTCTACTTTAACTTGTATTTTTCATGGTGCACCGTCGTCTGTATCTGTAGTCTGGTTCTGCAGACGGGTTATATCATTATATAACAAAACCGCTGTTACGGACGTTGTTGCAATTATGCAATTAAATTAGCTCAACCACATGAGATAAAGTAGGCACCAATAATCAAAGTTACCTAGCTGCTAAGCACACTTCGAATGATTTTCGAGAATCGTACTGGTTATGGATGGCAGGAGCTTTTTTTAGCAAACATTTAAACATCCTGAGGATATTTTTCAGCGCCTTTGTTATGCTCGAATCACCTTGACGTACTAGCAAGCCGATATCTTACTTGACACCACTTTGCACAATAATTGATAATCCCTTTGTTCGATCACTTGTTTTGACCTTTCTTATTTTGCAATGAATCATTTAAATTATGTCGCCTTGTATCGCAGTCACGCTCGCGCTTGTCAGGCATTGCATCCTGATAAATAGTTAGACAGCTCGGGGTGGGACACACAATTGTGATGGATTTATAACTTTCATTGTTCCTGCATCCAACACAAGCTGCACCATAATTTGCATGGTAAAAATAATCAACTTTTGCGATTCAGTTTAGTGGAACGAAGCAGATTAGAGCAGGATGGTTTAAAAACACGCAAACTGCGCATTTGTGGTTAAATTTGAACTGCCTAGTTTTTCTAACTGTAAACGTGTTTTTTTTTCAAAAGCATATTCGTATTTTTGTGATTTCTGCATCCGTACCAGTGGTTGTCACTAGATAATAAGGCAAGTCAGACTGCGCCCTTCCATCTTTTTCAGCATCCTTAGACAGTGAATCTGTCTTCCAAATAGTATAAATGATGGTAATTTGAACGAAGGCTTGTGATTGCAAAATATTTACCTTGTCTTTTTCTGTCTAAGTGAACGTCGTAAGTTTTGGTCAAGGTTGAACCCATTAAACGCACTCGAAAAGCATGCCAAATTCAACAGAGTTATTTTTATCTTTAGAAGTTATGCAACCACCTCAAACTTGACCTATTTGGAGGGGTAAACCAAGCTTTCTCTGGAATGAACATCAGGGGCTGCAACATTGCTTTGTCGTTAATCGACTGCTCACTGACCATATTGATTATTCTGCGTTGAACAATGCACCGAATTCCGCTGATTACCAAGCGTAAGACGTTCGGCATTTCATTCTGTCCATTATTTCACTTCTTGGCTGGTGAAACTCTTTGACTCTCTTTACAGAGTACACAACATCTCACTGTCGATGAGCAGCTGTAAACATTCCTGATAGAAGTGAAAGGTTAAACTTACTAAACATTTTTGCAATTCGGCTAAATCTTGAAGCCCGCAAGCAGCTGGTGACTAATTTTTTTCCTGATGTACAGGAGTGGTAAACTTCGATTGCCCATGCCGATATAGGTAGCATACAATTATTTTCATATGCATCGCAACACCACGACAGATAGGCAAGTTACTCCCTATTCGTGTTTATTTTTATTTCATTTACACCTAAATGCTCTTCATTTAATTGTCGTCTTAGTTCGTTTTTTCCTTAAGTAGGGACATTTTGTTTGATACGAGTATAATATTCGTACATTATTCAGGGTGAGAACCATTTTATCGCAGAAATCTCTTTATGCACATTATCATTATTTCGATACACAAATCCAATATTTTAAATCTGTGTAACTCTGTATGTGTTGGGAATATCCAAGTATTCCCAAAAACTTAAAGCTATGCCCGATTTCCCTATGTTTGCCGATGGCATCAAGCGCAGTCCTTCCCCTGATTGGTTAGCTGTTCGGCCAATAGTTAGACTCTTTACCAGGTCTACTCGTCTGATTGGTCGATCGTTTTGAAAAGCCTGGGCGACCTTCTGGAACTCGCCATAGCACCACCGCTCACATTGGCACGCGATCGATCAGTACCTGAGACCTATAAATATGTACGTTTTGTCAATTTTGTCGCCTTGGTTGTTTACAATACACTTCCTTCTTTAGTTGTTTGGCTTCTGGGAAGCAGTACCAAGAGGGGCAGACAAGTTACGTAAGAAGAAGGTAAAGTAAACAAGATAAGAATAATTATCGTAATTATCGTAATTATTATTATCGGAGAATCGAGAGCCTTTGTAAAAACGCAACAGTATGATAATTCTTTCAACAAGTTGGGCATTATAAGGTGAAAGCATTTGAAAAAGTTTAAAAATGCATGTGTCCGATTGAAATGCAATGGCAAAAACAAAGTCACTTGGTAAAGAATTTCAGTTGGACGGATCTCCGTTCATTGAGGGCAATTACATTTGCTGTGATCGATGGACGATAGAAAATTTAATTTATATATAAAAACGATAAGATAATCATCCCTCTTTAATAAATGTATGCGTGTGAGAAAGACAGAGTAAATGCAGATTTATCGAAAATTTATTCAATGAAATAAGTAAGCAATTGTTAGAAATTTTCGATTCGCCCCTTCGCATTCAAGTCATCGTCAATTCCGGTAGGTCTTTCATATCTCTCTTCGTGTTCAACATTTTGCTGTCTGACACATTCATATTTAGCTTAGTTCTTATAATCCGCCATGACTGTATGTCTTGTCAAATCAGATGCACGTGTTTTTCAGCACAATCTCTTTCAGTAGAATCATTTTCATCACGATCGAATTGAGGAATATCCTTGTAATCGGGATAAATTCGTCGACAAATACATCTCCATTCATCGCAATTAGAAAGTGGTCAGATTTATAATCATTTGACCTGTAGGATGAGTTCGGTGCATCATGTTTCGGTGAATACGAACCAAATTTGGAATTACGGTCTTTGTAACTAGAAAACACTGCTGATAGTTCAAAATCACTGACGTCATAGTAGGGTTTCGTGTGAAGGCTAACATTCGAGGCCAGCAATGCGACCATCACCAGATAGAGCAAACGATTCATTTTGTCAAATTACTTGTATCGATCTCTGCTCAATCGCTCATTAAATTTACGCTTCGTGGACAAAGATCTGCACTAGTTCTTTGGCAATATAAATTGTTTGATCAACCTGGTAGCGTTCGAAATGCAGGCCTCAGTTTTTTCTTTTCACTCGAGACCTTACTATTACGGAATTCGCTTTGATGTATTAGCATTATTTCCCAGTTTCGATGATTGCAATCCCAGATGTGGAATGTATAGAGCGGAGCTTAGTGCACCAAGTTCATTTTACAGATAGGATGACTAAGATACTGATCACTTTTTACGTGCGGTGAATAGAGACGTGTTTATGGATGAAAAGTTGCTTGATCAAAAAAGAATTCAATCGTGCTGAAAGGATACGATTAAATGACATAGACCTTGTGTGATTCGGATTTGCCAAGGCATGTCTGGTTATTGGATGTACGATAAACGCGAATGTGTTGGACAGAAAACATTGAGGACGATGAGAGTTACGGCAGACCTACTGGATTGGAAGATTGTTTGAACGTGCAGGAGAGGATCAAATTTTAAAGTCCTATCAATGGCCTTTCAATTTCACTGATCGAAGAAGTAATGTCGGCAGCATTACCTACAAAGAAACATAATTCGAACTTGAGAAAGCATACACAATTACATTCTTATTGAATGTTTAGAGCTATAATTTTTCACACTGCGCACATAGGTATTCTAAGGATAGCTGCATTAAATCATGAACTTATTTCAACGAACTTAATCTAAATCGGTTTGACACCTGCTGATCCAGGTACACAACGTAGCTTATACTGTATGAATTCACCAAACAACCAGTTTAAATTCTGGAAGGTGAGCACCGATAGACACAAGCCCATTAACAATGTGGAATGTCTATTCAATGTGGCGGTGGCTGGATTGCTGTTGTCCAATTTTGTAATTATTGCTTGAGCCTCGGACTTCAGGAACGAGTGTGATCTGCCCGTATACTTTGAAAAGTTCGGAACATTCAATCCTCATTCGGGCTAGTATCCGCTGAAACGTACGACATAGATGTCATCCGATGCTTGCGATAAAGTCGGAGCTGAAACTTTCCGTTCTCTCGAACAAAAATGAATAGTGACGAAGCGTATTCTGATGACCGGGATTCTGATCAAGGCGGTCCTGAAAAAAATCGCTTCCGAAAAAACTGATTACGCCGAAGGACATATGAAAGATATCTGGGGTGACAAAGACCATAGTCCTTCGAAATTTACGGTAGCCAATCATCATTGTGAAACCGATGTTAATTGAGATAGTTTTAGATAAAACGAGATAGCTCAGAGGATATGACACTGTGATTGCAATTATTCTTAAAATAACAGAATAGAATAGTGATATACTGCCATCGGTTATTCACGAATTACTGTGTAATCTTAATTTTTTCTAACTTATTCAAAAGATAGTTTTTAGTTGTAAATTTAAATGCCAGCTTTTTACTTGGCACATGTTGCCGTTTCGTTACACTAAAGCTAGTTGTCATACCCAGGGTTCAAATCGAAGCCAATCTACTCATTGTACTAAAGTGCCACTTTAGTTCCGTTAAAATGTATTATTTCATTACATTGAGGGCCACATCATAATTTGCATTGAGCAGATATTCAACTTCTGAAATTCAATTAAGTGGAATGAAGCGCCTCAGGTTGTATCGCAAATTCGTATTTCTTATTTATACATCTCTAAAAATTGCTGTCAACAGAGAACAAGCCAAGTCAGACTGCGTCCATTTGTCTAATTCATCATCATTAGATAGTAGGTCTGACTTCACAATAGTGTAAATGATTTTAATTTTAACAAGAAGCAAACTTATTTCAGGATTCTTTTCATTTATACATTTTCTTCAGCTTCAGAAAGTTCTACAGCCTTTTGTCTTTGTATGAATCGCGAAGTTGTTCTTATATTTTGAGCTGCTTCAATATTTATTTTTCAATATCCGTTTTATTTTTAGTTGAGTTAATTAGTTCTCAAGCGTTTTAAAACGTTTTTACTGATCAAAATTATCGTCTGATATTTGTTACTCTTTGTACGTTCCGTTTATCAATTTTCGATTGAGCTACACTTTCCTTTCATGTTAACTGTTTTTTCTCATTTGTTTGTGATGCTCATGAGTAGTTCAAAATGTTGAATGACTAAGTGATGAGCCCGTGGTATCATTAAGCGTCAATCACCTGATGCGCATCAGTCGCATTATCCCTCTATATACAAAGCAATTCATTTGTCGCTTTGAACATCGGTCTCTCTTTAGCCTTCATGGAAGTTCCCACGCCTTTCGTGTTTTATCAAACGTTGTTAAATAGCCCAGGGTGTGTGATTAAAATTCGACAGACTTTTTTCCGGCTTCTGTATCACCGTAGAAATATTGCCTCATTCATTCTATTGACGCAGTATTCGCGTTGACTACTTAAGCATATGGAGTTATTTCTACATTAATTCTAATGCAATGATTCAAAATTCCACACTCCATCCGTAACCTTCCTCGCTTATATATGGTTGTTTGGATGGACGGATGGTTGGCGACCGTCAGTCTCGAGAGACTATGGTATTTGTCACTTCGTTTTCACTTATGCTATATTCTTCTCATTTTGCATAATAATATCTTAATTTTCTAACTTAGTTTATCCCTGTTTCTGCTACCTTTAAATTTAATTTCTTTCATGTGATAATGTGGGTAATAATATTTGTGCGGGGGTTCATTTGCCGGAAGGTCAGATGTGTACCATGCGTTTCGGTGGCGAATTAATCGAAGATTACTTTTCCGTCGATGATTGAAACGTAGCGTGAGGCTTTGAAAGTGCCTCAAGTAAGAGGATTGTGCTGTGCTGTAGAGTCGAGGACCGGCATATCAGACGCGGTGATGGGACCCCGAGGGCACGGTTGCGTTCTTACGTCGGTGTCCAGCATTTCTAAC
>JALGAQ010000009.1:5561774-5596102 GCA_028829895.1 Sinotaia quadrata
GATTTTCGAATTGCGTCTATGAGATTAAATGATTGTACCACCCAACCACATACGTTGGATAGACCGCAAGCGAATTACGGACCAGGATTTGCGGAACACGGACAAAGAACTAACAGGATGCCGATCAATAACGCGTAATATGAGGCATTAACACGACATGCAGCCGTGGCTTGATATGCGCACAACACTGAACATAAAGTAGATTTTAAAGACGTACGTATAATACGGATGGGCTTCCGGTCCGTTAGTGAGCGATTGATAGCGGAGGCAATCTAGCACCAGGCTCAATCATACTGAAGAGGTCGAAGTAGCTGATACTTGGAAAGCCTTGCTACACCCGAAACCAATAACTTCAATGATCCAACAGCAACAAATGTTGAGCATACATAACTACCTCGATAACAGGATTGACAGCGAATCTATGTGCCATTCACAACAGTAATAAGTAAGATGATATTTTTCGCGGAATAAATGATATTGGTATAATGCAATAATAATGACAAATAAAGTGCAATTGGAAACTTAATGAATGATAAGAATATTATGCAGTGGAAATATACCTCATGAAAAGCTCAATTATGTCAAATATATAGAGGTATGAACAGTCAACTTCCACGTTACTGACGTTATACAACCGTCTCTTCAAAGCATGCAGGTCTATGACATTTAAGAGCAAGACGGGTGATGTTTGAAGTATATCCAAGCATTCCTAGTTTATTCAGAGTATTTGCGAGATATGATATAATTCGAGTATATACCTCAAGATAGATGGGCCACCTATGTTGAAAATGATTCAATGGCAAAAGTCGTCTTTGTTAGATCTTGCTTTAGCAAGTCTAAATGCTGGTGTTGAACAATATGCATTTGCAATCGTTAACAGTCTCAGTTTAAAAACTGAAAACTTTGAAACCTGGAAACTGATATCAGAAGTAAGTGACAAAATGGTGATATATGCAAATCAGCGCTTGAGAACAAAGCTTGACATTACATGAACTCATTACAACGATAAATACAAAAGGCTTGATGAACCGATATATATCTAATTCGAACAGCCGCTTCAAAGGTTCGTTTTGTTTCAACAACATTCAAATGAATAAGTGTTAGTTCACGTTAAATGTCGATTGGAAATTCAAATGATTAGCAAAGTAAGGAAGATACATAGAATATGTAAGAAAGGTCAAAACTTGATAATGTTCTAGATCCGAGGATGAGGTATAAAGGTAAAATAAACATAAAAATAAAGATAATGATGCACAAGCATTTGGTCCATGGGAGTTTCAAATGATAATGCAAGTCCTTCTGCACGTTAAGGCAGAATGTGTAAACCCTAATAGCTAAAGCTTCAGCAACTCTCAATAAACGTCTATCTCTTGCCTTGTACAAGCTTTGAATGAAGTTTCTTTACATCACGGATGCCCAGTGTCGAATATGTGAGAAGTCACAACCATTTGGGCAGATTTTCTTTTTACTCTCTCTTCAAGACGTCTTTTTGTGCGACCAATGTACTGCGCATTGCAAGTACTACATCTAAAAGAATAAATCACATTAGGCGTAGCCAATACAGAGAGGCGATCCTTAGATAGAGTAGGAATCGATGTGCGCGAAGTCAATACCAAACTTAAAAGAATGTTTGAGCAATTCTGCTGAATTGATTGGGATAGTATTCGCCGGAAAAATTCAAAGGTTGCATTTCATTTAAATCGAATGCGAAGGTAGGCCATTTTGGCCTCATCATCAGGATATTGAACTTCCCGAACTTTGCTGTACTCATTAATGAAAGCTTTTAGATACCCATCATTACGCAGGGCTTCTTTGAGAATCACTCAGTCTTCGTTCTGGATAGTCGGACTTGACAATCTACGTATCCGATCAAAGAAGCTTCGAACAATGTTTCTATTGGCTGCTATTGGGACAAAATGTGAAAACATGTATATTGCACCGTCCAAGTTAATTTTTTATGAATTCTAGTGCTAAGAGAACCAGCAACATTCTGCATTACCTTAACGTCCAAGAAAGGCAAACATTTGTTTTCTTCCACTTCAATTCTGAAGTTCAAGACTGGGTGACAATTATTAGGAGATGTAAGTAGCTGTATCTTGCTGATCTTCCTTTTCCTAATGACGAAAGTGTCATCAATGTATCCAACATAGAGCTAAAATTCATCAATCAACTCTCTCACCCCCGTTTCTTCCATTTTCAATTATCGATTGTTGATATTACAAAGGCATTTGACTTGGTTAGTCAAACGGAACTGTATCAACTCCTGAAGAAAGTTGGCCGTCCTTTAAATTACTTCAAATGATTGTTGCCTTCCTGGAAGACAAGCAAGGTACAGTGTACCATGATGTCTCAACGCCCAGCAAATTTCCTATCAAATACGGCATGATGCAACGATGTGTGCTCGCACCAACACAGTTTAGAATTTTCTTCTCTCTGCTGCTCAGAAATGCCTACAGAAATTCAAACGATGGGAATTTTCTCCACAACAGGAGTGACGGTGGATTATTCAAACCAGTAAGACTTCAAGCAAAAATCAAAATAATGAAGACTTCATGAGTAATTTACTATTTGCAAACAATGCGGCTATGATGCTTGATTTTGAAGAAGCTCTGAAATGATTAATAACCTGTTTTGTCAGTGCTTGCAATGAATCTGGCCTGACAATTAGCTCAAAGAAAACCATGTTCAGGGGTATGGCAGTGCGCCGGAAATTCAGATTGTAGGCAACAGACTGGAAGTAGTAAATCAGTTCTCCCGTCTTGGTTCCACTTTCTCTAATAATCTCTCCGTTGGTTCTGAAACGATCAGTAAGAATGCTGTCGCGGCCCAACAAACGCATCTGGAGTAACCCGGTGCTGACTTTAAACATAAAGATGCAAGTCTACAGGCCATGTGTGCTAAGCGCCCTCCTCTTCGGCAGTGAAACCTGGTTGCCATATTCAGACGAGTGACGCAGGCTCAACATCTCCCATATAGGAAATCTACAAAGAATACTACGCATCAATTGGCAAGTTCAAATTTCAAACAACGCCTTTTTGCAACCAGCCGTACTACATAGTATGTTCGCACTCCAGGCTCACAGACGGTCTGCGTCGGCTCGACCACTTAAAATGAATAGATCAAACTCGCATTCCAAAGGCTGTGCTGTTTGGTGAATTTGCAAGGACTCGAGGTCAATCGGAAGACCAAAACAACGCTATATGGTCGTCCGCAAATGGTTTATGAAAACCCGAGCCATCGACTTGGTGAATTGAGAAGAACATTCGGTGGACAGTAAGAGCTATAGAGCCTCATCAGGACAGCAACTAAGCCCACATGAAGCCACGGATAATGAAAACATCCTGGCAAAGCTCGTGGTTTCGAAATCAAGCTCAGGTTGCCTGTAGTAAATGTGGAAAAATCTGCCAGCCTAGCATAGCCCTCTACGGCCACACATGAAGGTGGCCTTAAATATAAAAATATAAGTAATCAAGAAAGAAACAGCGAGAATATATTTCGGAATGCCCCGTCCCTTCGATCGTCCGCAAATCGAACATTCGGTAATCGAGGTGAAGTAGATGTTAGAAGTTCTGTTTGTGTCTTGCGCATATGAATGCACACAGAAGTGGGTTTAGCCACTTTCAAACCCAGATATCCTCTCTTATGTTATGCTGTACTTCAAGTGCATCAGCTTGTTCTGTTTCCGTTGAGGCACTCGCCAACCTGCATTTTGTTTGGTCGCTTGATTCAAACGTAGATGTTTTCTTCTGTTTCACGATAGGATATGAAATCAGAAAGCTTATTTGCGGAATTTGTGCGAAGTATTTTCATGCCATTTTAGGTAATCATATGTATGCTTATAAAATCTGGTGATAAAATCATGCTGCTCAAGATGACGTTAGAAAGTGGTGACGGTTCTAAAGCATTACTTAAATCTACATCATCTTTCAGGTAATTGAATCAGGTTAGTATACAAATAAACTGGCAAATATGTCCACCATGATGTACATCGTGTGAATAACGTAAGACGTTTTATTGGCATTGACACGCGCTTATCTGGCATCTCGTCCGACTAAGACCACATAAAAATATGGATCAATAGAACGGCCGGGTTAAGGTGCTGTTTTTAAACATCCAATGGGAGATCAGTCGTGCTAGTCATATTGCGGTCGAAGTCTTTCTTACTATGTGATGGTGCCGATGTGTTTGTTCCTAATCATGTTACTTGTTTGTGAATCGTTGAACAATTGGATATAGTTGGCCAAATGTGATGAATATATACAAAGGCATGTAACCTTTGACCATGACATGTTTTGCAATATGAATTTTCTACTCTATCTCGCGGTGGATGGATCGCTAGAGTCTATTGTTGCAAATAATACTATACCCTATGACGGTGGGAGTGAATGAGATCTGTCCACGGAGTTTCCACCATTCAATCGTCCCGCTGCCGAAGTATCCGCAGAAGGCAGAGGTCATCAAATGATTGGGATATTTTTGTAGCTGAACAGTAAATGAGTGGTGATGATGATGATGATGACGCGAATTCTGATCCAGGCGATCCTGACGAAATGGCTTCCGTGAAAAAACGAATCCGCGAAACAACATATGAAGTAAGTTTCTGACAGTTTAACACACCCTGATAGGTGTGGGAATACAGAAAGTTCCAAATCGTCCGCTAAATGAAAGTTCGATAAACTGGATTATAAACGACATGGCATTCAAATCGATATGGATCACAATTTGAGAGTGCTGGTTGAATTATCACAGCAATGTTGTTGTACTGGCGGTGCACATACCACTGTTATTACTGTTTGGTTGCATATAATAAATGTTCATTCGTTCCTTGTTAAGGTTTCATCCATGACATAATTATTTGTCTTGCGCCGATTGGAAGAAGTTGTTATTTTGACACAGAAACATCGGCAATTGTGTCATTATTGCGTCGAATAATATGTAGTCAAATATAGTATGTTGAAGCGTATAATGATAACCTCAACATGAATGGTGCTCAGGTGAGAATTTATTTGAAGAGGGATACGGTTGGACAATTTCAGCCACGAAAGCTGTCCTGACAACATTTTGAAACCGCTTAAATCTTTGAGGATCGTCGTCACACGTGTAGGTCAATCCAAATTCAGTCCAATGATGAGTTGCGTGTATTAGCCACTCCATTGGCCCTATGCTCTCTCTTTGTAGCTTGATGTTTATGTAATTGATTCGCGAGATTTGACTTGCATCTTCGACGACTGTTGCCCAGAGACTTTGCTTTTTAAAATGATGCCCCAATCTGTTACATGCCTTTTTTAAACTTATTGCATCTACTTCTTTACATTCTGCATCGGGTTTCTTAAGACGCTGGTTTGTTGAACAGTTTGCGGCCGTTTCTATTGCATGTAGGACTTTTTTCATGTATTTATTTATGGATTCATCTATGTTAGCTTGAAGTTATGGAATAGGGTTAAGTTAGGAGTGGAGTTAGGTTTGATCTTAGTGTTATTCTAAGGCTTAAGGCCCAGTGTTACGTTCAGTGTCAGCTTAGGTTTAGGGTTGGTTTTAGGTTCATGTTTATGATTAGATTTAAGTTTACTTTTAGGGTTAGGTTTAGGGTTAGGCTGAGGGTTGGGAAATGTGAGGATGTTGTTACGGTTAGATATTTATTGTTTGGTGAAGGCTAAGTTTGGAATTGAGCTCCAATTTTCTTCGTGCTCTATTTCCATCGTACTACTAGATTGTCCTACACGGTTTTTCATGTTTTTTTCTGCGATCATATTTTCGTCATAATATTATCCCTTTTAAATAAATAGAAGTATGTGAAAAACACAAAGCGAAATGAATATCAAACTAACATATATCCAATGAAATTGAACGGTAATTGATAGAATGTTTACAATTTGATTCGACTCTTCACATTCAAGTCATCCTCGATTCCAGTGGATCTGATGCAACTCCCTTCATTCTCAACGTTTTTTTCCCGATGCACTCGCAGTTCGCATACTAATTGTAATCAAACATGATTGGTATGCATTTCTTTCAACTTTACCTCTTACATTAATATCATATTCATCGCGATCGGATTCAGAATTACCTATTAAATTGGGATAAATTTCATCGACAAAACCCATCTCCGTTCATCGCACGTATAAAGTGATCAGTTTCATTATCATCTGTTCTTTAGGACCATTTTGGTGCAGTACGTTTCACTGAATATCAACCGGATTCGGAATTACGGTCTTCGACACTGGGAAAAACTGCTGATAAATCAAAATCACTGCCACCATTGTAAGGTCTCGAGTAAACGCAATCAATTGAGACCACCAATGCCACCACGACCAGATTGAGAAAACAATTTATATTACCAATATACTTTTGTCCATCTGTGCTCAATCGCTTTAATTTATCCTGCACGTTTGTCGAACCCTTACATAACACATACGTTGTGTACCTGGATTAGCAACTTTCAATCCGTTTTAGAACAGAAATCGTGATTTAGGCACAGGTATAGTTAAAATACATGTCCGCACAAAGTGAACCCTGAAAAAATTAACCACTTTAAACAGAGTTATAGCTTTAGTGCTAGCACAGCAGCAACTGACTCAGATTTCTGGCCAGCATTATCTAGAAAAACACATAATTCGATCCTAAACGTCGTGCATGATTAGTACTCATTTGATATACGACCCTGTACGAATTGAACATGCGTACACGTGTATTTTAATGATATATGTGCTCTAATGATGAAGTTGTTCTTAATCGGATAAACAGCAGGTACAATACTAAATTCCAATTTAATAATAAACATTCATTAAAAACAACGCTTAGTGGACAAAGATACAGGCAGGTTCCCTGGCAATATGCGTTGCTTGATCAACCTGGCGGTGGTTTGGATGGCTTACCTCAGTTGTACGTTTTCACGCGAGACCTTACTATGGCGGCAAAGAATTTGATTTATCAACAATTTTCCAAAGTTTTGAAGACAATAATTCCGAATTTGATTCCTATTCATCGAAACATAATGCACCAAATGATTGTAGAGTATTGAGCTTGTACACAGCTTGAGTTGCTTTTGCTAACTTTCAATTTGTTTGTATAAATCGACTCCCCATGTACATGTCGGTAAGCATAATTTCCGTTTCCAATACACATCGTCGCTACGTACTGACTTCCTTCTCCACTTGATTGGTGTTCTGGCTGAGCGTGGCAGAGTATTCGGTTGTAAAGAATCAAACTAACTCTCCGCTGTACTTTTTCATTTGTTAACGCCAGAGATATCGGTGGTCGGCAATATACTGGAGTGGAACACCACGGAACACAGAGACGTCACGTACTTTAATGTAACTATTAATTTGATACCCTGGACATTCGTGAGTCACTTGTGTACTAACATTCCTGTGTTATTTCGTGTGATCATTTCCACAACATTTTGGTGAGCCTGCTTGTTATTTTGACTATCTCGTCCCGACCACACATTTTAACTTATTGCGTCCTAGCCTACCTTAACTTTTATTCATCGATATCTTAATACACCCTTGTTCATCTATTTACGTACACTGTGATATGGCTGAATAAATTACGACTGAACGTGTAACCCATTTAACATTAGCAGCTTTTGAACAGACTTGTCCTAAATTGTGGTTCGCTCAAGTTGAGTGCAATTTTGGCTGTCACTATATTAAATAGCAGTTGCACAAGTACAATTATGTTGTAACAAATTCACCTACCGACATTGCTCTTGTTGTCTCGGATACAGTATTCGACCGGCCATTCAAAGCACCATATGATACGATCAAGCATGCTTTGTTTACACGACTGAGTGCATCAGATGAGCAAAACCTCGGGAATTGCTCACGGGCATG
Organism: Sinotaia quadrata; assembly: GCA_028829895.1. NCBI lineage: Eukaryota > Metazoa > Mollusca > Gastropoda > Architaenioglossa > Viviparidae > Sinotaia > Sinotaia quadrata. The sequence continues at coordinate 5,569,610 of JALGAQ010000009.1, forward strand.
CAATTAGCGATAGACAGCCCTCACAATTATTACGGAATGTGAAGGAACTCACGGGTTCCCAAGCCCTAGAGGACCCTGTAATCAAAGAGTTATGGTTACAAAACTTACCAGCAGAAATCCGCATTATTTTATCTGTCCTTAATAAGGACACTCATTTAGACGAATTAGCACAGTTGGCTGACTAGGTGCACGCATCTTTTGAGTTACGGGCAAAACCAACAGTAAGCACCGTCAACGTCGATACACAAATTGTCGACCAGATGAGGATCCTACAAGAAGAACTCAGGGATCTGAAATTACAAGTTAACGCCACGAACTCAAGCAATCGCATCTACACACCTTGATCACGATCAAAAAAGCGCGATTCATCAGCGCAACGGGCACGATCGTTATCCCGTCGTCGACAGTGCATATACCACAAACGGTTTGGCCCAGATGCCAAACATTGCAAACCATTTTCTATGTGGTATTCAAAATTCCAACAGGAAAACTCCGCTGCGAGCAGTAACGGCGACGGCTGTCTCGGGGGCTCGTTCCAGTCGCCCATTTTACATTGCTGATCACACTTCTCACCTTCGCTTCCTGGTGGATACTGGCGCCGAAATCAGCATAGTCCCCTCCGTCGAGCCAGGAGCGACCAACACCCAGCGTCAGCAACCCTGCAGGCCGCTAATAACACCCCCATTAAGACCTTTGGCACGCGATCCCTCAACCTTGGTCTTCGCCGAATGTTCCGATGGATATTTATCGTCGCAGATGTTAAAGTGCCAATATTGGGAGCCGATTCCTGTCACACTACCAATTGATGTTGATATGACTCAAAGAAGATTGGTCGATCCTATGACAAATCTGTTTACAGTAGGCCGACCTTCACGGTTATCGTCTTCCACGATTCGGTTCATTATCCCACCAGTTGAGTCACCTTATGTAGACATTTTGCGTGACTTCCCGCACTTTTTAAGCCAATTTCCTCAACTCCTACAGTTAAGCACTCGTGGTCCTCCAATCTTCTCTCTACCACGTAGACTTGCTCCGGAGAAATTAGCTGCCGCTAAGAAGGAATTTGAACACATGATGGAACTTGGAATCATCCGTCCATCTAATTCGCCATGGGCATCACCTCTTCACATGGTGGAGAAAAAAATTCCTGGTGACTGGCTTCCAAGCGCTGAATCGTTCAAACCATCCCCGACAGGTATCCCATTCCCCATATTCACGACTTTGCTCTAACTCCGCGCGGCAAGAAAGTGTTTTTGAAGCTAGACCTGGTCAGAGCATATCACCAAATCCCTGTCGCTGCCGAAGACAACCCGAAGACTGCTATCACCACACCTTTTGGATTGTTCGAGTTTGTCCGTATGCCCTTTGGTCTACGTAATGCAGCCCAAACTTTTCAAAGGTTTATGGATGAAGTGTTTCGTGGATTTAACTTCGTACACGTGTATATCGACGACGTCCTTATCGCAAGCTCAACTCACGAAGAACATCGAGCACATCATCGACAAGAGCTACAGCGGCTAGTCGACTACGGAATCGTGATTATTCTGGATAAATGTCAGTTCGGAGTGTCTTCCATCGACCTCCTAGGACATCACATTTCTCCGGATGCAATTTATCCAATCCGTGATAAGCTTTCTTACATCCAGAATTATCCAGCTCCTACGTCACTAGGCCAATTACGTCGATTTCTAGGGTTATATAACTTCTACCGCCGCTTCATTCCAGACTGTGCTTCAATTGTCCAAAACTTGACCGATTTACTCAGAAAGGGTAAAGGCAAATTTGAATTGAACGCAAAAGCTCTGGAAGCTTTCAATACGGCGAAACGAACCCTCGACACAATCACTTCGCTAACCCGACCTAAATGCAAAACTAGTGCTGTCAACAGATGCCTCAAGCGATGCCGTTGGAGCGGCTCTTCAGCAGGCAGTAAATAGTGAGTTAAAGCCATTGTCCTTCTTTTCTCGGCGCTTAACTCCGGCCCAAACACGTTACAGCACGTTTGGCCGCGAACTTCTTGCTGCTTACTACGCCGTCCGTCATTTCAGATATCTCTTAGAAGGACGCGAATTTATCATCCTCACCGATCACAAACTACAGACCTATGCCCTCCAGCAATCTCTCAACAGGCATTCACACTGTGAAATACGCCAACTTGACTATAGCGCTCAGTTCACGTCTGACATCCGTTACCTCTCCGGAACAGACAACACTGTAGCTGATGCACTTTCACGGATGCACATCACTAATGTGTCTGCTTTCAACTTAGATGAAATCGCTGCTGAACAGCTCAATGATGATGAATTGCCTTCGATGTCGAATTCATGGCTGAAACTTACACAACTTCCTTTGCTGACCAATGCAGGAAAAATCTGGTGCGACCTTTCCAAAGGCAGGCCCCGACCATGGGTGCCCACATCATTGCTACGAAAGGTTTACGACCATTTTCACTCTTTATCGCCCCCAAGTATCCGTTCAACATGCAAACTGATTGCGGATCGTTTCGTGTGGCCGAAGATGCACATCGACCTTCGTCGTTGGGCTAAAGTTTCCGTTCCTTGTCAACGGAGTAAAATTCATCGCCATACTACTACTCCTCCAGCAACCTTTCCTCAACCAGACGCCCGATTTCGACACGTGCATATTGATCTCGTCGTACCACTTCCACCATCTAGGGGATATACTCATATCCTAACGTGCGTTGACAGATTCTCAAGATGACCACAAGCCTGTCCCTTAGCTGATACCTCGGCAGAAACTGTCGCCCGAGCTTTTATAGAATCGTGGATGTCCCAATACGGTAGTCCAGCGTGCGTAACCACTGATCGCGGCGCATAGTTCACCTCAAGCCTCTTTAGCGAATTGAATTCCCTGCTAGGCTGTGAACATTTTCGAACCACTGCGTATCATCCGGCATCCAATGGTTTGGTGGAACGTTTCCATCGGCAACTTAAGGCCGCTATCATGTGTACTTCCTCTCAAACTCATTGGTCCGAACGTCTCCCGTTACTCATGCTCAGTATTCGCAATACCTTTAAAGAAGACTTAGGTTGCACTGCTGCGGAAATGGTTTACGGTACCACACTTCGTCTGCCTGGTAAGTTGGTTACCGATGCAAGAGTTTCCGGCGCGCTTGATCATACGTCCTACGTCAGCCGTCTGAAATCTTACATGCGAACTCTCAAACCAGCCCTCACACGCAAGGCGAACAAGCCGCTGCACGTACATCCGGACTTAGTTTCATGCCGATATGTCTTCGTCCGTGCTGATGCAGTCCGACGACCACTGCAGCATCCATCTGATGGTCACTACCGTGTAATTTCCCGCGAACCTAAGTTCTTAGTCATTGACACGAACAGTACCCGCGATACTATCAGTATCGACAGATTGAAAACTGCATTTAATGAAGAATCTGAAGATACCACAGTTGAAAGCCTGCCTCCGCCGAAAAACCCTGCAACCACCACACCTGTCCCCATTAACTCCCGTCCCCACCACCCTGTAAACAAGCTCGGTCCGGTCGGACAGTACATTTCCCTAAACGTTTAACAGTGTACCTACCTGTTCTTCCATCTCGAGCGTTCTCTCGCTTACGAACGCTCTAGGGGGGAGTATTGTAGAGTATTGAGCTGGTAATAGCTTGAGTTGATTTTTGCTTACTTTCACTTTGTTTGTATAAATCGACTCCCCATGTACATGTCGGTAAGCATAATTTCGGTTTCCAATACACGCCGTCGCTACGTACTGACTTCCGTCTCCACTTGATCGGTGTTGTGGCTGAGCGTGGCAGAGTCAATAAGTTTAAAAATGCTTGTAACCGATTGAGATGTCATTGTAAAACAAGGAGGCTTGGTGACAATCGGTGTGGCAGAGTATTTGGTTGTGAAGAATCAAACTAACTCTCTGCTGTACTTTTTCAGTTGTTAACGCTGGAGATATCGGTGGTCGGCGATATACTGGAGTGTAACACCACGGAACAGAGTAGACGTCACGTACTTTAATGTAACTATTAATTTGATACCCTGGACATTCGTGAGTCACTTGTGTACCAACATTCCTGTGTTATTTCGTGTGATCATTTCCACAACAGAATTATAAAACTGACCACTTTCTCCGTGCGATGAATGGAGACGTATTTCTCGATTAACTCTATTCCGATCACATGGACAATCCTCAATCCGGTCCTGATGAATGTGATTCGAATGGAAGGGATTGCGCTGAAAAACAAGTGGATCTGATTAGACGAGGCATACCATACTAAGAGACTTTGTTTTGGGAATGACACTCCAATCAGTTACAAGCCTTTTGAAACTTGTAGAACTCCGTGAATAAATTATTAAAATAATCTATGGAGACATAAATAAATCTGTGTATCTAAGCTATGAAGTTGTGAATAAAATGATTTCTATAATAAAATGGTGGAAACATAATTTGGTGCTAGCGCACACTAAACTTTCATTGAATATTCTCATGCTAGCATAGAGCAAACTGCCAGTATATAACAAAAAACGTACTAAGACAATAAATATATCAAGAGCATTTAATTGTGAATGAAATAAAGGCAAACACGAATAAGGAATCACATGCCTACCTGTCGAGATGTGATTTGGTGTTGAACATGCGAATGTTGCGACGCATATCCGAAACCTGTTCTGGTGCTGATTTTGGCATAGATAATCGAAAGCTGCCACTCCTGTAAATAAGGAAACAATTTCGTCAAATGAATGTGCCGAATGGTTTAACCTATCACTTCCATCAAGAATGTACATAGATGGGAATCAACAGTGGGATATTATGTACTCTGTAGGAAGAGTTACACACTTTCAGCAGGCAAGAAATGAATTAATGAAAAGAATGGAATTGTGATCATCTTCCGATAAGTAGCGAACAGAATTCATTGTTCAACGCGGAATAATCAATGTGGTCACTGAATGTAACTAACGATCGATGTGTTCTTAGGTAAGCAGCCGATTACTGCTAACTCACTGTTGGAGCCGGTAATGTTCGTTGTAGATTAGGCCGGTTTTGCCCGTCCAAATAGGTCAAAGTTGAGCTGGTTACATAACTTCTCAAGAGAAACTTAACTTTATTGAAAAACAAAGTTTCTTGTCAGCCATCGGTGTATTGTATTATTTTGCCAACGTTTCGGTCTGCTACTGCAAGACCTGTATCAAGGTGAAAAAGCTTGCGTTGCTGGTGTGAATACAGCGAGCACGTTTCACTGCCGTAGAGGAGGGTGCTCAGGATATAAGAACTGTATACTTGCACCTTCTTGTTTTTATTCAGCATCGGATTTCTCTAGACGCATATATTTAGCCGCGACATCATTGTTGCTGATTTGCCAATACGCTTGCTTATTTCGGAATTTAAGTAGAGGTTACTAGAGTTAGTGGATCCTAGATAAGGGAACTCATTTACTACCTCTAGTGTGTGGCCATCAATCTGAATTTTCGGCACACAGTTAAACCCTTGGTCCATGAGCTTGGTTTTGGTGCACAGTGTAAAATACAAGTAAAAGTAGAAAAAGTGAAAAATAATTTTTGCACATTTATACATACGAAAAATAATTTAAAGTAGACAAACACATTCGAATATAAAACAAAAAGTAACTTAGGTTTTAAGAACCATACTTAAAATCTATGTAAAATAGAGAAAATAGTAAAAAATTACCGTGAGTGGCAAACATTATGGAATATTGTGATTGAAGTTTGCGAATATAATACAATACATTGGGCGATATGGTAGCTAGAGAGATCTCTGTGATATTCGGTGAATTTAGTGATACTGAACGTGAGCTTAAATATTTGGTGTTCCAGGTATTCTAATCTTTTAGGTAGACTAAATTCCCTCATGTTTGGCGATTGAAAAGGACGTCTATTACCCATGTTGTGTGTGGATTATGATAGGCTGTCTTTGTGGGTATCTTTGTAAGAGAATGATTGATAGATGACACAATTCCAGATTCTAACTTCAAGAAAACACAAGATAGTATCTTGAACATCAAGATTTGCAGCCGGAATCTCTATGCATTGAATGCTTTGCGATGATATAATGCGCATCCACGGACAGCTCTTTGGCGTTCTCGTTCCTGTGTTCATGTTGAAATAGGCAGCAGACAAACATTCGGATAGAAATCACCAAATTGCATCAGGACAGTGTGTTTTTTCTTGTTCTTTTCTTACTTTTTACTTAATCGTTGTCTTAGTGGTTTTTGGTTAAATAAGTGCTTTGCGCTAGACATTCAGAATAGTCATTCCATGTCTGTAACGCAATAATAAACTGAGGGATTTATGTTTCTATTTATCGCAGAAATCATTTTAATGCCGATTTCAGAGTTTAAATTCCAAACTGCTTTATTTGTGCATGTATGGAACTGATGAAATGATTGGGAAAAAAGTCTACTTTTTACATCAGGTACCCAAACTTATCGAAGCCAACTCAAAATCAGAAGGAAACGTGCAGGATATCGACGACAATGCCGACTGAAGAATCTTCTAAGAATCGACATTTTTTGACAAAAATTTTGGTGGGGGAGCAATGTGGCGACCCAACAAAGCAGATTCCAGTGACTCAAGCGTGACGAGCCCCACAGTCTGCGAGCTCAGCCATAATTGTACAAGATCCAGCCAATGGTGCACCGGCTGATCAGGAGAAAGCTTTTCGAACAAGCAACCAGACTGTTATAAAAAATAACTTTATCTTGAGAATTTATGTACCCAGCCCAAATTTGACCTATTTGGATGGGTAAAGTCGGCCTGAACTACAACGAACTTTACCGGCTGTAACAGTGAGTTAGCTGTAATCGGCTACCTATGTAAGAACTCATCGATCGTAAGTCACATTCAGTGACCATATTGATTTCTCTGCGTTGAACAACGAATTCCGTTCACTACCTATCGGAAGACGTTCACAATTCCCTTCTGTTCATTAATTCACTTCTTGCCTGCTGAAAGTGTCTCCTTTCACAAAGTGCACAGCATCTCATTGTCGATGAGCATCTATACAGATACCTGATAAGGAGATGCGTTAAAGTTATCAAATCCGTCAGAAAACGGACTACTCTCAAAGTAAATAATCAACCCGAGATGCAATTGCTCTATTGTTTATATGAGTGGTAACAATCATATATGGAAAAATCACCTCTACTACGTTAATAACTGAGGAAAACTAGGCTAGTATAACTGGATGTAAGATCTTCAATTAGATCCCGTAGTTTGGACAAATATGCTCTCCAATATTCTAAGTCGAGTAAGTCAGAACAAATACAATAGAGAGGTTCTATTAAACAACAATTAGAGCAAGCAAAATATAATTATCCAAAGATTGGGGTCTACGGGTCAAACCAATGATCAAATGTTCAACGGAAAATGTCGGTCACCTTCCTGCTAACAATAGAAAGTTATGTAAGTAAACTACCTGAAAAACAGTCAAAGCACACGAAAAACGGTGATACGTTACCGTAAACCATGACACGATTGCAAAACAAGAGAGAGTAAAACAAACATTTTTAGAATGTGAAATATATACACAAAATGGGGGAAGGAAGCTTGAGATGGGCCTGGGAATGTGTGAATTTCAGACTGCAAAGAACCTGAAACGTACACTGCCGACCGCATTCACACCACACTGGTTAGACCTGAACAACTATGGTGCTAGCCTAGTAGTTTGGTTACCTACTGAACAGCACCTCATTAATTAACCACGCATTCGTCATCATATATACCACAGTTCCGCTTATCTTGAAACTTACGTTGGCCCATTGAAATGATACTATTCACTCGTGCCACAACTCGGGAACCAGCCGTCCTATTGGCCTCGATGCCGACGAATAACACTATCTATCTATCTACCGTCTACACACAGGACTACATCATCAACCGGAAACTCCATGTTTGAATTTTCGACGATATAAGCCAAACCATCATAGGGGATAATCCGTGGTACCCATATACCTTCGGGCTAGGACTCAAAAACGCTCGCCTACACAACCAGTTTTTGAGTCTAACATAATCTGCTTTATATCCTACTTGCGCAGTTTTCAATTGCACATCGGTTAACTCAACACATACTAGACCTTGTTTACGTGTCCTCAACAATATGGTCATCCAAATACTCATGTTCTTGCTGTTGTGAATCAGAATATGTTGGCCCGATGGTAAATCTCTCTGAAATCAGACCTTGATTTGACGATTTCGAATGGAATGAGGTGAGGCCAATTGCTGACCTGAGGTCATATTTGACGAAATCCAAGAATGTGGACAAAGACGCCCACCACTGCACCATATTTCATGATCATAAGGGTGTGCAACATAAATTTCTACGCGATGAGATGATATGGATACTGAGTGTTGTGTTTAACACCATGATTATTATTTTTCAAAGGATACATTGAATTCTTTCGACCTGTTCAACAAATGATCTTCACTCGACAGTCTGTGCTACCTTCAGAAGATGACGCCCTATAAATAGATCCAGAACAACTGATATTCATACGTACAGGAAGTAAGTCCAAACAGTTAAGTCAGAATGCAGCCAATCAAAATGATTTCAAACAGGAACCTACGGATGGGAGACGCTGTGGACATACACAAGCTCAACGACCATTCATGGGTTCAGAATGTCCAACGCACCCCATGTAATGCGTCTCAAAGCTCGCATGCAGTCTCCCAAGCAATAATGTTTCACTGGAGAGCAGACAAGCAAACAGGCGCGTAAAAATTCTGAGGAGTGACTGAACGATATAATAATCGTTATTAGGAATCTGCATCTCAACTTAACTGGGACTATTTAAAAATTTGGAGAACTAATACTCAGACATGAGAAATTTGTAATGTGCTCACAGACTTGTTTAGATTTTCAGTAAATATCGACGTTTTGTTTTCGTGCTTACGGAAATATCGATAAAATAAAAATGTGAACTTGATCGTAAATGGTATTTTCGTTCTTGCTGTTTTTTGCGTGAAACTTATCTAGTTGCTGGCACTTTGAATCACTTAGGAGAATATTTGAAATTCAAAGAGATTCCATTAAAATCCAAAATGCAAGAAACGCTATTTTTCTTTAGCAGGTGGAGCGTCAAATGAGTTTTAAGTATTCTAGTGAAAAAATCCACCTCCACATATATTCTGCAGAAAACCATTTCGCTACAGACATGAAATGCACCATAATTGACGGTGATATGTGTTATCAGATACAAGCTTCAATAAATTTTGCTAAGACATTAAAATATATGTTTATATGAATCTATACGGTTATATAAGGAAACCTAGTGCTAACGTAAGTCATATTTATTTTGGTGCGGATTATTCCTCGAAGTTGATAGTTGGTGCGCTGAGCTGCAATTTAGATTCAGTTATTCTATTGAGTGATACGAAGTGCCAACAACTAGATATGTTACATGCAACCAACAGTTAGAAGCAAAAAAAACATTTATGATTAAGCACAACAGTATATTGTATGAAGAATTCCGTAAAAGCGTTGCAAACCAAACAACCTGTATATATTCACAACTAGTCTGAACAAGCCTCAGCAAACTATCTTCTCAGTTGAATTGAGAAGCCGACTATTCAACTCGACTGTCAGATTCTTCAGCTAATCCTCCAGCATCCAGTTGCACAAATTATGGATTACGTGAATGCTGACTGGTCTGCTGTCCAGTGAAACCTACTGTCTTTAGGAGACTGGAAGCGAGGTTTCCGAAGCATTATTTGGGTGCGTTCAGCATACTGCCTCAGTTTGTACACGTTCACTTTGCCTCTCATCTGTAAGTGCCTGTTTGAAATCACGTCGGCTGGATGCATTTTGACTTACTTGTTTGGATGTTCTTCCAGTCGGCTTGACGTTACTGTTTTCTGGTTCTCTGTAGAGAAGATCAACGTCAGAAGGTAATTTAGAATGTCGGGGCAAGATCGATTGTTGAATAAGACGAATGTCATCCATGCAACCTTTTAAAAGGCTCATGAAGATTGTAATAACCAGGACTGGTCGGAACGGGACGGATGATAAGCAATAATACTGCAAACACTTGATGCGTATATCTGATTATGAGAAATACTTCACTCTTTTACTCTGGCTAGATTCAGTGTCCTCAATACTGACCATAAATGCATATGTACATATATGGATGTCGTTATGATTGTGTTCGAATTTTCATCCAAATATTGACGTATGTAGATTCAGACTACTTGAACATCTGTTGCATCAGTAAGAAACATTAGCCGTTTATTTTGAAGCTTTGCCATTTTACTCCTATCTATGAGCCAGATCTTTTCTGTGGTCTTTGCTGCAATGCTGTGCGTGCACTCAAACAACATGATTTTGAATAACCGTAAAAATGCTTGTGAACGAAACGAAGTTTCTTGTTAACAATCGGTAAATTGTATTTTTTTATCAACTTTTCGGCCCGCTACTACAAGACCATTATTAAAGTAAAAAGTTGAACAGAACAAGGTATGACTGTCATCATACTGAAAGCCAGATCGTTTTATGTGTTGGAAGATCCTTGAAACCGATGTTGATTTCATTGAGAAATTCTTGTTTGCGATCGGTTAGGATTCTTAACGTTTGGAACGTTTCGGTCCAGCACATATGGACCACTGTAAAGCAATAATGAAGCTTTTATGTATCTGCCAACAAATAGCCTTGTTGCATCCTGTTACGCACTTGATTGGATGTGTGGGATGTCCTTTCAGTGAGCAGCGATCATTGCTTGTGGAATGAAGCTTCAGAATCGGAACACATAGATTCCTGCCATTGCATAGGTCAAGTTTTCCATGTCTGCTCCATAATGTTCACCCTCTTAGTTCATTAGTCTCGGCACACGCCGAGTCCCATTGTTGCCTTACGTGCCTAATCATAAGCATAGGCAATCTGTTTGACCAGACTTCCTTGGCTATTAAGTTGATATCTCATTGTGATGCTCGTATCTTTGCTGCAATGCTGTACATGCGCTAAAACTACACGATTTCCGATAAGTTTAAATGCTAGTGAACGATTGAGACGCCATTTTGAAACGAAGTTTTTTGTTAAAAATCAGTTTATTATATTATTTTACCAACTTTTCATCCAGCTTCTGCAAGACCTTAACAAGCAACAGTAGGATACGTTTTGCACGATTTTTTAATTCATACACGTTTGGTGACATGGTTGCTAATATTTCTTTGAGCAATAGTATCTCCTTTCTATCCACACGAACCATTCTACTTTAGCATAGAAGAAACATGAACAGGGAACAAAGGAACAGTCATTATAGACAAGGAAGTGGTAATAACAACGGAATGTGCAGCGCTAGTGAACTAACATTCCAGTGACATTTTAACCGCCGCTCTCAAATTACCGTCCATATCGGTTTGAAAACCATATGGTTTATAATCGAAGCTATGGGCCCTTTTCCTCGTGACAACTTGGAATTGTCTGTAATTCTCGCACCTGCCTAGGTGTGGTACGTTGTGAGAAAAGTGCTTCATATGTCATTCCGAGTGTTCATTTTTCACGCAAGCCCTTACGACCGGATCCCCTTCATCATGATCCGCGTCATCAGAAAATGCTTCGTCGGGATTCGTTTCATGCTGAAGGGAGCGGAACTGTTCAGCTTTGAATATATCCGAATCATCGGATGACTTCTGTGTTGTACGTTTCTGCGGATACTTTGGCAGAGTGACAATTGAATGTTTGAAATTGCGCAATGTATGCAAACTGAACCAATTCACTCCAACCATCATAGGGTCTACTATTAATTACAAAGTTAGACACCAAAATGCAGCAGCCGCCACATTGAATAGTCAATTCATATTGCAAAGCATTCATGGTCAAAAGCGATTTACCCTTGTAGATATTCATCATATTTGGTAGACTACATGCAATGGTTCAACAATTCTCAAGTAAATATAACGAATAGGAACAAAACCCTTGGCACTATCAACTAGGAAAATGGACTTCTATCGTAATACCGCATACATGATTTTTATCTCACTGGATGTTTGAAGATATGAGGGTACCGCTTTCAGTTTCTTGTATTTTGATTAAGTCTGTGCTCAACTCATGAAAATATACCAACTCTGAATGAGTTATCCCAATCCACGTACAGAACGCTGATTATAATGTATGAGGTCAACAAACAACGAGTATAAATTCTGGCAAATAAGCATTGATAGACACAAGTCGCTTTGCAGTATCAATTGTTTATTCAATGTGGCGGCTAGTGCTTTTCAGGTGAGTGATTATGTAATTAATACTAAGCCTTCTGACGACGGTAACGAATGGGACCTGTCCGCATTTTTGCGGAGTTTGTGACATTCAATTCTCAATCGGAGGCAAGTATCCGCTGAAGCCTACAACACAGAGGTCATCCGATGCTTGGGAGATATTCGCAACTGCAATTTTTCGTTCTCTTGTGCGAGAAACGAATAGTGACAAAGCATTTCTGGTGACATGGATTCTGATCAAGGTGATCCGGAAAAACTGGCTTTTGAAAACACTAGTGCACCGAAAACCGTATGAAGCGCGTTTTTTGTCAGTGTATCATTCCAGATAAGTGTGATGATCATAGAAAAAACGAATTTGGCGGCGAGAAAAAAACCGACAACGTTTATTATAGACAACATGATTTTAGAAGCGACATGGATCAGAAACTAAGAGTTCCGACTAAACTGACACCGCAACATTCGTGTACATACAATACATTTTCCGCTTTAATCACTGCTTGCTTACCCGAAAAAAATGTCCATGCGCCCCTTGCTTGCCATGGCGCAGCCTTCATTTCAGCTACATGTCAAAAAACCAACTCAGTTACAGGTATTCACGATGCAGATCAAAATGTGGAATGGAGCAGTTCTGGATGGATTAAACGATGTACATTTGCATGGAATAGAATGGGTATATCCTGAGCTAGGACAAGATTAATAGGATGGTAAATAACTTTCGTAATATTGGAATGCATCTAACTGGCCGAAAATTCATCCCATTTGGGATGAAACGTACCATTTCTCTTCTTCTTATTGTAACTAGGTAACTACTATGAATACCACTACCGCTACTTTCACGTCTTATTCTTCTTGTTTGTTAATTTATTATTACGACTAAGAACGCTTTACAAGAACATTAGAATGCAAACGACCCATGCGTGGCACAAAATATATAAGAGAAAATAACTCTCAAAGGGAAACGAATTTCGGCTGAATATGTGATTACCTAAAGATCGCAGAACGTCAAACTTCAAACGACAAGTCAATAAACAATGAAGATCGCACTTACAAGTGAAAACTGTAGAAAAAACTACAAGTAAACGATTGATACATCCCTAACGTACCGCTCAAATTATCTTAAATAGATAATCTATAGTGAACGTAAATAAAACGAATAAAAAAGCTCTGAATGAATTGAAAATTTTGAAAAAAAAACTCAAATCAAGCGAAATCTGTATTGGTGAAAATATCCATGGAATTAAAAAACTATCAGCCTTCATAAATCAACAAATGATTGGCGCAAAGTAAAATTTATAGTGCACATATGAATAAAAAATATAATGAAATTGAATAAAAAATGTAAATGAACATTGAATAAATTTTTACGAAGTTAAAATGTCGTACGGGATTGATGTTAAGCGCGGCTGCATAACCTATTTTTCAAAAAACATTCGGTCATGATGGTCTGGATCAATGTCCGACTCATCAGTTCACTAATCATTTTCTGAGCAGATCATATAACTTCGCTTGAGGAAGAAATGAGTAGTGACCAGCGGGCATATTTTTGAAAACGATGCTGATAAAATGGCTTCAGAAAAGATTATCATGCTGAACAAACTATGAGACATCATTATCAAATTTAAGCACATCTGGATGAATACAAGAAGCACGATGAATTCCTGATTCGTGAAGAGAACAATGCTGACCATTCGCTTGAAGGCATTATTGCTGTGTATGCGACTAAACAGCTTACTCTTATCTACTTGACCGATGAATGCTTTCCGCAATCTGATGTACAAACGTAATCCGTTAAAGCCATAAAAGTACACCATATTACTCCGTGCAATCGTTTTTTTTTTAGAATGAACAGTTGGAATAACATCGTCTGCCGACAAAACCTTCATCAAATCTACTGTAAGCAACGAAAAGAAAAATTCGAGGAAGCACACATAACCGCTCAGTCCGTTGCCAACGGAAATTTTCTGGATGTTCGTGTATTATGCTGCACGTACAGTTAATCTACAATAGCAGACTTTTCCCCCTTATGTTTGCAATTAAATCATTGAATAAAAATAGTGGGCGATATAAAATCCAGCACTTCTTGAATCTAAACTACGAAGTTATGAATAAAGTTATTTCTGTAGAAAATGGTATCTAAATGTCCCAGCAGGTTCGAATCGCCTTCTCGGGTGCATATCAGCATGGACATATGAATGATGATACTCCTTTAAGCAATGAAACAATTCCATTACGAGCAGCTAATCTGCTTTAAGAGTACGCCGAATTGTAATGGGTTTGGTAACTTCAACAAATCACCCCTATCAGTAATGTGCATTGATGCGCATCGGCAATGAGATGTTTGCACTCTGTAATAAGAGTCGCAAAGTTTCAGCAGTCGAGAAGCGAATTAATGAACAGAATGCAAATGGGAACGTCTTGCGATTTCTAGTGAGCGGAATTCAGTGCATTGTTCAACGCACAGTAATCAATATGCTCTTCGAATGTGACTAACGATCTATGGGTTTTACGTAAGCAGTCGATGAACGAAAGCTCATTCTAACAGCCTCCGATTGCCGAGAAAGCAAGTCTTACTCGCCAAATACGTAAACTTTGAGGGGGTTCGATGACTTTTCGAAATAAGCTCAACTTTCTCGAAATGAAAATGATTTTAAATGGCTTGTGACCGATTGTAATGTCACTATGCGACGATGTCTAGCGGCATCTAAACTCTATGAAGCATTAGATGATCTAGATCACATGTTGAGTCCTATCCATCCCATATCTGCTCATACAATTCCTCAGATGGTGTCGTGGGATAATCCTTGCCTACCACTTCATATAGAGCTAACTACGTCTGCCCTACGGAAATCCTAGTGTCAACATAAATACAATCAATAAGTTTAGCAATTTTTATGACCGATTGGAATGTTGTTGTAAAACAAAGAGTCATAGGTACAACCAACGTCTTTTTATTATTCTACCAACGTTTCGGTCTGCTACTGCGAGGGGTTGGTCGTCCGACTAGATGCCGACTAATATCGAAGGGATCGAACTTGCGGACAGTTGGAAAGGGTTGATGCACCCTAAACCACTGAATCCAATGATCCAACAACAACAACAAATGCTGAGTTGTAAATAATTGTATGTTAAACATGTCAAACCGAATCACCACAAATTGTGCACTTAGAGAATATCCTTGTACAAATAATGAATAACGGTCGTCTACAAAAAATATGTAGCACGATAATCGGTGGTGATATCTATACAATATAATCGAGGATTCGAGTTTTTCATGGTTCAATAAAAATGTATAGGCTAAGTAGTATGTAAAGTTCAACATAATTCAAAACGAAAAATCGTTACCTACCCAAGACGTGCGGGTAGAGAATATCCATGCATATCTAATGGATGCTGATCGTTCACACAAAATATGAGACTACAGCATTTTCATAGTTCCTAGCTGTCACAGAAGCAAATCAAGCTTAAGTAATAAAGATCACTGTTTCTAAACCTGATTACCTGAAGTAACGTAGTATATGCGGGTATGGTAGATCCTTGTATATATGATGAATAGCGGTCGTCTGCACAGAATGTGTAACACTGTGATCATTGGTGATATCCCTACAGCATTGTCAAGGGTCCTGGCTGCTCATAGATACAAGGCATAGTTGAAGTAATAAAATAATAATTATAATTATTTGGTCCTGTAACTGATTACCTGAATCACCCTAATACATGCGATCGTCTACACAGAAAACATGTGACAATAGTCGTGGTGATAATTTACAGCATTGCCACGGTGTTCTGCTTACTCATGTTCCGTATATGTAAAACAAAAAAACTTTGCTTAAGATTGTTCACAATAAGTTCAATTTGTTTTCATGAGAGTCATGGATTTATTGTAAAACAAAGTTTCTTGTTAACAATCGATATATTTTATTATTTAACCAACGTTTCGGTCTGCTACTGTAAGAGCTTTATCAAGGTGGATATATGGCGGACATTATATTGGAAACTGGATCGAGGTCTTCATTGTATGTTTGTCCTAGTGCCTGTTTTTCTTTCTTCTCAGCTTCTCCTGTCTTTGTATGGTGCTGCCTCTTATTGCTCGGTGCCCACCGTCATTGCTCGTCACCCGCTCTCACAACATCATGCGATAATCTCTGCCCCCTACACCCTACGCCTCATTAGACGACCTAGATCCTAAATCGAAATACGAACCTGTCATAAAGCTTCACCGAGTTAACAGCTAGTATCATGTGCTTGTCCGCGTCCCTACCCTCTGTTTTTTAGGTTATTTACGCCGGCCTTGCAATCTAGTGACCCTGTGTACTTTTAGCAGATCGGTGAATCTGACTGATTTGGCCATGGAGAACAATTTAAGTAAAACAAGTTGGCTTGGTAACAATCGGGGTATTGTATTATTTTACAAACGTTTCGGTACGTCTGCTACTGCAAGACCGAAACAAGCATTTTTAAACTTATTGATCTTGTGTAAGAATGTAATATCCGAAGGCTTCGAGCAAATTTGTACAACTGGGAAAGATTGAAACAACCGGTGCCTGAAACTGAAACTTATCCCCAACAGCCTGTGGACACAATCGCCGGACAACACAACTCACATACAAATGTTGGCAAAGGCAAACTCCAGAAGATTCCTCGAGGCTCGACAAAAACCCACAATAGAAAAATTGCGGAGGATTCGAAGCAAGGTGATTTGGGCCCGCCAAAATTTAATGAATGTTCTCGCGGGGGTATTTGAGAACGACGGAAGAAATCTGGAAACAGAAGGTCAAACGACGACATTGTGGTAAGCTCGATCGTTTATTAGCTTTCCAATGTTCTAGAAATATAGTAGATATCTCAGATAAGAACAGTTCCAATTAGGATGTCTTTAAATCTGTGGTTAATCTCACTATAAGACAATTAACCGCATCAGAGTATGTTAGTGAAAAACCTAAACTTTACTCGGCCAAAGGGGAAAATAAGGATGGAAGAGCTGGAACAATGTATTCAACCCGCGCTCAACATGCTAACTACTGAAGTGGCTTTAAATGTACGTTCTGGATTAGTTAGAGCATTAAAATCTCAACCAAAGCCATACCCAATCTTATGAGGGCAGAAGAGGAAGCCGTACGAACGCTAGGTAGAGATGACACGATATGTATCGCTGAGGCGGACAAAGGAAATACAACCGTTGTATTAGATAAAGTAGACTAACTAACGAAAGAACACGAACACCTCGGTAGTGGACCGTACACAAAAATAGAACATAAGGGAGTGGAAACGCTCATGAACAAAAATAAGGAGCAGGTTGCCGCTTGGCTGAAAAGAGTCAAGGATGCCATAGGTAGTTTTGCCTGGCACATCATAGCGCCCAAGACCAATAGAGCACCTAAATTTTACGGTCTACCAAAACTGCATAAGCCAGGGGTTCCACTAACGCTTATAATAGATGGGAAGAACTCGCCTGCACATAAATTAGTTATACATCTAGCCTGTCTCTTGCGACCACTCACAAACCTTACTTCAGTTTACATAAGGAATGCGTATGATTTTGCGGACAGAATAAAGCAACTAGAAATAAAATTCGACGAAACGATGATCAGCTTTAACATAACAGCACTCTACACCAGCATTCCTACTGAGGTGGCCTTGCGGATAACGAAAAGACTACTAGATGTAGATGGCACACTTGGCAGTAGAACAAAACTAACGATAGCAGAAATAATAGAGGCTATCTCGCTGTGCGTGGGATGAAGTGTTTTCACTTTTCAAGGAGTACCGTACCAACAATAGGAGGGGTTGTCAATGGGACCTTTAATATCGCCGGTCCTAGCCAACATTTACATGAAGAACTTAAAAAAAGTGTCCTTCTGGAAGTTTAGTAGGCCCCCGAATATTTGGTGGCGATACGTAGACGACACCTTTGTTATGGCAAACGGAGATACAAAAAACTTATGTGAACATATTAATAGAATCAGCCGGGAAATAAAATTCACTATGGAACTGGAATCTGAAAACGGTCAGCTTTCATTTCTAGATTGTTTCGTACACAGGACAACGGATGGGCGTTTAAAAACGACAGTCTATAGAAAACCAACGGATACAGAGAGAATGTTAGGGTTCAATTGAGCGCAATCTAGACAAGTCTTCAAAAGCGTAGCAATATCCGCCTTTAAAAGAGCCAATAAATTATGTAGTGAGGAATGGGACAAAAAGGTGGCAGTCAGAGAGGTCGCTTGCATGTTACGAAATAATGGTTATCCGAAAAGCTTCGTCTAGCAACATCTCCATAGGGCTGAACAGGCCCCGACAAAGAAGGATAGGGCG
The DNA here is from genome assembly GCA_028829895.1 of Sinotaia quadrata. Lineage (NCBI taxonomy): Eukaryota > Metazoa > Mollusca > Gastropoda > Architaenioglossa > Viviparidae > Sinotaia > Sinotaia quadrata. Next base: position 5,588,125 of record JALGAQ010000009.1, read on the forward strand.
TGGCTAGTAACGGTATCCATTACTTATTAACTAAACACGTCGGAAACCCTAAGGAGGATTCTTAACAAGAATAACATCAGGGTAGCATTTAGAAAAAGGGATTCCTTGCGTACGAGGTTGGTGCACCTGAAGGATAAGATCGTGAAGGAGCGGACATCGAACTGCGTGTACGAGATTAAATGTGCAGACTGCTCAAGCACATATACAGGACAAACGGCCAGGGAATTACGCACCAGATTGGCAGAGCATCGACGCAGGATGAACAAAAGGCCGATGAATAACGTAGAATACAAGGCATTTGTAAGAGATTCAGCCATGGCGGGTCATGCACTTAAAACCGGACATAGAGTAGACTTCACAGGATTAAGGATTATCAGGAGTGGATTTCGTTCGACTAGGGAACGACTGATGGCCGAAGCAATAGAAATAGAAAAATCACAAACAGCGCTCAATTGTATGGGAGGGGTAGAATTGCCGGACGTTTGGAAACTAATCATCCGAGAAAACAAACAAGAACACTAAATGAACGGTTAAAATACAATCAAATATGCAGAAGCCGAGCACCTCAATTGCATTTAAAAAAGATGGATCAACTATAGCATAGGAATAATAAAGTTATAAATTTGTTCAACCGAAGGTAAAAAGAAGAGTAGGGGAGAGATTATGATTAAACTCCTATCCTTATTATAGTGTATACACAACAGTAACGGTGATATTTGAACCGAATATCCAAGTGTTGGCGATCAGTCACACAAGAGTGTGAAAAATTGATCGTTGGCGATAGCCCTACAGTATACTCAAACGATGTCGGTTAGCCATTGTTCAGTACCGCAAATAGGATTGATGTCATTCAAATAATAATTTGAATTAATGGCTCCAAAACTTAACTGTAAACACTGGAACGTATGCGGGTAGAGAATATCCTTGTGCATCCACGTGATGGCGATTCGTTACACAAAAGTGTGACGAAATGATCGTTGGTGATATCTCTACAGTATATTTCCACAGGTTGTAGGTTAAAAATGGACTATTGCCCAAAATTATATTAAATATCGTAGCTTAATAAACATTCTCAAAATGTGTTAACCAAACATCACCACCATGTATGCGGGTGGTTCGGTTACACAACTAATGTTAATTTATCGAGGCTGTGGTACATTCCGTTTCCAGTCAATTTGTGTCAAAAAAATTAGCGGACCGAAACGTTGGTTGAATAAAAATACGCCGATTGTTACCAAGAGACCTTGTTTTACAATGACATTCCAATCGGTCACAAACCTATGTAAAAAAATTAGCACCTTAAACAAACTAACGTTAAACAGGATGACATTAGCTTATCGTTTCCGGTCCAAAAATTACGTGAGCCTTGTAGATAGATTCAAACGTCGTGGTCATAATATGTTACACTGGGTGATAAATGTGGGTGGGGGGCTCGGATTCCTGCACCGAACAGGATTTGATTAAAACTGCGAAAAGTGCACAATACTGGCGACCCAGCTAACAAACGTGGAGTGGGGGGACGCAGATGTGGACATCTTGGCAACTCGTGGGATAAGGGTGCAAAGCCGGATGTGACTTGGGTTAAAATGCACGTCGAGATTAGATATGGGTCGCTTTTATCTAATCGTGGATCAGTGTTCTTAAATCAAAAAATTATGAGGGGTAATACATCCTGAATGGAGTAAGAGGGGGTGGGTGCTGAATTTGGATCATCGCCAGACATCTCAACAATTGTCAACTCAGAACGGTGGACAAGAGAGGTGGAAGATTGAAGTAAAGAAACACAAAACAGACGCTTAGACGGGATTGGATGATAAAACGAAAAAAATGAAGACTGGGATCTAAGCCACCTTGTTTCAAATGACATCTCAATCGGTTACAAGCATCTTTAAGCATATTAACAATTTAAGTAATTGCCAATAAGCTAACCAATAGTTTTTAAATTTCGATCATTTAGACCCGAACGATTAAGAGATGCTTTGGAGATATCTCCAGCGATCATTTTGCCACAACACAAGGATATCCTCTATCCACGTATCCTGTAATGTTTCCGCCTAACAGGTTTTGAACGTTCTACTCTAATGGAATAATATAATTTAAGTTGTTCGCAACCAAGATTAACTAACGACTAGGACTGCTGTAGAGATATCACCAGGGATCATTTTGCCAGTAGTTCTGTGTAGACGACTGCAGGATATTCTAACTCGCATTTCATGTCCTGGTTCAGGCTAACAGGTTTTGAACCTTGTATTCTAAGGAATAATTTAATCTAAGTTGTTCGCAACCGAAATTAACTAACCACTAGGAATGCTGTAGAGATATCATCAGCTATTATTTTGTAGTGGAATGCAGGGATTAACAGGCAAGCATTAACCTTCTTTTCGAAGTGTCGACAACGGACGGAGACTCGATACTCAAAGGTTCGGTAGATAGTTAATCGCAGTTTGTCTAGCCGATATTTCCGTAACATGGTAGAATGTTGAAAGTTTACCATTTTCGCCGATCACAAACATCTAATTTGCGCTCTTCATCGACCTATCGACCGACATTCACCGACGGAACTTCAACACGTAGACTATATAGCGCAGTTTATCAGTCAGATGAGGCACGCTTCAGGTATCGGTAATCCCGTCGCAGATACACTATCACTCGTACTTAATGTACCGTTAACAACCGTCATCGACTTGCATGCGATGGCTAACCAATAGATGCGTAAAATCTGGAAGCACTAAGCACTTAGCACTTAGAACCCAGAGTGACTAACATTTTGATGGATGTCAGGTCAAGCAAAAATGGACAATGCCTAATGGAATTCTGAGCTCATCATGATCTTATGAATGCATTTTCCTTGGCCAAACCCTATCAACGCCTCTTCTGTTAGAACTTCAAGATGCACTAATGATACGAACTTGACCTCACCAGTCAATTTAGAAAATTGCTGAACACTGTGGTAAGTACGAGCAGCTACTACACGGAGACAAGTAACAAGGATCACTCATTCTTATTCAGCAAATGCAATGTTGAACCCTACAATGGATACTAGCTTGTTGAATACCAACAATTTCAACTGTTATCGCTGTGATAGATTATCAGATATGAAGAAACGAGGAGGTGGAATAATAACGTACGTGAATGCCAATTGGTGTCATAAATTTAGTTGATCTAGTACGGTCTGCAACCCGTTCTAGTTCACAGTTAGCTTTTTTTTACATCCAACCCCAAGCTCTTTTGAATCCAAAAACTGTTTTCACTTTCAACTGCAGATCAAAATATTATTCAAGTTTGTCCAAAAATTTACTCTGAAAACAATCTTCTCATATTAAAAAACAGTTTTCGCAAAGTTCGGAGGCGCAACCAATCTACAGAAAATATCGAAAAACTAAAAACTATGGTTGCCAAATCTGACTTTGATGCATTGTACAATACTAACGTATCCTTGTGTTCCGACGTCTTATCTTCTTATCTTCAATTTTATTGAGATGTTTTTTGTCCGGTTGAAACAATCTATATCAAACCGCATCGCTTTTCTTTCTTATACTGTTCCCCTGTAATATTCTGTGGTTCACGTTCACTTGAAATGCTTTCTAGATGCAGCCATATTCCGTACGTTGAAATGACCAAATTTTTAATCACTTTTCTGCATGCGACCCTCTGGCAAAACTATATTGAATGATCCTTTACATCCCTTATATTCTTCTCTCATGCTCTGCACAAGTAAACGTCCCAATAGAGGGCAAGCTGTCGTCCTGTTTGCTCGTACATCTGTTTTCAAGAATTCTCTAATTCCTTTCCTTTCCCGTTATCTGACAGATAACGGTAAAACGATTTTACAATTTAGAGAGCACTTGATATAACAGATACTTTTTTCTTTTCTTTCCTATTTTCTCTCCATCCTTTTTATATTTTATACACCTAATCCATGCATTGCGGCTCAGTGCCAATTACGTTTTTTTCGCGAACTTTGCTTACTTTAATGTTTTGCTGAATATTTTACGTTGATTCTATCTGTTTCTACTGTATATGGATTTTATTTTATTCTGTTTGCCATTTGTGAAGTTTGAGCGAAAAAGATTTTGGTGCCTCGAACCCACGTACAAACCGATGCGGAGCCAACCCTCAGTCCACTGTGCCACACATCAAAGGATGTGCAGTAGAATAATACGTTGATGGAACGCTACATTATTCAATATTTAAGCTACTAATGAGTATATTCGAATAGAATGAACACAAAACTTTACTCCTGTGTTTTCTCCAACATTCATGTTTTATTTATTCTGTAAATTGTGTGTACCGCTGAAAAATTGTCATCCGATGAATAAAGGTTTATTATTATTATTATTATCATATTTGTAGCGTAATACAAATTTCTACCCTTCATGTGTTCCAAAATTCGTATCGTCTTTCCGATAATGCAATTGCCTTTCAAGACCAGTTTATTCAAGTGTCTGTAGCACTCGATTTCACTATGGTTGAATCAGTACATTCAGCGCCTCGTTCTTCTGTTATGCGCATGCCATTCCAACGTCTTTTTTTGACAGAATAAGGCCCATCGCAAAATTTAACCTCCGCCGCCCCCAACCGCCATATTTTAACGCTTGCATCATTCAGGTTGTAACGAAACTGAATATCGCCAAGGTACTCACGTGAACAAACATCTTTTTTCCTAAACCAAAGACGCCCCTCATATTTCATGATTACTACAGAAACTTACTTAATGTGATCGTTTGTACGTTCAATCTTAAAATCTGAAGGTTGTATTGTTAGAGTTGCATCACATGCTTTTAGTGACGTCACAGCAATCTGAAAGTCGTGTAGTACGGCGAATTAACCTTTGACTCCAGGTCTGTCGCAAGCGTAAATTTACGCTACAGTTATGATTTGAAAGTTATGATTGCGGAAAAAATAAACTAAGCAGTCGGTGAAATATTTGTCGATATATTATCGGGTTTAACATTTGAAAATGAAATTAATGGGCACACAAATAAAAATGGATAAAAGAAATTCGTGAATTCGTGATAAAAGTGGTGAAAGGATGTTCATCTTGGAAGTTGAAATATAATCCACCAACGAAAATCAGGGTATAAGGTATATATCTTTAATATAAATTGTTAGAATAATAAATCGTTCCATATAAATCCGTGTATTCTGGAAATTGATGAAAGCTAACAACGGAGACATTTCACGACCTCGACTCTTCTATTTTATCTTCTTTGTTCCATTCTTCATTATCTTCCAATATTTGACAACCTCTTAACAGATGATCGCTGGTGCCCTCATTTCTTAGCTTGGATAATTTGTTGATAGGCAAGGTATTCCGCATTTCATTATTGATATGCACTCTGTGTGTATGCTTGATCCGAACGACAAGGAAGGTAACTTAAAATTTAAGATTTATCTATAAAGAAAAGAAAAAATCACACTAGCGTTTAAATATCAAAGCAGAGGCATAGCATTCTTCATACCTGAACATAAACCTGTCTCAATGCGCATGGATGATAGACTAAGAAATGTGATAATTAGACACCCAATTATTATTATTATTATTATTATTATTATTATTATTATTATTATTATTATTATTATTATTATTATTATTATTATTATTATTATTATTATTATTATTATTATTATTATTATTATTATTATTATTATTATTATTATTATTATTATTATTATTATTATTATTATTATTATTATTATTATTATTATTATTATTATTATTATTATTATTATTATTATTATTATTATTTCTCAGCTATGCTTCTTCACGCTAGCACGATCGCTCACCTGTAGAATCGAACATATAGACCGAATACATTGATCAACCATCCCTGTTTCAAATTATCTAGCAGGTTACAAACCCTACTTTAAGCATTTCAGAAAACTAACGACTCGCTCCAAGGCTGTTTTGTTGGTAATTGTCTCACGCATTACGATATATCGTCATAAATCTAAATTGTCTACTAATTGTACTTTGTTTTCTTATTTGGCGATTAGCGTTTTGAAACTGAATCATCTCAAGTTAATCGGACACCGTGTACATACAATACATTTTCCGCTTTAATCACTGCTTGCTTACCCGAAAAAAATGTCCATGCGCCCCTTGCTTGCCATGGCGCAGCCTTCATTTCAGCTACATGTCAAAAAACCAACTCAGTTGCAGGTATTCACGATGCAGATCAAAATGTGGAATGGAGCAGTTCTGGATGGATTAAACGATGTACATTTGCATGGGAATAGAATGGGTATATCCTGAGCTAGGACAAGATTAATAGGATGGTAAACAACTTTCGTAATATTGGAATGCATCTAACTGGCCGAAAATTCATCCCATTTGGGATGAAACGTACCATTTCTCTTCTTCTTATTGTAACTAGGTAACTACTATGAATACCACTACCGCTACTTTCACGTCTTATTCTTCTTGTGTGTTAATTTATTATTACGACTAAGAACGCTTTACAAGAACATTAGAATGCAAACGACCCATGCGTGGCACAAAATATATAAGAGAAAATAACTCTCAAAGGGAAACGAATTTCGGCTGAATATGTGATTACCTAAAGATCGCAGAACGTCAAACTTCAAACGACAAGTCAATAAACAATGAAGATCGCACTTACAAGTGAAAACTGTAGAAAAAACTACAAGTAAACGATTGATACATCCCTAACGTACCGCTCAAATTATCTTAAATAGATAATCTATAGTGAACGTAAATAAAACGAATAAAAAAGCTCTGAATGAATTGAAAATTTTGAAAAAAAAAACTCAAATCAAGCGAAATCTGTATTGGTGAAAATATCCATGGAATTAAAAAACTATCAGCCTTCATAAATCAACAAATGATTGGCGCAAAGTAAAATTTATAGTGCACATATGAATAAAAAATATAATGAAATTGAATAAAAAATGTAAATGAACATTGAATAAATTTTTACGAAGTTAAAATGTCGTACGGGATTGATGTTAAGCGCGGCTGCATAACCTATTTTTCAAAAAACATTCGGTCATGATGGTCTGGATCAATGTCCGACTCATCAGTTCACTAATCATTTTCTGAGCAGATCATATAACTTCGCTTGAGGAAGAAATGAGTAGTGACCAGCGGGCATATTTTTGAAAACGATGCTGATAAAATGGCTTCAGAAAAGATTATCATGCTGAACAAACTATGAGACATCATTATCAAATTTAAGCACATCTGGATGAATACAAGAAGCACGATGAATTCCTGATTCGTGAAGAGAACAATGCTGACCATTCGCTTGAAGGCATTATTGCTGTGTATGCGACTAAACAGCTTACTCTTATCTACTTGACCGATGAATGCTTTCCGCAATCTGATGTACAAACGTAATCCGTTAAAGCCATAAAAGTACACCATATTACTCCGTGCAATCGTTTTTTTTTTTAGAATGAACAGTTGGAATAACATCGTCTGCCGACAAAACCTTCATCAAATCTACTGTAAGCAACGAAAAGAAAAATTCGAGGAAGCACACATAACCGCTCAGTCCGTTGCCAACGGAAATTTTCTGGATGTTCGTGTATTATGCTGCACGTACAGTTAATCTACAATAGCAGACTTTTCCCCCTTATGTTTGCAATTAAATCATTGAATAAAAATAGTGGGCGATATAAAATCCAGCACTTCTTGAATCTAAACTACGAAGTTATGAATAAAGTTATTTCTGTAGAAAATGGTATCTAAATGTCCCAGCAGGTTCGAATCGCCTTCTCGGGTGCATATCAGCATGGACATATGAATGATGATACTCCTTTAAGCAATGAAACAATTCCATTACGAGCAGCTAATCTGCTTTAAGAGTACGCCGAATTGTAATGGGTTTGGTAACTTCAACAAATCACCCCTATCAGTAATGTGCATTGATGCGCATCGGCAATGAGATGTTTGCACTCTGTAATAAGAGTCGCAAAGTTTCAGCAGTCGAGAAGCGAATTAATGAACAGAATG